>CM059189.1:84031492-84378992 GCA_030323885.1 Branchipolynoe longqiensis
CGAGCACAGCGAAGCAGGACACGGACACCAAACTGCAATTAATGTTGAATGAGTCGCACCAGTATCTGAGTAGGATATGTAGGATCCAATCTAGGTACGTGTCCTAGCTTGAAAAATTGCATACTATCATTGAATTATGCAACCCTAACTTTAGGTATATAGAATAAAATCTAGGCCAACGAACCGGGAGAGCTGGTGGAATCAGAAGAGCGTGGGCCTCGCGTGCGAGAGATCGGGAATTCGGTTCCCGGTCGAATCAAACCAATGACTTATAAAATTGATACTTGTCGCTTCCTAGCCAGGCACTCGGCATTAATAGGATAGGGCAATGACTGGTTAGCTCAGTGTCAGGATAATGCAACTGAGTGGGATATCAGGTCATGTTGCCAGCGGTCTGATTTCTAAGTGGGGCAGCACTATAATGTCGACATGATTGCACACTGTCACAAGTCAGTACCCATGCTGATATGACCTTAAGTGGTGCCAGGACGTAAAACTCCAACAACCAACCATCTAGGCCAATGCTTTGTTTTTGTTGTTGTTGTTGTTAGTTCATTGAATTATGCAACGGTAAGGCTGGTAGGGATCCATAACACTCGGCTAACTGACTGACTCATCTTCATGTCCGCCAGTGAGTGGCGGGCGAACCAGTGTCTCTGCTGAGACTGGCTCAGATGTTCACTGAACTGAATAACTGATGCCGAGACGCACGCAGGGAGTAAGTACTGTCAGAGGATGGAGGCACTCAGGGGCGGGGGGGGGGGGGGGGGGTGGAGTGGGGAAGTGCTTCTTCTAATGGGAATCGGTGGACAGCGTTGGGGTGGCGGTGGGTTGGGGTGGTGGATAGGAGGGTGGTGGGTGGTAGGTGGGCGGTGGGTAGGTGGGTTGGTTGGTTGTTGGAATTTTACCTCCTGGCAACATCTAGGGTCATATCTGGACGGGTACCGACTTGTGACAGTGCGCACTCATGGTGATTTTATAGTGCTGCCCCACTGGGAAATCAGGCCGCTGGCCCCATGACCTAATATGCCACAATGTCACATTATCCTGACACTGAGCTAACGAGTCATTGCCCTATCCTATTATTAATGCCGAGCACCAGGCTAGGAAGTGACAAGTATCAATTTGATAAGCCATTGGTTTGAATCGACCGGGAACTGAACTCCCCATCCCCGATTCGGCCACCGCGCCCATGGACAGCTGGGTGGTAGGCAATACCAGCCTGCCGTCTAATGCAGTATGTCAGTACCTGTCTTCGAAGGACAACTCTACATCCAGACCAATAGACGAGATCACCGTTCCGAGTGCGCATGTGCTGAAAACGGCGTTGGCAGCAAAGCAAAGGCATACAGCCATTGAGTTTGCCGATACGCGAAGGGCAAAACTTTGATTTTATTAAAAATTAATCAAAATACATAACAATTTGGCACAACCATGGATGGAAGAATGCAATATAATAATATAATGAATATGTTTAAGACACAACTCTCCATAATTAAGCAGTTTGAGCTAAGAAACATACAATTTCAGTCACTTTACAGGCTGATGTTTACATCACCATTGATTTTTAAATACATAACAATTTGGCACAAACATGGATGGATGGATGCAATATAATAATATAATGAATATATTTAAGACACAACTCTCCATAATTAAGCGCATTTTGAGCTAAGATTAGTAAGAAACATACAATTTCAGTCACTTTACAGGCTGATGTTTACATCACCATTGATTAGACATAAGTAATTCTTGTTCTAAATATTAAAATGCCAAATGTGTCAACAAAAACTTGTTTCAAAGAAATATATAACCAATATCTGATTAACCCTACTCATTTTCTATTTCTACATATGTCATTAACCATAGGATATAAATAAAAACATGAATAAAATAAGTAAAACTGACTCTGGCTATGGCTCTAACACTAGTCTGAGTGCCCAGATTTGTCTAAATCTAAATGCACATGGCATAAGATATGCTGATTATATTGATGTAAATGCAATGTTGGATAAAAGATTAATATCTAATTTTATTATATATATATTTTTTAGTTAGTGTTCTATGTTTCAAACAAGAGCTGAGATGAGCTGAAACTAGCACATTTCATAACTGTACCCAGTGTATTAGCATGTGCCATGTGCTTCTCGTGGGTTTGTTTTGCTTTGACACATCCCACAATGCACCACGCCGCTGGAATGGTGATGTAGTCTATACTGTCCTGATATAGCTGGTTTTATTTCATTGGGCAGTGGGTGGGTAGGTGGTAGGTGGGTAGAGGGGGGGGGGGGGCGTCGAATCAGCTATAAACACTGGCATCCAATGGCAATGGAGTATGGGTAGTACCTGTCTTAAATGGGCAACTCTGCATCCAGATCAATGTTGTCCTGACATAGCGGGTGTCATTTCGTCGGAGGGACTCCTGTCACCAGAGGGACAGTCAAATGAAAAGAAAAACAAACACTTTACATTTAAGAATTTTTTACACATTTAGTAGTTTGTGTCTTCAGCGAATCCGCTGTCATCGACACACATTTCTTTTACATGTAAAAACTAGGGTTTTTTGTGTGTGTTTCATTTGATTACACTAAAACCTCTCTAACCGACCACCTCCACAGATCGAGCACTCCCCTATATCGATCATTTTACTTGGGTCCCAAATGATCGCCCATACAAAATACCATTGTAACGAAATGAAAAACTCCCTAAACCGACCACCTCCATAAATGGACCATTTATAGTGAAGTCGGTCCCATGGTTGGCCGATTTAGAGAGGTTTTAGTGTATTCCTCTGATGACAGGACACCTGTTGTGTCATGACGCCATCGGTGTGGTGGGTGTGGAGTTTCCCCACTGAAGACAGGTAACAGATGATGCCAATGCTATTCAAACAATGCGGGCACAAACCAATTAGGCTGTCCCCGAGAGAGAGACCGCCTCTGAGGGGTGTCGACATCTTTGTTTTCATAATGCGTAATCTGTTAATACTTGCGCGCATGTGGAATGGGTGTGTATGGGTATTGTGGTCAGAAGTGACTGCTGTTGTTGAAGTGCTGACAGATCACCGCCACCCCTCCCCTGCACACATTCACATCAACTCCATCCACTCCTTCTCCCCTACCCACCTCACCCCACCCCAGCCCACCCCACGCTCCCCTCCTTCCTTCTTGCCCCCCCCCCCCCATGCCACCCTTCACCAAGGAAAGCATATCAGCGACACATAGAGAAGCAATCAATCACATTTTGGCGTATGATGTACATGCGTTGGAATTTCACATCTACTACACACCCTCCACCTCCTGATATGACCTTAGATGTTGCTAGGACATAAAACAACAACAAACAAACAACAAACCCTCCACCTTATATCTTAAAGTTGCATAGTCCGATGGTTTTGAGTTTTTGTAATTTTTCTGAGATAAATATATTAGATCGATCACTAGTATCTACTTTACATTAGTTTAAAGTTATTTTAATTTTAAATGGTAAACTTTTGAGAAGTGCAAACATGGAAAATTAGTTTTGGCAAGCTTGCCAAAACGCTGACACAATAGAATGTACAGTAACAATACTACTAGCATGTTCTATTACATTGACTCAGTATTCCCTTCTATGTTTTTTAATTTTTTTTTTATTGAGGCTGTATTTATTCTGTCCATAGCATGTAAGCCTGGGTACCCAGGCTTGTTTTCAATGCTGGCCAGCTGTAGTGCTGGTGTTGTCTTACCAAGCAGTAGCTGCTGATAAGTTATTTGATTGTCTGCATTTCAGTAGCAGATATATAGTATGTTGGTACATTTAGTAGGCTGTGTTAATTTTTTTGGGCCCTCTTGGCATTGTATTTTTGTTCTATTCTTATTACTATGTTAGTTGTTTTCTTAAGGTTCTATGTTAGTGTTTTGGGGTTTTCTTGGGAAGAGTTGTCGTTTTTTAAATTTTATAAATTTTATTGAGGCTGTTCTATATGTAGAAACAAATGTTCAATAAGTGCATCAGTATCTAAGTTAGATATGTAAAATTCTAATCTAAATAATTATTTTGGTTTTGAAAATTTCATATTTCATCGGACTATGCAACTTTAAACCCAAGTGTGTTTTTCTTTTGGTTTAAAACAAAAGAATCACATCCCCTCATCCAACCGTCCCTTAACTATAACATGCTTTGTTAAACAATTAAAAAATCAGTTCACATTTTATTTGGGGGTGGAGGGCAAAATAAACCACATGCAACATGCATGCTCTCCATCATCTTGTACATGTGAACGGGGTTTGACTGCAGGCAAGCTTTGAGCTACTGGTATTGTATGGGTGATCATTCGCACACAATGACTCTAGCCTCGCTCTGAGTGCTGCTGATGTTGCCACAATGACTCCAACCTCGTTCTGAGTACCTCTGGTATGGTCACAATAACTAGCTTCATTGTAACTGCTGCTGATGTGGCCACAATGGCTTTAGCCTTGTTGTGAGTACTTCTTATATGGCTACAATGACTAGCTTCACAATGTCTAGCCTAGTATTGAGTCCTGTTGGTGTGGCCACAATGACTCTAGCCTCGTTCTGAGTACTGCGTGTATGGCCACAATGATTAGCTTGTGAGTACTATTGATATGGCCCACAATGACTAGCCTTGTCGTCGTTTTGTTGGTGTGGCCACAATGACTAGCCTTGTTGTGAATACTGTTTGTATGGTCACTGTGACTCGCTTCATTGTGACTGCTGCTGGCTGATGTGGCCACAATGACTCTAAGATCCTTGTTGTGAGTACTGTTTATATGGCCCACAATGACTAGCCTCGTTGTGAGTCCTGCTAGTATGGCTAAAACGACTTTAGCCTCGTTCTGAGTACTGTTAATTTACCTCCTGGACACCAGTGTGGGGGGGGGGGGGGAATCATACTCTATGTCCGTCAACTAACTGCCAATGTGGATCCAATTCCAGTCGATCACTCTTAGCGTTTATTTCAGTAATCGATTAGCTTACTTCATTTGGAATGCTTGTTACTGATGCACTATTGTGTTTGTGAACACAATGACGATAATTGATCAGATAGGATGGCAATCATTAAGAGAGCGCTTCCTATGTGGAAGGTCTTACATTCGAAACCCGGTTGAGGTAAACCAATGACTTATAAAGTTGACACTTCTCACTACCTATCCTTGCAGTTGGGATTAATAGGAATGGAGCAGGACTAGTTTGCTCAGTATTAGGATAATGTGACTGAGTGGGATATCATGTCCTGCTGTCAGCAGTCTGTGGGGGTGGAGGGGGGGGGGACCTCTCTAAATCGACTGACCATGGGACCCACTATAAATGGTCCAGTTAGGGATGTGGTCGGTTCAGGGAGTTTTTCTTAATCATTACAACGGTATTGTATGGGTGATCGTTTGGAACCCAAAATATAGCAATCGATGTCCAGGAGTGGTCGAACTGTCGCAGTGGTCAGTTAGAGAGGTTTTACTGTATATAAAATTGCCATGACTGAGGTTACACTCTTTCACAAGTCGCATGGTAGTTGGTACCCATCTTGATGCAACCTTAGATATTGCTAGGACGTGAATCCCAATAAAACAACAACAACTAGATGATTGTCCTTTACACAGAAGCGGACAGGGAGAGAGAGGGTGGGTGGGTTGGAGATGTTTGTGATGTGGGTCAGTAGGTTTAAGCTGACATGAGTCTTGGCAATGCATGGAGCTGGCTGAAAGAAGTTATCATAGTAGTGCTGGTAGATGCATTATGAATTGTTTTCGCGCCTGAAGCACCGTTGTACTTGTTGCAAGATTGAGACCATACTGGAATCAAAAGCGCTTCAGAAGTAAAGATTCGAGTTAGTAAACTAACTTAAAGCTGCACAATGCGATGAAAGCATCAACACCAAAATACTGACCTAAATTTGATACTCATGCGCTTATTAAGCATTTGTTGCCACATAGAAGGGAATCATCATCATGCTGTCGGTCGCGATGCGACAAAGACTGCTTTCATTACTTGACTGTCGCTCTCCATTTAGCTCTCTGCTGTGAGAGTGATGTCCTTGAGTCAGTCTTAAAATCTCTCAGCTTCAGGTTTCTCTTGATGGTATCCTTGAACCGGAGACGAGGGCGCCCTCTCTTTCTGTAACCAGAAGACCGTTGAGAGAAGGGAATACCAAGTAAATGAAAAAGAACCTGTTACTGCAGAAGTGAGAGTTTTGGTGTGCTTGTCAAAACTAATTCAGGATTTTTGCACTTCATATATCTCAAAAGTTAGCCATTTAAAGTAAAAGTTACATCACACTAAAGTAAGATTGGTTATAACGACCAACCTAATATATTTATCTCAGAAAATGACAAAAGCTCAAAACCATCGGACTCAATCTTATTTAAAAAGTCTATAGCCTAATAGTTAAATACCTTAGGTTGGTTGTTATAATCTATTTAACCTTAAAGTTGCATAGTCCGATGATTTTGAGTTTCCTTCATTTTTCTGAGATAAATATATTATCTTGATCGTTATAACCCACCTCACTTTAGTTTAAAGTAACTTTTATTTTACATGGCTAACCTTTGAGGTATTTGAAGTGAAAATATGTCAAATTAGTTTTTACAAGCTTGCCAACACTCTGACACCATACGCTTCAGCAGTAACAAGTTCTATTAAATTGACTCACTATTCCTTTCTATATGGCAACAAATGTTAAATAAGTGCATCATTATCTAAGTTAGATATGTAGAATATATTGGAGATAATTGTTTTGGTTTTGAAAATTTGACGCTTCATCGGACTATGCAACTTTAATTTGGCGTAACTTTAATTTCATAAGATTAACTCTGCAGTTATTTGATGTGAGTGAAAACATGGCAAATTAATTTTGGCGTGCATACCAACATTGACTTAGTAATCCTGCTACATAGAAATACATGTTTAGTGAATACACCAGTGTCTAAGTACCTTAATCGAACAATGCGGCTTTAACAAACCGGAGCTAACTGAAACCAGATGATACGGCTGATACGTTGGCTCCCTGTTCTGCAGGTCGTGGGTTCGAATTCGACCTGCAACCGAATACAGCATCTCCTCCACCTCCTCAGTCAAACCACCTGAATCGGTGGCCGAATCGGTGGAGCGCAGGCTTCCCGTGCAGAAGGTCGGGGTTCAATTCCCGGTAGAGTCAAACCAATGACTTACAAAATTTATACTTGTCGTTACCTAGCCTGGTGTTCGATATTACTAGCATAGGGAAAGGACGGTTTGGATCAGTATCAGGATAATGTGACTGAGTGGAAAATTGGACGGTCTGGTCTCCCAGTGCAGCAGCACTATAAAGTTGGCATGAGTGCGCACTGTCACGAGTCTGTATCCATCCCGCTATGGCCTTAGATGTTTCCAGGACGTAAAGCTCCATCCAACAACAACTGAATCAACCAATTATCTTAAATGCTTAAATGCTTGTCTGCTAACCAGCCTGGCAATCGGCAATACTAGGATAGGGCAAGGAGCTGTTGAATGAGGAAGACCAACTGTCCGCAATTGAAATTTACCCCACTTATCAACGAAAGCTAAGATCCCTTATCCGTGGTATGCGGCATGCGAATGTCGTATATGCGGCATAGATATATGCCAACCCCCAACATTTTTTGGGGGTTTTCCTCCAGATTTGTGAAGGAACAGTATTGTTTTCTGTGGGAAACACAGCAGTATTCGCATTCGCATTCGCACCGATCGGTCCATTGGTCGATCCGTTTGCCGCATTTGGATTCGCGTTCGTATTCGCATTCGGATGTATGGAAGCACCTCTATTCATTTACATGCTTTTCGATTTTTATTCGGATTTTTATTCGCGTTCGTATGTCGCATATAAGGAATCTTAGCTGAATGCGACAACAATAAAAGTAACGTAGCAGGGTGGGTGTGAAGATCTGAACCTACATTGCTCTTGGCGATTTACTTCTCTTGCCTCCCCGTAAATGCGAACGTAAAAGAAGAAAGAAATCTGCTGACATGTGGTTGGTCATAAAGTCAGCACAACAATAAGATTAAGAGCATCTCGGACTCCAGCGAGCAGAGGAGAGAGAAAAAATGGCGGCCACAGGAAGCTTGTGGGAGGCACGTTCTCACGGAACTTTAAAACAGATTAAGGCCATAGGAACAAGATCAGAGGATGGATGGTGTTGGAGTAGAGGGGTGGATGGTGTTGGAGTAGAGGGGTGGGTGGTGTTGGAGTAGAGGGGTGGGTGGTGTTGGAGTAGAGGGGTGGGTGGTGTTGGAGTAGAGGGGTGGGTGGTATTGGAGTAGAGGGGTGGGTGGTGTTGGAGTAGAGGGTGGGTGGTGTTGGAGTAGAGGGGTGGGTGGTGTTGGAGTAGAGGGTGGGTGGTGTTGGAGTAGAGGGTGGGTGGTGTTGGAGTAGAGGTTGGTGGTGTTGGGGTAGAGGGTGGTGGTGTTGGAGTAGAGGGGTGGGTGGTGTTGGAGTAGAGGGGTGGGTGGTGTTGGAGTAGAGGGGTTGGTGGTGTTGGAGTAGAGGGGTGGGTGGTGTTGGAGTAGAGGGGTGGGTGGTGTTGGAGTAGAGGGGGTGGTGGTGTTGGAGTAGAGGGTGGGTGTGTTGGAGTAGAGGGGTGGGTGGTGTTGGAGTAGAGGGTGGGTGTGTTGGAGTAGAGGGGTGGGTGGTGTTGGAGTAGAGGGTGGGTGGTGTTGGAGTAGAGGGGTGGGTGGTGTTAGAGTAGAGGGGTGGGTGGTGTTAGAGTAGAGGGGTGGGTGTTGTTGGAGTAGAGGGTGGGTGGTGTTGGAGCAGAGGGTGGTTGGTGTTGAAGTAGAGGGTGGGTGGTGTTGGAGTAGAGGGTGAGATGTGTTGGAGTAGAGGGGTGGGTGGTGTTGGAATAGTGGGTTGGATGGTGTTGGAGTAGATGGTGTGTGGTGGTGGAGTAGATGGTGTGTGGTGTTGGAGTAGAGGGTGTGTGGTGTTGGAGTAGAGGGGTGGGTGGTGTTGGAGTAGAGGGGTGAGTGGTGTTGGAGCAGAGGGGTGGGTGGTGTTAGAGTAGATTGGTTGATGGAGTTTTACGTCCTGGCAACATCTAAGGTAATATCAGGACGTGTACCGACTCATGACAGTGCGCAATGTGCATGACAGTGTGTGTGTGACTGTGAGTGTCTATTCTCAATTGTCTTCTGGTCAGAGAAGGAGCGCACACCCTCGTCTCTGGTTCAAGGATACTATCAAGAGAAACCTGAAGCTGAAAGACATTAAGTGTGACTCATGGACATCACTCTCACAGCAGAGAGCTAAATGGAGAGCGGTGGTTAAGTAATGAAAGCAGTCTTTGTTGCATTGCTACTGACAGCATGATGATAATGATGATGATGGGTGATGTTGAACACATAATGATCATAATAATATTAAAAATAATAATGATAATAATAATAATGGCATTATTTAACTAGTGGTGGTGGTTGGGCTTTCAGTGATAGGATAAGAGAGTTGTAGTGGTGGTGTATCAGTGGGTTGCTCAAGGGGGGCGGGGGAGGGGAGGTAAGGGAGTGGTAGTTGTGGTTATGGTGTCAATGATCAGGGGTGCATCAGTTGTTTATAGTGGCCGATCTCTGGGTGAACGGGTGGGTGCCCGGTTGAAGGGGTGGGGGTGGGTGCCCGGTGTGGCGTTTTCAGCCATGTACCGTGTTCAGCCGTGTGATTAGACTCAAACTCAAGGCAACAAGTGAACAAGTGAAATATCTCTAAAACCACACCACCTATTAACAAATCGCTTGGTACACATATAGAAAACATCTTCACCAAAAAGATTTTATTAAATTTATAAGGTTAGGGTTCTTGATTTCTATTAATTTTGATTAAAAACTAATGTTTTGCACTGCGCGTACCGTCAAACTCAAGGCATTGTCAATGGTGGTGAGCAATCTTCATACAGAAAATCCAGGAAAAGTGAAATATCTCTAAAACCACACCACCTAGAAACAAATCGCTTGGTACACATATAGAAAACATCTTTACCAAAAACATTATATTAAATTCATAAGGTTAGTGACTCACGACCATTGACAATGCCTTGAGTTTGAGTCTATGCACACGGCTGAACACGGTACATGGCTGAAAACGCTACACCGGTTGAAGGGGTGGGTGCCCGGTTGAAGGGGTGGGTGCCCGGTTGAAGGGGTGGGTGCCCGGTTGAAGGGGTGGGTGCCCGGTTGAAGGGGTGGGTGCCCGGTTGAAGGCGTGGGTGCCCGGTTGAAGGCGTGGATGTCCGGTTGAAGGGGTGGGTGCCCGGTTGAATGGTGGGTGCCCGGTTGAAGGCGTGGGTGCCCGGTTGAAGGGGAGGGTGCCCAGTGGAAGGGGAGGGTGCCCGGTTGAAGGCGAGGGTACCCGGTTAAGGCCGCGTTGACAACCCTGGAGGGAGATTCGATCCGACACGTTCCCACTGGGAGGACAAGATAGCAGATAAGCGCAGATTCTGTCGAGATGTAATCATTTCCGAGTAGACCCGGTGTAGCAGGAAATCGCAAGCCCTGTGAATCGCAAACCCCCACTTGTGATTTCCTAGGAAATCGCAAACCCCCATACCATATATGGGCATGGGGGGTTTGTGATTTCCTAGGAAATCAAAACCCCCCTGGACATCACAAACCCTCCATGTTTGGCAGTCTTAAAGCAATCACATGTGCTTTGTGCAGGTTTGTTTTGGTTTAAAATTCCCACAATGTACCGTGACACTGGAATTATGAACTGGTTTATTGTAAAAATTGTATTTATATAAGCATGATTAAGCCACATTTATTTTTATGTAAGGGGGATCCCACACAAGATGGATTAATTAATTATTTTTAATTTCATGCCTGTCACAACAAGCGCCATATTCACTGCGATCACTCACAAGAAAGGATAGGGGAACAGGTCAATTTTTGTCAAAGATACTAGACTATATCATTAAGAAAAGCCAGTATGATGCAGAAGTGAATAAAGGCATGTGCGGTCGGAATTACGAACTGGACTTTGCAAAGATATTTTCATGAGGATTAATCCATCTTGATCCTCCTTGAACCCATTTTATCCCTCTAGATCTGGTACACGTTCAAAATCAAACATATAGCTACCATGCTTGGGGTGATAAATGCTACAAAGCATGGAAGGTTTGTGATCTTCAGGGAGGGGTTTGTGATTTCCTAGGAAATCGCAAACCCCGGGGTGTGCGATGTCCAGGGGTTTGCGATTTCCTGCTACACCGGTCTTCCAGTCTCCTAGCGACCCACAGCCGTATTTCACTGGTTCCCCACCGGCTATCCAATACCCGCGGGGATCAGCGGCTGGCGACAGGGGCACTTCCGGTGTGTCTAGTCTAGGGTTGGTGGTCCCAGTTCACGTTTTTGACAGGGTAATCAATGCACACAGATATATTTGTATAACTCACCTGATTTGATTCTACATATCAAAATTAGATACTTGTGGACTTTTTAAAGCATGTGTTGTCACATAGAAGGGTAGATCCATAATGAGTCAATTTGAGAGAGCACCACTACCACCTGACGATCTTCTCGTCTTTAACACGTCTTACTTGTCTCTACACTAAAGCCAAGACCCAGACGAAGACTAAGACAACATAGTCTGATATGGGTAAGAGGGACGGAGAGATAGAGAGACACACAGAAAGAGACATGAGATACATAGAGATAATACCCCAGTCACACGAGAGACAGCGTTCGCCGCCAACCTCCCTACGCCCACACGGACGCCAACCACCCAGAGTTCCATTGGATACATTGATTCAAACACGTTTTAGGCGCCATGTCGGCGCCATCTCGGCGCCATGTCGGCGCCATGTCGGCAGCATCGCATGTGTTACCACCAACCCAAGGCAGCGCCAGGGCGGCGCCAGGGCGGCGCCAGGGCGGCGCCAGGGCGGCGCCAGGGCGGCGCCAGAGCGGCGCCAGGGCGGCGCTAGGGCGGCGCCAGGGCGCCAACCATTTTGAATGGCGCCGCCGGAACAGGGCGTAAGGAGGTTGCACGTGCAGCAGCAGCAACCTCCGTGCGTCCAAAATTCCCGAAATGGATGCCGGGAGGTTGGCATGCTCGCGGCGACAGCACTCAATCAGGGCGTAGGGAGGGCGCAAGGAGGAAGTTTTGACGTCGCGAATCGATCGTTAGCGAACGCAGGCCTCGTGTGACTGGGGTATAAGGAGAAACACGGAAAGAGACAATCTCAGACATGGAGAGACATAGAGCGACAGAAACGGCTTCGACAATTTAAACGAAATGGCAGTGTACGACTGCTAGCTAGTGGATCAGTTGAGTGTCCGTCTCCCGTTTTGGTAGACCGTGGGATTCGAACACATCAGTTCGAAACCTGGTCGAAACAAACCAATGACTAAAAAATGTATACTTGTCGCTTCCTAGCCAGGTGCTCGGGATTATTAGGATAGGGCAAGGACTGGTTGGCTCAGTTTCAAGATAATGTGACTGAATGGGATATCGTGGGATTCGAACCCATGGGTTCGAACCCTGGTCGAGTCAAACCAATGACTTAAAAATGTATACTTGTCGCTTCCTAGCCAGGTGCTCTGCATTATTAGGATAGAGCAAGGTCGGGTTGGCTCAGTGTCAGGATAATGTCACTGAGTGGGGTACCAGGTCATGGTGTTGCTGGCCTGGTCTTCCAGTGGGGCAGCACTATAAAGTCGCCATGAGTGCGCAGTCACAAGTCGGTACCCGTCCTGATATGACCATGACTGTTGCCAGTACGTAAAACTGCTTGTTTGTTGTTGTTTTACGTCCTAGCAAGATCTAAGGTTATATGAGGACGTAAAGCTGCAACAACTAACCAACCAACCAGCTAGCTAGCGGAGTCTGCAACTTTAATAAGAAACAAACCCGATCGGGATTGTGTCATCGGCTCGAGGGCATGGGAATTGGGATGGGCGGCGGGTGGAGTGAGGGGGGGGGGGCAGTGGGAAGAGGAGATGGGGGCTGAGGGGGGCTCTGAGGAGTGCTAGGGGGCGGGCACTGTCAACTCGGAACCAAATGAGTCATGTAGCGTGAATGCCGGGTGTCTGGGGACCAACCTCGGGGTAGCAGACGACATTTTTAAGCCCCCCCCCCCCCCCCCCCCACCACCACCACCACCACTACACCAACGGGGACCAAGTTCCCGCCATTCCGCCGCCACCGGTCTGACTAGGCCAATCATACGGATACGTGCGTTTTTGTTCCAAGCTCGACTAGTAAATTGAATTCAATTGAATTCAATTCTCCGACTACAATTAGCGGGCGAGCTAAACATTATTTTCCTCCAAATTATAATTATCACTGGAGCGAACAATCAACCAACCACCAACAAAAAACACCACAACCAAAAACAACAACAACACCCACCACACCAACACACACACCCAAACAAAACACACACCAAACACATATAGGGTATTCACGTGACGTCACGAACCGGATGCGCGGCCATTGTGGCGATATCAACTTGTAAACATCCCATAGAGTTTGCCTGTAGGCGCAGTGGAAAACGTCTATTTCATTCAAAATTAATAGAAATCTGGAACCCTAACCTTATAAATTTAATATAATCTATTCGTTTAATATGTTTTTTATATGTTTACCAAGCGATTTGTTTCTAGGTGGTGTGGTTTTAGAGATATTTCACTTTTTCTGTATGAAGATTGCTCACGACCATTGACAATGCGGCGTCAATACCTTGAGTTTGCCGGTACGCGGAGTACAAAACGTTTATTTCATTCAAAATTAATAGAAATACAGAAGCCTAACCTTATAAATTTAATATAATCTATTCGTTGAATATGTTATCTATATGTCTACCAAGCGATTTGTTTTTAGGTCGTGTGGTTTTAGAGATATTTCATTTTTTCTGTGTGCAGATTGCGAACGACCATTGACAATGCCTTGACTGGCTTGAGTTCGCCGGTACGCGCAGTGCAAATCATTAGTTTCATTCAAAATTATTAGAAATCCAGAACCCTAACCTTATAAATTTAATATAATCTTATTGGTAAACATGTTTCCTATATGTGTACCAACCGATTTGTTTCTAGATGGATTGGTTTGATAGATATTTCACTTTTTCTGTATGAAGATTGCTCATAGCCATTGAGTTTGCACTGTGACAGTGTGTTATTATTGTGGTTACTATCGCCACAATGGCCGCACTTCCGCTTAGCGTGACATCAGTGCATACCCTATATTGAGTAACTCGATCTCAAAATTTGCCCCCATTTGCATTTTGTTATCATTGTCATCATTGTCGTTATTGTAATTATGATTTATGATTATTATGATTATGATTAGTATGATGATGATTATGATAATGATTACGATTATTATTATTATTGTTATTATAATATAAAAACCGACATCGGTCCAATATCACTTCTATTTAGTATTATTTATGCTATTCTGGCATGTGCAACAAACACATAATGCAGGACTAACTTCGATGATAACTGGGCTGGGCTAACTTTGATAAAGTCCTACTGATCGTTGATTTGAGCCAAATTTAACTAAAGTCAAAATGTTAGCAGATTTGTTTGTTTGTTGTTGTTTTACGTCCTAGCAACATCTAAGGTCATATCAGGACGGGTACCGACTTGTGACAGTGCGACTTTATAGTGCTGCCCCACTGGATGACCAGGGCACCAGCACCATGACCTGATATCCCACTCAGTCACATTATCCTGACACTGAGCCAACCAGTCCTTGCCCTGTCCAGAATTGAAGCAGTATTACTATTACTAGTATTAGATTTAGTTTACCGCGACTACACGCATTTGAACCGTTGCACAACTCGCTCAGTTATGCCTACAATCAATGGACATATATGAAGGGTAGACCACTCCTAACAAAGATACTACTCATTAGTAGGACAGGTGAACCAGAGAATAACCTGTAACACTAAATAAAATAATATTGGCATAAACTATAATATATTACACGACACATTCGGTTATTAACAATTAAAATACACTGACATTTCAACTTTTAGTTTTACTGATAAAAGTTTTTCTTTGACCTTTGATGTTGCCAGGACGTAAAACTCCCAACCAACAAACAAACAACCCTTTCTGGGTAAGAAGTTGATGCCATTTACTAAGATCCTAATCATCCTAATATGGCTTGAATGCTCCAACCATTCAAGAGAGCAACGTCAGTTTTGCCTCGGGCATTGGCTAATAACTGTTTCTGGAACTGCCAAAGGATAAGTTGTGGAAGTAAAATGCCATTAGCAAGTACTATGCACAGTATATATTTGACATATTACTACGAATTATATATCCATGCAATGTGCCTATATATCATATATTATATATACTAACTATATATATACTATATCTACTATATCTACTGTATATACTATACATACTGTATATACTGTATACACTATATACTATATATTATATACTATATATACTGTATATACTATATATACCATATATACTATATATACTATACATACTACATATTATATATACTGTATATACTAATAATACTATATTCACTATATATACTACATATACTGTATATACTATATATACTATATATACTATATATACTATATATACTATATAGACTACATATACTATATATATACTATATATACTATATATACTAGTGTAGTAGTCTGCACTGACCTCTCAGGCAAGGATCCGCATAGACAGGTAGGCGTGGGTAGTGTGTTGATATCAGGGAGCCTAGGTGGTGTAATGGTTAGCACACTGGCCCGGAATGCAAAGAGATGTGGGTTCGAGTCACGCTCTAGGCGCAGTATTTCCCATTTTCATCACCCCCACGACACTGGTTGCTGTGATCAGGATCCTGTACAAGCTTTGCGCTGTATGGTTGTTGAACCTACCCTGTGTATGTATGTGTAAGTGCATTGCCTGTATGTATGTAATTGTAAGCATTAAAAGACTTACAATTCCAGGGGGACGAGTGTACTAGTCTGCACTGACCTCTCAGGCAAGTAACCACATAGACAGGTAGGCGTGGGTAGTGTGGTGATATCAGGGAGCCTAGGTGGTGTAATGGTTAGCACACTGGCCCGGAATGCAAAGAGATGTGGGTTCGAGTCCCGCTCTAGGCGCAATATTTCCCATTTTCATCACCCCCATGACACTATATATACTATGATGAGTGGTGTTGTAGAACATATAATAATAATAATAATAAAAATAATACTGATAATAATAATGGCATTATTTAACCAGTGGTGGTGGTTGGGATTTCAATGATAGGATAAGAGAGTTGTAGTGGTGGTCTGTCAGTGGGTTGCTCATGGGGGAGGTAAGGGAGTGGTAGTTGTGGTTATGGTGTCTATGATAAGCGGTCCTATGATAAGGGGTACTATAATACTATATATACTATATATACTATATACACTATATATACTATATAAACTATATATACTATATATACTATATATACTATATATACTATATATACTATATATACTATTATATATACTATATATACTATATATACTATATATACTATATATACTATAATATATACTATATATACCATATACACCATATAGACCATATAGACCATATATACCATATATAATATATATTATATATATTATATATATTATATATATTATATATACTATATGTATTCTATATATGCCATTTATGCTATAATATACTGTACATTACTTTACATTACACTGTACACTATATATGATACATATATATGAGTATATGAGCTCTTATTATATTAATATGAGCTCTTATTATAATAGTATATGAGCTCTTATTATATTAAGATTATACACTATGCATATATACTATACATCTAAAATACATATATCTTATATATCTATAATACATGTATCTGATACATATATATCTTATACATATATGTCCTATGCATATATATATCCTATACATATATACCTTATTCATATATAGTATCTGTATATATTATACGTATATATTATACACATACATATTATACATATATATTATACATATATATTACACACATATATTGTATCCAATAACCCATGGTATTGATGATGATTTGTTAATGTAGCTATGACTTTATGCAAGGCTTCTATTCTAACTAGAATATCTTCATAGAATCATACAGTCATAGCCACACTCACATAAACCACACTCACATAAACATAACCAGTACAACTGATTTCACCCATTTCCTTTGGAAGGAGGATATTATAAATTCCAATCCTATAACTATTTAATACCGGCACGCCATTTCACCCTCATGCACTGCAGTGTTCCGATGTCTAGCTATTATCTATTTGGTAAACCGGTGTTCTTTTACCGTTAGTAAAACACGCCGCGGTATAGTAGTACCCAGAGTCCGTCACATCTGGATCCGGTTTTCATCCCCCCCCCGGCCTGACCCCCAAACTCTGAATTCTTCCCCCTCCCCCAACCCCGCCCCCACCCTCCACCAGGCCACGCAGGGTATCCATATCGCCAGCATCATGCCTGATAACAAGACAGGTTTTTGATGAGAGATTGTTTGTCAAATCGCCGAGAGATGTCGGTTGATTGTCGTCGCGATGTCTGTCAACGTCGGCCGGATTCCCGCCGTGGGGAGTCCGGCACCCGTCAACGTTTTTGGTGGGTTATTTTTCTTGGGTGGTTGTTTTTTGGTGTTGTCTTTTTTTAAACCAACATTTTCTCGATGTTTGTCGATGGATGGGAGATCAACTGCAAACGGGGTATTTGGACAAAAATATACAATATTTTAAAATTGTATTTGATACATATTTATGTCGTTTTCATCTGTTTGAAAGAAGGCCCGGGAGGTCACTGAGACTAGTGGGTATAAACACACCACCATTGCATCAATCCCCTTTCCCTACCCCCACCCCAGCTGCAACTCTCTCCCCCCCTCCCCCCACTTAAAAAGCCGATGGGTAAAATGTCGATAGAGAAAACAAGAGAAAAACAAGGGAAACAACTGATCCAAAGCCTGAAGTTTATGAAGTGATTAGATCTGATAAATACATGCAAAGCATAGCATGCATTCAAGAAAATTACACTAAGCAATTGAGCTGCGTCAGGTGGCAGTCCTATTCCATCATGACGTCACATATCTATTTGCCCCTCTCCACTCGGGCAAACATCCGGGCAATCAACTCTAACCAACCCACGTGACCTTGGAGACGCATCTACTCATCTACCTTGTTTTATTTCACAACGCCTCTAGAGCACATTGATTTTCATATCATCAGCTAATGGACGTCAAACATATGGTCATTCTGACATATTTCTTTGGAGGAAACCCGCTACTGCCACATAGGCTACTCTTTGCGATAAACACAGCAGGGGGTCTTTTATCTCACTTTCCCACAGACAGGACAGCACATACCACAGCCTTTGATGAACCAGTTGTGGACCACTGGTTGGAACGGAAAATAACCCAAACTGCAAATGCATGAGTCCACGGAGCAGGATCGATCGGATAACCCACACCATGACAGGTTGACACTGTACCGCCTGAGCTACGTCCTGCTCCTCTCCATATGTCTGGATGCAAATGCGAATGCATGGAAGGCAAAGTGGATCGCTCAATGGACCGATTGGTTCGAATGCGCAGGACATGCCGCATCCCGCGCATATATGGAATCTTAGCTTTACACTACCAATAGTAGTACCATGACATGGGTGGCATTGCAGTGAAAAATACTTCTAACAAATACTCACAATGAAAGTGTTGAAGTATATTCCAACATTTAAAAACTAAGTCAGTGCAATGTAATACTAATACATTGACTTTTTTTGTCCATATATTTTTAGAGCACTTAATGAAAACGTGTTTGCAATATTGTCGTAAATCAGCTGTGTGAAAAAGGCTAGGGGACCAGACCAAGATCTCGTTGCACTTGTTGCAGTTATTCATAGGCAGGGCGATGCAATAGGCTACATTTGATTGCAGATATATTACCCATGCACTGTTAGAATAACTAGTGCACACAAGTTTCATTCTAATACAACTTTAAGCCAATGATTACGTGAAATATGGCCTTTAAGATTAAGAATGTTATATATGATGAACAACATCTTAGATCATTGTTCATGCAGCGAATGGTAACGTACTATGTTAGGTAGCCTGTGGTAAGTGTCGCTAGTTTGCGAATAAACTGTTGGAGAGCATATCGGGAAATTTGTACACAATGTCTAAGAATCATATTCGATATTTATGTGTACCTTTTTATTATATATCTAAAGTATATTGACATGACAATTCTACTTCTTATGCTAAACTATATTATTCTATATTCCTAGTGATATCCAATCTAGCTCCAGCATACATTATTATCACCCTATTATTAATAATAATAATATATTTATTTCCACATGATCAATGTACACACAAGTTGATATTTATATCAGCAATTTTTTCACATGAAAAAGGAGAAATCAGAAGTATAATACTTATGAGGTGCTTTCCCCATTTATACCACTGTCTAATCACACCAATCACCACTGGTGTGCCAACTTGACACAATTTGCAGCTAAATTAGCCTATGCCATGTTTAGACCTACCTATTTCCAATTAAATGTCTTGCTGAAGATGGTAATCTTAATATGGAAGTATATAGCATGTTGCCACATCTAGCTCTCTGTTGGTGTGTCAATGCAAACACACATAACACATACACGCAGTCACATACAAGCTGATGAGAGTAGACTCGATGGTCAAATGAGTTGAGCGTCTGCCTCCCATTCTGGTAGGTTGTGGGATTCTAACATGCCGGGTTCGAACCCTGGCCGAGTCAAACCAATGACTAAAATATTTATCCTTGTTGCGACCTAGCCTGGCACTCGGAATTTGTAGGATAGGGCAAGGAACAGTGGAATGAGGAAGACCAATTGTCCACAATTGAAATTTTCCCTGCTTAATCAAGTAAGGTAAATAGAGATCTAAACCACTTCACCGGGCGACGACAGCACATTATGGTAATCTACCTCCGCTTGCGCTGGTTGGCTGCTCGTTTGTCCTCGGGAGGGGGAGGGGGGGGGGGGGCACAGCTCGCTCAGTAAACGGAGCAGATGTGCAGGCGCCAGAGGTGCATCCGGGACAAATTTGCGTCAACAAGCAAGCACTCGGCACCTCTACTGGAAATAACGGGCACGATGAACCCATCTGGTAAAATCTCAGGAAACACGTGGCTTACTTGTGTGTGTAAGTGACTCCCGGGACATATGTTGAGTTGAGTCTGGTACGTTTAATACGCAAATATCAGGCGGTGCTGCTGTCGATTAGACAAATACCACCGCCCTTCCAAGGTGTGGCGTTTGGCTGCTAGAGTGGTTCAAAGCCTCAAAGGGCAACTGGAAGGCAGAGGCGTGTTCATGATCACCACTAAACAAGTGATCTCTATATTATTTGTTTGTTTGTTGTTATCTTACACCCTAGGAACATCTAAGGTCATATCAGGACAGGTACCGACTTGTGACAGTGCCCACTCATGGCAACTTTATAGTTCTGCCCCACTGGGAATCCAGGCTGCCAGAACCATGACCTGATATCCCACTCAGTCACATTATCCTGACACTGAGCCAACCAGTCCTTGCCCTAATAATGACGTGCGCCAGGCTAGGAAGCGACAAGTATCAATCTTTGAGTCGTTGGTTTGACTCGACCGGGATTCGAACCCACAAACTCATCGGTTCGGATCTCCCGATATGCCAAAACAGAAAACGGATGCTCTACTCATTCGGCCACCCCGTCTGGTCAGTATGTACAGGCGGCGCCACCTGTATGTACTAATTATTCTTAGCATTCATTCGGGGGTTGGCTGTATGCACATTTCTAACCATATTGCCGAATATTAAAAACAAATTGGTAGTAAATGGATTTTTATTGCCTCTTCCGACGGTAAGCGTTACAGGTATATAAGTATTTACACAATTGTTTTTACAGGGTTTATATAGTAAATTAAAGTGTGAAGTCTTACTTGGCTAGTTGATTACTTGGTTAGTTGATTGTCTTTCCCTCAGCTTATCAATCGGCACCTCTAAATCTTTACTGCCTAACCTTTCATGGATGAGTTTCTTCCACATTCTCTTGCCTATCTACCACGTCGCCTCACTAAGTACCTGTAATATATGCATAAATGACATCCAGGCACGAGTGGAGAACAAAGGACTATGTAAATGAGATGACGTCAGAGGTAAAGGGTGCCGGCGGTTCAGGACCCTGGACGGTGAATAAAGCATTCAGTATCCAGAAGTGTAAGTGTTCAGACGTCGTACTTTCACACTGCCGTACCTTTCACGTAGCCTATGGGTTCTCCTCATCCTTTGAGGCTTTGTCTGTCTACCACGTTAACCCCCCGCAGTCCTGATATGACCTTAGATGTTGCTAGGACGTAAAACAACAACAAACACACACAAACAACCGTCCCCCTCCCTAACTTTACTGCCGAATTTGTCTATTGACCCATTTAACCTTCTCCCTCTTGCCGAACCTTTCCATAATGTTTCTTCCCGGTCTGTCTATTAATTACGCTGCTAAGGCTAAGCCTCGTCATCCAGCCCCATCACTGGTATGACCTTAGATGTTGCCAGGATGTCAAACAACAACCAACCCACCAACTTTTACTGCAAACCTTTCTGGGATGTTTCTACTCGGCCCTTGTCTATTATTACCCCGCTAAAGCTCACCATTTCCTTACTTAGTTACTATCTAACTTTATTGCTGAACCATTCAGGAAAGGGTTTCTCCCCAACCTCTTGTCTATCTATACCGATAAGCCTCCCTCCCCCCCTTCCTTCCTACCTACTTACACCACACCAGGAGGGCTCTGACAGATTTACAACTACTTCTCACTGCGGCGGGCGTGAGCAGGCCCGGGGAGTGGCGCGTTTTGTTGTCGGCTGCGAGGGGCACCGAGCGCCGGGTGGCGTCCAGATGCCGGCCGGGCGCTGTGCCCGCCCGGCCTGGCCGCCCGCCCAACACCTGGCGCTGGTTACCGGTCGACGGGCGCCGCCCCGTCAGCGCGCTGGTAACTAACTACTCGCGAACTGCTCATGTTGGAAGAAGGGGAAGAGGAACACGCGAGGGGGGCGGGGTAGAGGGGTGCTCACCGGGAGAGCAGAGCTACTACCCGGTCATCTGTGTAATAGTAGGTAGGTAGGTACATACTGCGCCTACCCAGACTGGGATGGCCTACTGGGTAGAGCACTCTCTTCTCGCCCGAGAGGTCGTGGAGTATTCATCCACACGGAGTCAAACCAAAGTCTTAGCAAATTTGTTCAATTGTCGCCACCTTGTTTGATGCTCGGCATTATTAATACTAGGCAAGGACTGGTTGGGTCAATGTCAGGATATCGTGACTGAGTGAGTGAGTTTTCGGTGGTCTTAGTGCTATCGGTGGGTGGCATTGCCATCTGAGTGGTGGGTGGGCGGGTGGTAGTGGGGGGGCATGATATTTGTCGAAATGAGTGTGGTGGGTGCACTGTCACATTTCAGCATCTGTCCTAATATGAACTTAGGACGTAAACCCCCTAATAAACCAAGCCATACCTACTGTCCCTGACTGATTGGTACAAACACAAGCTGGACTCTCCTACTGACATGTGCTTGAATTTACAATCAGCATCGATACGATATTGCATACAGTAAAACCTCTCTAAATCGACCGACCATGGCACCGAATTTAAATGGTCCATTTAGGGAGGTTTAGGGAATTATTTCTATCATTACAATGTGCGATCATTTGGGGACCTAAATAAAGTGATCGATATAGGGGAGTGGTCGATTTGTGGAGGTGGTCAGTTAGAGAGGCTTTACTGTAGTACTAGTACTAGTAGTAAGAGCCTTGCTAGCTGAGATTTTATGCCTGCGTGTGTAGACCTATAGCGCCGCCCAGTGCATATACTAACTAGGCTACACCCGCTCTGTGAAGGGTCCATGCTTGAGGTGGCCCGATGAATTGTTTACAGATGCTGCACAGATAGTTATGTTTATCATCTTAGCTTAACCTTCCTCCGAGGAGAGAGCAGAGGGCTCCACGGGGTAAAGTGTATGGACCACACATTAGTTGGTTTGCTTGCCCGGTGTCATGGTTTCAGTTCTCCACCAGTTTCAGTTCTCCACATCGCTTCTGGGCATGCGTCAAAATCGAACAGCATCGTCAACGCATTGTCAATGGTGGTGAGCAATCTTCATACAGAAAAAGTGAAATATCTCTAAAACCACACCACCTAGAAACAAATCGCTTGGTACACATATAGAAAACATGTTTACCAAAAAGATTATATTAAATTGATAAGGTTAGTGACACTGACACTATAGTGACAGTATGAGTGCAGCGATTTGCAGCGATCGGCGATGGTTTGAATCTGGCTCGATGTTGACACATGCGCAGACGATGCTGTTCGATTTTGATGCATGCGCAGAAGCGATGTGGAGAACTGAAACTGGGCGAGAACTGAAACCACAACACCGGGTAGCATGTGGGTTAGCAGTTAAACCCACTTCACTGCAGTAATATGTCCCCTGTTTCTCAGGGTAGCAAAGTAATAGGGGAGCAGTAATAGCAAGAATACTGGCATGGGTAATAAGAGGAATAACAAAGGTAGTAGTAACGACTATAATATTAACAAATATTAACTACTAACAATAATGGCACTTGCAATATTAATAATAATAATATTAATAAAACCAACGACAACAGTAATAACATAATAATATTACCTTAACAAAGATACATACAATAATAGAAACCACAACAGCAACAATACTAATAATAATAACAATAGGCTTGTCAAAGATATCAACTATCTTAATAGTAGTAAAGATACTAGTAGTAATAATAGTGATAAGAAATTTGCGTACAGAATCTTTTGCTGAAATGGCAATAAACCTGTATTATTAAATAAAAATAAAGATCAAAAGGAGGATAATACTATCACTAGCAATAAGTCACTTAGACTAACCTTGATAATAGTATGAATACTAAAACTCATGATAATAATAATAATAATGGGACCATATTAATAATAACAATAACAATAATACTTTTGGTGATATATTGATTGTATTTGTTATAGCAATAGTCATTTATTTTTTATTTTTTATTGACGAGGTATTTACTCTGCCCATAACGTATAAGCTCCTGTCAGGGTGCTTGTTTTCAACGCTGGACAGCTGTGGTGCTGTCTTGATCTGTTCCTTTGCCCAGGAGTGTTTACCTGTGTCTGCTCGGGTCAGCCTTCTGCAATTTTGGTCGTTAGTAATAGCCCATGTTAGTTTTTTTGAAATTTTCCAGTTTTTTTTTGTCTAGTCTGAGTAATGATACCTTAGCCTACTATGTACATCTACTTGGGTGACATGCAGGCTTGTGGGAGAGGATCCCGTTCCATTCAGATTTTTGTTATTTGTTACAGCATCCTTTCACCTAAACCCTGTCCTTAGATAGTGCACTCGTGTGCTAGAACACACTCGGACCCTTTAGGACTGCAGCCAGGTGTGATGGCTGTGTTGCTTCCCTAGTCATTTTGTATTTCAGGGTGGATCAGTTGCAGGACCGTGGCCTGTCCACTTCTGTGTTGGTTTGTGCCATTACACATACCCAGGTGGACTGCGCCATGTGGTGATAGCTTTCCTGATTTCCTTAATACTTAGGAGAGCTAATTTCCCTATTTTTTCTGTTTAGTGCCTACCACTTTTCCTGGCCTGTCTTTTGCTTTCTGTGCCAGTACACAGCAAGCATTCACGGCGCTCAGGGGCAGGTGCGGTTTTGTTGTGTTAGTAAGTAATTGTTTTCTTTAGGAATTTTTTGTAGTGGTCAGGGTTACGGATCGCCCGCAATTTTACATTTTGTTTATTCCAGGCATGTGCTGCCATGGTTAGTACACTTCTCTCATGTATTTTCATGTTGCTTCTTTCCGTTAGGAGTATTGGGGCCGCCATGTGTCTAGTGTCCCTGCGGGGGGCTACTGTGTAATCCGGTTTCGTGGTGTAGTGGTGTGCTAGTATTTTCAGGTGCGTTTCTCTTCTGCTTGTTAATAGTGTTGTTTTGCATTTTTTGTGTAGTTCTATCGTGGGATATCTTTTGTGTACTTGGAGGCATATTTTAAGGGCTTTATTTTGCATCACTTGTAGTTTGTTGAGTAGTTTGGTACTTCCCCCCATGTATACTACATCACCGTAGTCGAAGTAGGGAAGGATCATTCCTTTATATATTTTGATTGCCATGCTTTCAGTCATGTAGTACCTTAGTTTTGCCAGTAGCCATATTTTATGGTTTGCTTTTTTGATAGTGTTTGTTATGCAATGGTCATAGTTTAAGTGCCTGTCCAGGTCCACTCCCAGATACCGGTAGTTGTCCACCTGTTCTAACTCGTTGTTTCCCAGGAGACATTTTATTTTGTTGTTACCGGTTAGTCTGGTACCGAATAGCACCGTCTTCGATTTATTGCTATTTATAGTTATCTTATTTAGATGGCACCATTCAGTTAGTTTCATTAGTGTTTGATTTAGTTTTGTTTCGATCTCTTCAGATGTTTTGCCTGCAGTATATACCACAGTATCATCTGCATATAGTTGGATGTTTTCAGTGTCTAGCCAGTTGTTTAGATCATTTATATATATGAGGAAGAGGAGTGGTCCCAGGACTGACCCTTGTGGTACGCCACAGTTTATTTTTTCCTCACTTGATATGGTTCCATTTATTGATGTGCATTGTTTTCGTTTTTTTTAGGTAGCTTGTTACCCATTTTCCCGTTACTCCTATTATTCCCATTTGGGATAGTTTGCTTTTTAGGATAGTGTGGTCCACCGTGTCAAAGGCTTTGCTGAAGTCTATGAACGCTGCACCCACTAGGTTCTTTTTATTGATATTATTTGAGATATCGCTTATTAAGTTAGCAATTGTTTTAATTGTCGAGTGGTATTTTCTGAATCCGCCTTGTTTACTGTTTAGTATTTTGTGTTCGATCAGGTGGTCCATAATGTGCCTATGCATTATTTTCTCCATTAACTTCCCGGGCATTGGGAGTATTGAGATAGGTCTATAGTTGCCCAGGTCTTGTTTGTCCCCCCCTTTGTGGAGCGGGGTTACTTTGGCTAGCTTCCAGCAGTCTACATAGGTACCTTCTCTGAAAGATGTGTTGAATAGGCTACATAAGGCCTCTGGGATGCATCCTAATGCATCCTTCAGTACTATACTCGAGGTATATTCAATGCCTGACGGCTTATTGCAATCAACTGTTTTTATGAGATCACTTATTTCTTTTTTTGTGGTTACGCAATCCCCTATCACTACGTTTAGTTGTGGTGCTCTTGTGGCCCAGTTAGAGTTGAATTTTCTGGATAGTTTATTTCCTATGGTAGAAAAGTGTTTGTTCATTATGTTTGCTGTATCCTTGTTGCTGATTTCAATTCCCTCATTGTTGTATAAGGTAATTGTATCTTTATTTTTGTTGTTTGGAATTAGGATCTTTACATTGTTCCAGAATTTATGTGAGTTTTTACCCCATTTTTGGTCTTGAGTGATAATAAATTTCCTTTTGGCCTTCCTCACTGATTTATGGCTTCGATTTCTTGCTTTATGGTACTCTTCTATGTGATGAAGTCTCCCGCTTTCTTTAGCCATTTTACCTGCCTTATACTTGTCCATAATTGCGTTGATTAATTCTGGGGTTACCCATGGGTCCTGGTTTTTTTTAATTTTAAGTTTTTTTATTGGACAGGTAGTGTCGAGGTGACTTCTCACTTCCCCAATGATAGTGTTCCATTGGTCATTTACATCTGCATCAGGTGTTATTGGTAATTTCACAGTTTTTTCTAGGTGCGCTGCTAGTGCTTCCTTCGTGTAATTTTTGTACGATCTACCCATACGGAGAGTAGTTTTGTTTTTGGTTTTTATTTTCTTTCTAGTAATATATATCAATTCATGGTCACTAATGCCCCAGTTCCTCGTTCCTGAGGTGTGGGCATGATTTGAGTTTGTTATGATTAGGTCTATTATTGAGCTGTTTTCTCCAAGTCTGGTTAGTTCACTAATTTTTTGCTGTAATCCTCTTCCTTTGAGTAAGTTCTGTAGTGAATTTTCATGAATATTTCTGGATTTATTGCGCTTCGGACTGATGGTATTGCTAAATGAGGGAGGTGGATATGGGGAGAGGCAGGGGTGGACTACTTTGCTTGCTTTTATCGTCGAGGTGTTGCAAACATATGGAACACCATGTCAAGACTGAGATTCGAACCCACATTTCATCCATTCCGGGGATTGCGGCCTAACCATTGAATACGTCTGACGCACTCAGCCTATCTAGTATACCTGTCCAATTGTGCGTGTACCCCCCCCCCCCCCCCCCCCCCCCCACACACACACACACACTCCCCACGCCCACCCGCCGTCATTGCCTGATGCGACGAGTGTAGACTGTAGTCTACTCAACCTCTTTATGAAATAATACCGATTAGACTATTTAGAGATGCATAGTAGATAGGAGACATGTCCTGTTTTCTGCGGATTTCCATGTTCTTTTTTCTTGGGTTTATCTAGGTCATTTCCCCTCATATTCTTAGCACTGGACAATTCAGTTAGACTAGCGCTTGGTATTGCTGTTGCTGTTGCTGTTGCTGTTGCTGTTGTTGGCGACGACTCTGATCCCTGACCATGGTGGTTGATGGTGGTTGATGGTGGTTGATGGTGGTTGATGGTGGTTGATGGTGGTTGATGGTGGTTGATGGTGGTTGATGGTGGTTGATGGTGGTTGATGGTGGTTGATGGTGGTTGATGGTGGTTGATGGTGGTTGATGGCGGTTGATGGCGGTTGATGGTGGTTGGGATTTTGGGTTGTGGAGATGTGGGGTTATATGGGTGTCAGTACTGGAGGTGTGAGTGCATTTGTAAGGGGAGGGGAGGTGTGGGTGCATGTGTAAGGGGAGGGGAGGTGCGGGGTTGTGGAGGTGTGAGTGCATGTGTATGGGGAGGGGGTGTGGGGTAGTGGTGGTGTGAGTGCATGTGTAAGGGGAGGGGAGGTGTGGGAGTGGAGGCTGGACTGGTACACTGGTATGGTTGCTTCAATGAGCAAACCTGTATTTACTGATGGATGAAATCGTTACCACTCCCTAATGCCAGTTTCTCACCGGATGCATCTTACCCATCCTTCACACACCAGGCAGCAAGTCAGCCGCAATGCAACCAGTGCGGTGCCGGCCAATTCACTTTTAGTTGTATTCCTCCCCTCGTCTCTCTCTCTTTCTCTCTATTACTCTCTTCTCTTCTCTCTTCTCTTCTCCCTTTCTCTTCTCTCTGTTTCTTCTCTCTTCTCGTCATTTCCTTTCTCTTGTCGTCTCTTTTCCTTTCTTCTCTTTTCTTCTCTTCTCTTCTCTTCTCGTCTCCTCTATCTCTCTCTCTCTCTCTCTCTTTCTGTCTCTCTGGGATTGGGTACAAATGGTGTTGGAGGTGGGTGAGAGGATGAATGAGGGTGGTGGGAGTTCCCGCACGTAACCTTGTATGATCCACGGACGAAGGGATTCCGCTTTTGTCGCTGCATTCCTTCCGCATTTCCGCTGATCTCTACGATTTTCCGTTCATAAAGAGAGATAGCCATGCAAAAAGTGTTGAAAAGTTACCAGAAATGAGATTTCTGCTCCTTTTCTTTTCTTTTTGTTGTTGTTGCCAGTGGAAACTTTAATCCCTATTAAATTAAATCTTACATTAATTAGTGACGCAGCACTATAATGCCACCATGAGTGCACACTGTCATAACAAACAACATGTTGTCCCAAATGCCCGATTCCATATGCATCTTCACAACTGATTGAGCACCAATAGCTAGCGATCCACTGCTACAGTGCTGGCTAAAAAATAAAAAAAGTATTGAAAATAAAATCGCTTCTCAAGACCTCACATACCCAAGTATGACTTTAACTTCTTGGTTGGAACATTGAAATTCCAACCTTGTCAAAGCCCATCCATTGTGACAACATTTGCCATGTTGAATGGCTGCAGTCAGAATTTATCTGGCATGCATTTGTCAGAATTCGATCTTTATGAATTGGTATTTTTTTATACACCACAAACATAAAAAGTAATTAAAAAGCCAACTTCGTGTATTCACAAGCTTAGGCTTCAACTGCACAGGTAGAAAGTACTTGATGAATAATTGCATATTAATGTCATAATGATGATCTATCTACAGATTATTATTTTCTAGCAGCCCATGAAGCAGTTTATTAATAATTTGATAGGTTTGGACGACTTTTTAAAAGTCCTAATCGCTTGGCCCTGAGGTAATGCGTTTTATTCCCCCTACCACATTTGTCTTTTCTTAAAGTTGCGTAGACCGATGAAATAGTAAATGTTACTGCAGAGGTCTACGGTGTGAGAGTTTTGGCAAGCTTGCCAAAATTAATTTTTCCTTGTTTGCACTTCAAATATCTAAAAAATTTACCATTTTAAATAAAAGTAACTTTAAACTAATGTAAAGTAGATACTAGGGATCGATCTAATATATTTATCTCAGAAAAATTGCAGAAACTCAAAATCATCTGACTATGCAACTTTAACCTTCCAACTACAAATTTGAATGTGCCTGCAAGCATTACTCTTCATCTCACATCTCCAAAGTTAGCCATTTAAACTGAATTACTTCAAACTAAAGTATTGTAGATTATAATAATCAACCTATTGTATTTCATGTGAAATAAAATTGGCAGAAAGGTAAAGCCATCGTACTACACAACTTGAACAGCGTATGATAATCTAATACAATTTGCAGACTCTAAATCTAGTAGATAGGCAAGGAACCCCAATTGGTTTAGAATGGTCCCAGGAGAAGTAAAAGGAGAAGAAAGGGGTCACTTCTTTAGCTGGGAATGGTGAAGTCTAATGCACCAATAAATGGTTACCCAACTCCAGGTACAAGCGCAACTGGCAACCATCAGTAGCTATGGAAACCAGGTGTGGCTGGTGCCCCATCAATGGGCCCCTGATGTTTTGAATTGAAAAGGAGGCTAGTCCACTGCAAGATCACAACACAGGAAGACCTGCCCTCCAACACCTGGCTGAATACAGATGCCTTCAACGGCCCATAAGTGTTCCAAGCAAACAGTTGTATTCATTATTTATTTATTATTGTTATTTAAATTTAAGTTTATTTTATTTTGTGGATTTCTTTAGCGCCAATGTGGCTCCATTCCTTTTATATCACTGCAAATGTTAACATTCAAATGTCACCTGTTTGTACGATGTTCTGACCTGCTGGTCGATTAATGCCAGCCACACACTGACAACTGTGCTGCTGCTAAAAGTAAAACTCACACTTCCGGTTGGGTCGTCCTTTATCTGGTAATAAAGCATTTGTCACCTGTTTGTACGATGTTCTGACCTGCTGGTCGATTAATGCCAACCACACACTGCCAACTGTGCTGCTGCTAAAAGTAAAACTCACACTTCCGGTTGGGTCGTCCTTTATCTGGTAATAAAGCATTTGTCAGATTTCAGGTCTTCATAGCAGGTTTCATCGATAGCTAGTGCTATCAAAATTGCAATAAAACTTTATTTGCATTGGTTAGAAAATCCCCACATGTTTCTAAGTTAAATAGAATGATTCACTTGGATCTATGTAAGATCAATATAAATGTTATTTCATCAGATTATATAATATAACTTTAAACATCAGCCTATGCGATTCCCTTTTGAAGAATGTTCACATTAAAGGGTTGGGTGGGTGTGTAGACTGTGATGTGTCCCTCACTATATTATTGGCCATCACAGTCATGGCCGCCCCTGTTATGAAACTGATATATTTCCACTACAATTTAATGTATTGACAAAGTGTGTACACCTGTACACATAACTTTGGAAATTGATATTTTAAACATAAACCCTTTGTGTCAATTCAATTGTTGAATCTTATATAACATGAAAGCTGCATACTTTGAAATCATCAGTTTGTCTAAACCATAATGCTTATCTAGATTTAATCCTACAAATCAAACTTAGATACATGTGTAATTAGTCATCAAAAGCTACTTCAAAGTACAAATAAGGTAGATTTTAATGATGAGTTTAATATATTTGTCTATGAATGGCAGAAACTGGAAACCACTGGTCTATGCAACTTTATGTAATTAATGTTGAGCACAATCCTAAATTATAGTTGGGAAATCGCTCAAGTGGTAGCAATCTTGTAATGTTTGACCAGTTAAAGTTGCATAGTCTGATGCTTTTGAGTTTCTGCCATTTTCTGAGATAAATACATTATGCTGATCGTTATGATCTATGTTATGTTAGTTTGAAGTAACTTTGAATTTAAATGGCTAACTTTGGAGGTATTTGACGTTAAAACATGCCAAATTAATTTTGGCAAGCACGCCAAAACTCTGTACTAACAGGTTCTATTAAATTGACTTATTACGACCTTCTATGCAGCAACAAATGCTTAATAAGTGCACCAGTATGTAAGTTTAATATATAGAATCAAATCTAGATAAGTTTTTTGGTTTTGAAAATTTGATGTTTTCATCGGACTATGCAACTTTAAGCTGTTACATTGGCAGAATATATATAATGCACACCAGGCTTGCCAACTACCAATAGATAACCATAACCATTAACCACAATATTTTGCACCCAAGACTCAAGGGCGACACCGCAGTCGGCTGTTTACGACTTGTCTGATGACACATTTGTTATCCATTACTTATTTGGTAGGTAGCAAGATGTCTACGGCCTCTGGTATTCCTAGGGACCCATCATATTTGTGTTTACCGTCGTTTTCTGTACAGCATCCCCGGCAATAGACCTTTTTCAATAAGATATTACCCACAGCATTAGATCTTTCATTGATGTCAGCGGGTAGGTTGATGGTGGAAATCATCTATAGTATAAAGCCTTTTCTGTGGAGCATGTGCAGTGAGCTGTTCTACACATTAGTTCTTTTACTGACCTCCGAGGTTAGGTTGGTGGAAATCATCTATAAAGCCTTTACTGTGGAGGATGTGCAGCGAGCTGTTCCAAACATGAGTTCTTTCACTGACCTCCGAGGGTGGTTTGGTGGTGGAAATGTTCTATTATGCCGTTACTATGGAGGATGCTCAATGAACTGGCACCCACCATGTTAGTTCTCCCACTAAGGCCTTGCATGCGGGAGATCGGGAGTTTGGTTCCCGGTCGGGTCAAACCAATGACTTATAAAATTGATACTTGTCACTTCCTAGCCTGGCGCTCAACATTAAAAGGATGGGGCAAGGACGGGTGATACTGGTTAGTGGCAGGATAATGTGACTGAGTGGGATATCGGGTCATGGTGGCAGCACCGTGATTTCCCAGTGGGGCAGCACTATAAAGTCACCAGGAGTGTACACTGTAACAATTCCGTACCTGTCCTGATATGACCTTATATGTTGCCAGGATGCAAAACTCCAACAACCAACCAACCAACTGTGGAATATGTACAATTAGCTGTTAGTGTTACCCACAACATTAGTTCTTCCACTGGTGACAGAGGGTGGGAAGATGGTGGACATCGTCTATTACAAGCACAAATTAAAAGTAGATTTTGTGATATGAACGCATATATGTTTAGAGGTTTTTCTACAATAAATAAAATATTGGTATATACAAATTAACATACACATATCATTAGGAAGAGAGCTTAATTGCTTGTTTGGGTTAGTCATCATTTACCCAGGCTGACCTAATTCCCTTGTTGAGTCACAGAGGGCACCACGTCAGTTCTCGCTCTGTAGTGAGAGCAGATATTTAATAATAATAGTACGCAGCAAGAAATTTCCCTCCAAGCAGAACAATAAATCAAGCACCCTTCCCATCCTAACCATGCACAAGAAAAAAACAACACATGGCCTCTTCTTTAAAAAAACCAAAAAAAAACAACCCCAAAGATGGTGAGTTAAATGTCTGCCCCAGCGACCTTGTTCTCATTAAAGTTGCAAAGTCCGATGGTCTTGAGTTCATCCAATCCATGTTAGATAAATATATTACTTCGGTCGTTATAATCTATCTTACTTTAATTTGAAGTAAATTTGTATTATGTATGGCTAACTTTCGAGATGAAAACATGCACAATTAATTTTGGCATGCAAATCGAAATTTTGGACATCATCGACTTCAGCAGTGACTGATAGATTCTATTCAATTTGCTTCAATCAATCAATAGTTCCGTCCTCTAGTCGAGGGTTGGATGCAATGGTTCTCCACTTGTCCCGATGGTGTGCTGTTCTGATAGACTGTGAATAATTCAAGCCTGTCCACTGTGAAATATTTGTAAACCATGATGTTCTTAGTCTCCCTCTCCCTCTGCTGCCATTCACCTTCTCTTCCAACAATGTACGGTATATTGAACTCTGACGAATGATGTGGCCAAAATAAATGAGTTTCTTTGTCTGTATAGTGGCAAACAAGCATTTCTTATTTAAAATATTTCTGAGAACTTCTTTGTTGGTGATCTTCTTTGTCCATGATATTTTCATCATCCTTCGATAAGTTCACATGTCAAATGCTGCTAAACGTTTGTACATTTTCGAGATTGTCCATGTCTCAGCCCCATACATCAATTTGCTTAGTACTTCTTATATGTAGCAAAGTACTGAATGGGTGCACTGTTATCTAGCCTAAGTTGGATATATAGGATCAAATCCAGCTAAGTGTTTTTGTTTAGAAGATGTTATGCTTTCACCGGACTGTGAAACTGTAAATACCATACCTGTCCCATGCCCCTCCTCCCCTCCTTAGGCTGAACTCTGAATACTTATATCTACTACTGATTTGGTTCCTGGCCGAGTCAAACCAATGACTTTTATAATTGGTGTTTGTCACTGGCTGGTGCCTTGCATTACTAACTTGGGATAAGGACTGGTTACACAATGCCTTGCATTACTAACTTGGGATAAGGACTGGTTGCACAGTGCCTTGCATTACTAACTTGGGATAAGGACTGGTTGCACAGTGTCAGGATAACGTGACTGTGGGATATCAGGTCGTGGTGCCAACAGCCTGATCTCCCAGTGAAACAGCACTATAACTTCACCATGAGTGCACACTGTCACAAGTCGGTACCTGTCCTGGTATGGCATTGGGTCATGCTGGGGCGTAAAACTACAGCAACCAACCAGCCTCCCCGGGCACTCTTACAGTCTTAGAGGACCGGGGTTGGTCTCCTAGATTCCCCCTCACACTGCCCCACCACCCACCCATCTTCCTCCTTGCTTACCCCCTCCCCCCCCCCCGAATGGCTTGAGTTATATCAAGCCATTCCTCTCCAACAAGAACTACAATTTCAAACAAGAACCTACCGTAATTGTGTACCCTTTACGGTGGATTTTCATTGTAATCTTTAAAAAAAAGAAGCTTAACACCGAAACAAGAACACCCTATATTATTGTTATGTGCGATGGTTCAATTCACTGGCTTTGAACTGCTCGGCTATAATCGACTTTCCACCTACTCATCACGTGATATACGAGGCGCAAGGGTCTCGTAAACTGAGAGCACATCCCCCGTTATATAGCCCGGCTCCACCCAGGTGTCTGCCCGACCGTTCTCGCGGCCCGAGAGCAGCTCACGAGAGCAGCTCACGAGAGCAGCTCACAAGAGCAGCTCACATGGACAGCGTACATGAGCAGCTCACGAGAGCAGCTTCCAAGAGCAGCTCACAAGAGCAGCTCACATGGGCAGTGCACATGAGCAGCTCACATAAGCAGCTCACGAGAGCAGCTCACTCTCACGTGGCTCGACCAGACGGGATGGCGCGAATGAGTTGAGCGTCTGTCTCTTGTTTGGGGAGATCGTGGGATTCGAACCAATGAACGCATGTCGAGTCAAACCAATGACTTAAAAATTGATACTTTTCGCTTCTTAGCCAGGCACTCGGTATACTATTAGGATATGGCAAGGACTGGTTAGATCAGTGTCAGGATAATGTGACTGAGTAGGATATCAGGTCATGGTGCTAGTGGGGCCCACTATAAAGTCTCCATTAGTGCACGCTGTCACAAGTTGACCTTAGATGTTGCCAGGATGTAAATCTCCAACAACCAACCAACCAACCTCACGTGGCTCGGCGGCGAGAGCAGCTGACTCTGTCTCACGTGACTTGGCTGCCTGCCAGGGCCGGCACACGTGGGGGGTTTGTGGCGCGTGGGTCGGGTGGGGGTGGGGGTGGGGGTGGGGAGGAGCAACCTTTAAACGGTGATTAAAACAATGCCCTGACCTGATCCTAACCTGCCAGCACTAGCACCTAATGGGGCTCGGCTGTTTTGGGAGCATTTAACCAAGGCCAAAGGTTGCAGTAATGCTGAGTGATGTGCTTAGAGGTGCATCATCCGATGCTTTTCAAGTTTCTGACATATTTTCAAAAATGACCTTTTTACTTTAGTTTGATATAGTTTTAATACATCTTTATTGGGAAAGTGAAAATATACAAAAGACATTTTCCATTAGTTTGAAGTAATTTTTAATAAGTTACTATTATTGAGATATTTCAAGTGAAACTATCCTAACATTATGTTGGTGTGCCCATCGAAATGCAGGACGTGGACTTTGTCTAGGTTTTATTGACCTATTTTCGAGAAAAGAAGCATAACACCCTCACTGTAATAAATGTTTAATTTGTGCACCAGAATTGAAGTTGGATAGGCAGGATAAACTCTTCTATGTAAGTGTTTGGTTTGGCATGGTAAACCACATCATACACCCCTGTATAATATATGACATATAATATCATATATATGATATATATACGATATATATATGAAATATGTGATGTATATGATGTATATGATCTATAATATGATATATATGATGTATCTCATGTATATCATGTATATCATGTATATCATGTATATGGTGCATATGATGCATATGATGCATCTGATATATGATCTACATGATATATGATGCATATGATGTATATGATGGATATGATGTATATGATATATGATATACATGTCACATGATATACATGATATACATAATATCTATGCATAATATATAATATAAATACATAATATCTAATATATACACATAATATATGAGACTGTCTCAAAAGGTGATAAACTAAAATGGGACAAAACTTTGTCCATTGTAACAATCAACATATCCATTTGCTCAGGATAAACTGATTTGTTTTTTTACATGGTGTTTCATAATCCCAATAGAATACATATTGATTTGAAGCAAATGTCTTTGTGTTTTCAGTGTAACCGTTTCTGTGCTGTTTTGTGTCAATCGTTACACCAGACAATTTGAGACAGGCTCATAAAGAGTCATATATACATAATATATACATAATATGTATCATATATATAATATATATTGGTCTCCCTCATTCTACTGCTCCTTGCCCTGTCCTAGTAATTAATACCAAACGGTAGGCTCGGCATTTAAAAATCATTGTTTTGTCGACGCCAGGGGTTGGAATGAGAGGGTTCAGAAACCGACTAAATGCCACACAGAAAGTGGATACTGAACTCATTCCCGGCCATCGCGTCTGGGGACATTCGGAATATGGACAGAACTAAACATGCTTTACCATCAAGTCTAGAAAGATTTGGCCCGGCACAGTTGAGCTGAGCAAGCTGGCCCACTCTACCAGTCTACCAGCTTACCAGTCTACCAGCTTACCAGTCTACCAGCTTACCAGTCTACCAGTTTACCATGGTAGTCTACCACTGCTACCAGTTTACCCATGTACTGGTTAAGCTACAATGAGCATTAGGAGATTCATCAAATTGATATATTTGGTTTTCCGACAATTTGTCTTTATATGTTCAATCAAAATTAAATATTTTCCTTTATATAATAGTGATATAAATAATATGTATTAGTCTTAGAGAACGGTTATTGTAATACTGTGCCAAATATGTGGAAGATTCAACAGATTGTTTTGCTGCAATGAGCTTTCAAACATTGAAATGATGAAAATAATTCAGTTACAGATGCTGTTTACATGCAAACAATTGCACTTTTTGACATTTTAGGATGCAAATATCTTTTGATTCTCTGCAGATAGAGGTCTACAAAAATAGGGTGTTACACTGTTATGCATAGCTGAACTATTTACCATTTATTCAGTCTTGTTCCAGTTTTCCAAGAAAATACCATGATTTGAAAATGGCTATTTGGCCAAATCAGAATGATTTTTGTTGTTATGATTTGCACTTTTTGACATAGTCTTATTGAAAATCTGCTTGACTAATTGATTTAGAAATTGACAATTTAAATTCCTTTATATATGTAGAATGGAAATTGCTTAGCAGAACTCCCCTCACACCCTTCCACTTTTTTAATTATATTTGGTCAAAGTTCCACTTTTAATTCAAAATTAATACATTTTTATATATTTAATCTTTAAAAGTTATTGTCTCAAGAACAATAATATATAAGTAGTATAGGAGGGTTCGACAAATCATGAGGGGAAAAAAAGTTAAGCACTTTTTTTCCCAAGACATTAAAAAGGAAGCAGCTCGTTCATTGGAATCTTCACTACTACTACTATTATCAACAGTGAATTCAATATTAGCCTAAATGTCTTTGGATTTGGGGTTGTAATTTCAACGTCTACAGGAAGAAATAAAAATATTGCACCATAGGCATATTTTAAAATTTCGCTGCCGGTACCTACTACATGTACAAGTTTACCCGTGTACTGCTGAGGCTCTCGACGGTCGCCCGCCCGTAGAGCGGCCTGCAAGGCGGGTAGTTTCGGCTTGGCTGCCTCCAGTCTGTAGAATTGAGGCAGACGCAGGAAGAAAACCATTTTCCACTCTGCTGACTCGGGACATTCCCCGGACAGGCGCGGGGCGGCACGTCGCTGTCACTGTCAGTGGTTGTTGCACGGCCCAGGTGTGGGGCCCGCCCGCCCGAACACTGCCCTCGCCCACCGGAACTGGCGGCGAGGTTTTAACGCCCTAGCAACATTTAAGGTTGGGCAGATCAGATGGGATGACCCAATGAATTGAGCGCCCGTCTCCTGTTTTGGTAGATCGTGGAATTCGAACCCATTGGTTCGAACCCCGCTCCGGTCAAAGCAATGACTTAAAAATTGATGCTTGTCCCTTCCTAGCTTTGCGCTCGGCATTATTAGGATGGGGCAATGACTGTTTTGCTCGGTATCAGGATAATGTGAATGAGTCGGGCACCACTATAAAATCGCCATGAATGCACACTGTCACAAGTCGGTACCCGTCCTGAACCGTGGATGTTTCCAGGACGTAAAACTCCAACAAACAAACATCTAAGGTCGGGTACAGGTTCCATGGCGGCTTTATAGTGCTGCTTCACATTAATGATGCTTAATTCGGGTTTTATTATTAAATGTGGTGGGGGGTGTTACGTTCTAAACAACCAAGTAAGTTCATATAAAAATGGGTACAGACTGAGTGAGTACGCCTCAATGACGGCTTTATAGTGCTGCCTCTTCTTGTTGAAGATTTATACTGCCTATTATGGATACGCCTGAATAGACTTGTTTTCACCATTAGACAGTTTGCCTCACAAAGATGATGCTTAATTCTGTTTTTATTATTAAATGGGCCGGGGGGTGTTATACTGTTAAATCCTAGAAAACCAATTAAGGTCATCAGGATCGATGTATACTTATAAGTGAGTACGCGCTCATGGGCACCTTTATACCATATAGTGTTCCTTCACTGGGGTACTATATGGGGTTGGCACCATGATTAATTCAGTTTTATTGGATGTAGCGGTTGCGTTCTAGCAACATCTAAGGCCATATATCAGGACTAGCACAGGCTTTTAATGACTGTGGCATCAATGGGATGCCATTCACCAGCAGCACTATGACCCGTATATCCCATCTGAGTCGCCGTGACACTGAAGTGATTGATTGGTTGGTTGTTTGATTGGTGGTTGCTTTACACTGACACTGATGTAGCCACTCCTTGTTCAATCTTAGCAATGCCGAGCGCCATATCAAGGTGGCAACATGTACCAATCTTATAAGTCTGACTCGGCCGGGGATTGAACTCACGGGAAGCGGACGCTCTATCTACTGGACCATCCTGTCTGGTCCGCCAGCACTGCATAGGTCTACTGACTACATTGTCAGTTCCAGAGAGTCCTCCCTCCAGCCATGTGTGTGATGGGAAACTTTAACCTATAACAATTATAAGATTTTAAAAGCTAGATTTAATCAACACTTTTGATCACCCCAATATCAGTCCCTCGCCGCTCGGATGTGGAATACACATCGACCTCAGCTTCGAATTGGTCAATACACATTCCATTTATGATTTAGGCTCACAATACCGTACTGTGCAAAGGACAACTCACTCATAAATTTGGCTCTGCAGAATTATTTACCTTTTCCCCCGAAAAATGAAAAGAAATTTTAGGTATCGATTCACTGATGAAACCAAGGCTTGATTAGTTATGATTAGTTAGTAGACCGTGCCCACACGGTAGTGGGTAGGTGAGGCGAGGTAGAGCATGTTTGCCTACTTGCTTGCCTACTTGCTTGGCTACTTGCCTGCCTGCCTGACCGCCCCCGTCGATCCTTACATCAAAGCTCCGGCGGGTTGGATCCCCGAGTTGTGGGTTGGCCGGCGTTCAGTCACGTGGTTCCTGTCTCGGACTGCGCGTGACTGACAGCGCATGCGCCGGATCCACCTCAGCCGTTTGGAGGCGGGCCGGCTCGGGTAGTGTTGATGGCGGCGGGTGGAGGGGTCGGGCTGCCCGGTGTCAGCAGCTGATGGAGCGAGCCGTGGCGCGGACATTAAAAACCCCGGAGACTCAAAGTAGATTCTAGGTAGACTCTAGGTAGACTCTAGGTAGATTCCAGGTAGACTCCAGGTAGACTCCAGGTAGACTCCAGGTAGACTCAATGTACATTCAATGTACACTCCAGGTATACTGCAGGTAGACTCAATGTACACTCATGGTAGGCTCATGGTAGACTCATGGTAGACTCTAGTTAGACTCTAGGTACACTACTATAGGTAGACTCAATGTAGACTCATGGTGGACTCAATGTAGACTCATGGCAGACTCTAGGTAGACTATAGGTAGACTATAGGTAGACTCAATGTAGACCCAAGGTAGACTCATTGTAGACTCTAGGTAGACTAGACTATAGGAGACTACTATAGGTAGACTCATGGTAGCCTCAATGTAGACTCATGGTAGCCTCATGGTAGACTCATGGTAGACTCATGGTAGACTCTCGATTGAGTCTCGGCCATCCGGTCTTTCTTTGGCGGGAGATTACAAATTAAAAACAGGAAATCAGGAGATTGGGGTTATTTTGTATATTTTAGGGAGATCTCCCACCAAATCGGGAGACTTTGCATCTCTGTATTGTTAGGTGAGGATGTCGGAAGTGAAAACATGCAACATTGCTTTTGGCACATACACTCACCCACATACATACATACATACATACATACATACATAATATTAATAGACAGACAGACATACTCGTGCATGTACATGTACTGACACATACATACACACACATACAGATACACACAGGCATACACATACATACATACATACATACATACATACATACATGTACCGGCCTACATACATGTATACATACATAATAGACAGACGCACAGACATACTCGTGCATGTACATGTACTGACACATACATACACACATACAGATACACACAGGCATACACATACATACATACATACATGTACCGGCCTACATACATGTATACATACATAATAGACAGACACACAAACATACTCATGCATGTACATGTACTGATGCATACATACACACACATACAAATACACACATGCATACACATGCATACACATACATACACACATACATGTATAGGCCTACACATATATACACACATAATATACAGACACATACATACTCATGCATGTACATGTATGATGTACTGATGCATACATCCACACATACAAATACACACATGCATACACACGCATACATATATAAACATACATACACATACATACTCATGCATGTACATTTACTGATGCATATATAAACATACATACACATACATACACATACATACTCATGCATGTACATTTACTGATGCATACATGTATAGGCCTACATACATGTATACATACATAATAGACAGACACACAGACATACTCATGCATGTACATGTACTGATGCATACATACACACACGCATACAGATACACACCTGCATACACACATACATACATACATACATACAGTATGATACACACATACATGTATATGCCTACACACATGTATACATACATAATAGACAGACACACAGACATACTCATGCATGTACATGTACTGATGCATACATACACACGCATACAGATACACAACTGCATACAAACACGCATACATACATACATACATACATACATGTATAGGCCTACATACATGTATACATACACAATAGACAGACACAAAGACATACTGACGCATGTACATGCACTGATGCAGACATACACACACTGATGCAGACATACACATACTCACATATCCACATACATACATACATACATACATACATACATGTATAGGCCTACATACATGTATACACACATAATAGACAGACACACAGACATACTGATGCATGTACATGCACTGACACAGACATACACACACTCACACACACTTACGCACACACCACACGCACACTGTGGTCAGAGTTACCGCGTGTGACCTGCTGCTGGTGACTAGCATACCTCACACGTGATTAATGTGTCTGAACCGGGCGTCTGCCCCGACCCTGGAGGAAGAGGCGTGCTGACCCTTACCCCTGAAAGCCCTGCACTCTGTACCCTGCACCTACTAGCCCCTCCCTCCGCCCACCTAGCCCCGCCCTCTGCCCACCCAACGCCGTCCCTCGCCCGCCCGTCTTCAGTCACCACTATAGACCTATTTCATGTGACGTCAGCACGGGTATCTAGGTCAGTGCGCGCACCTATTGGCTGCAGGATGACACAGTGTCACACTGCAAACTCAATGGCTATGAGCAATCTTCCTAGAGAAAAGGTAAGGCTTGGGTTCTGTATTTCTATTAATTTTGAATAAAATAGACGTTTTGCACTGTGCATACCGGCAAACTTAATGCATTGTCAATGGCGGTCAGCAATCTTGAATTATATTCATACAGAAAAAGTGAAATATCTCTAAAACCACACCACCTATAGACAAACCACTTGGTACACATATAGAAAACATATTCAACGAATAGATTATATTAAATTTATAAGGTTAGGGTTCTGCATTTCTATTAATTTTGAATCAAATACACTTTTTGCACTGTGCGTACTGGCAAACTCAATGGCAGTGTGCCTTCGTTCTGCAGCCAAGCTGCGCGCACATACACGATGTTAGTAAACATTGAAATAGGTCTATAGTGTTCTCCATGACGGAGTGGTTAGAGTGTCTGCCTTTTTTCTAGGTCAGACTCCTAATCTGAAGGTCGGTGGTTCGATACCCTGTGCCCCCCCCCCCCCACCTCAGCCAATTTGGATTTCCACTGCTGTGTATAACTTACAGCGTCATTGAAGGCTAGTTGCTCTCATACTATGTTTATGTGGTGTGGGAGGTTAAAAATCCCTTGGGTAGGTAAAAGTGTAGGTTCATGCTTTCTATAGACAAACTGTCTAATGGTGAAAACAAGTCTATTCAGACTTATCCATGATAGGCAGTATAACTTTTCAAGAAAAAGAGAGACAATGGTTGACTTGGTACTATATGGTTTGTTTGTTTGTTGTTGTTTTACGTCCTAGCAACATCTAAGGTCATATCAGAACAGGGTACTATATGGTAGAGTACCCACCGAGTTAACGCTGTGACTCCCGATATTCTATGCCAGTAACCGCTGGCAGCCATTTTTTAAAATGGCTGCAATCGTCATAAAAATGCCAATTTGTATTGGCCCAATATCTAGATTTCTTCATAATATAATATATATGTACCAAATTTGGTGCTTTTATCACAAAATGAACAATATGTGTATGCCGCAGCACTACGAGGGCGGTCAGCCCCTGTCACGTGTGAACAACGTTTGAAAGTTGCATATTCCGATGGTTTTGATTTTCTGTCATTTTCTGAGATGAACATATCAGATTGATCGGTATAATCTATCTTACTTTACTTTGAAGTAACTTTTATTTGAAATGGCTAATTTTGGAGAGATTTGAAGTGCAAATATGCACACTTATCTTGGCAAGCTAGTCAACACTCTGACATAGTGACAGCATAGGCTTCTGCAGCAACAGGTTATATTTAAATTGCCTCACTATTCCCTTATATCTAGCAACAAATGCTTAATAAGTGCATTAGCATCTATGTTAGATATATAGAATCAATTCTAGATACAGTAAAACCTCCCTAACCAACCACGTGCACAGATCAACCACTCCCCTATATCGACCGCTTTATTTGGGTCCCAAACGATCGCCGATACAATACCTTTGTAACAGTAAAAGAAATTCCCTAAACCAACCACCTGAACCGACCGACCACTTAGAGTCGGTCCCATGGTCGGTCGATTTAGAGAGGTTTTGCTGTAATAGACTACATCACGGTTCCGACTGCGCATGGACGCTGCGTAGTTTGGTTGCAAGGAAGTTTTTAGTGCAGCAGGTTCTTTGGTCCAAAGTGGCCGTACGCCATAGTGTGACTGGGGTTTTACTAATCTAATAATACACATGATTGTCTGCATACAGCACACTGTTGAAGTTGCAAGTCATCTCTCCGATGGAACTGGACCAGATGCGGCGGCCGAATCGGTTGAGTGCAGGCGTTCGCTTCCCAGTCGAGTCAAACCAATGACTTATAAAATTGATATATGTCGCTTCCTAGCTCGGCGCTTGGCATTAATAGGATAGGGCAAGGACTGGTTGGCAATGTATCAGGATAATGTGACTATGGGGGATATCGGGTCATTGTGCCAGCAGCCAGGTCTCCCAGTGGGGCAGCACTATGAAAGTTGCCATGAGTGTGCACTGTCACAAGTCGGTACCCGTCCTGATATGACCTTAGATATTGCCAGGATGTGAAACACAACCAACCAACCTGATATGACCTTAGATGTTGCTAGGATGTAAAATTCCAACAACCAACCAACCAGTGGGACTTGATACTGCACTCTGGCACCCTGCGCCCTTTTCACACACCCCTCTTACTCTTATACCCCTGTCACACTATGACGTTTCTCTCCAACGTGCGTCAACGTTTGTCATTTTTTGGCGAAGCGTCTGGAAACATTAGGGGGATGTTATGCGAATGTCGGTACACTATCCTGGACCTCGACAGTCGCAGGAGGACGGCGGCGTGCGTAGTTGGTCGCTCAATGTTTTAAGCATGTCAAAAAACCACGACGACCCACAACGCGCGTCAACGCGCGGGTTCCAATATTATGGCGACGTCAGAAGGCAGTCACTGCGCACGCGTGAGGGTCATCTCCACACATTGCACCAAATGGTTGCTTTGTTGTTTTACGTCCTACCAACATCTAAGGTCATATGAGCACGTCGCACCAAACTTCTTTTTTTTCCCTCACTCGTCGACTCAGGTTGGCCGCACGCGAATAATGCGCTGCGCTGACGCTGATCTTTTTCCCCAAACCGCCGAAAAGTTGGACGTGTCTCGACGCGTAGAAGATATTTTGCGCACTGATGGCGCGCCGGCGAGAAGCGTCGTAGTGTGACAGGGCCATTAGTCTTACAAGTTACATGCCCACAGCCCGGGGCGGTGTGTCATGCCGTCTCGGCCGAACGTCACAACATTTCCCGCAGAATGTGTCGGGCTAACCGGGCACGACATGGCGACAGGGCGCTATGTAAAATGAAGGGGGTAACTAATTAACTAACTAACTGTTGCCGATGCAAAACCTGCGCGTTCCCCTGCAAACTGCACCCTGCAAACTGCAAACACTACCGTACGCGGTCCCCATGTCATAGCACGCATCACTCGCGACCCGGCCGGACCAGACGGGATGAACCAGGCCGAATGGGTTGAGCGTCAGTCTCCCATTTTTGTAGATCGTGGTATTCGAACCCACCGGTTTCAAACCCTGGTCGAGGCAAAACAATGACTTAAAAATTGATACTGGTCGCTTCCTAGCAGGCAAGATACATAAAGGATGATGCATAAAGCAAGATGCATAAGCAAGATGCATAAGAAAGACACATAAGCAAGACACAGCAAGATGCAAAAGCAAGACACATAAGCAAGACACAGCAAGACGCAAAAGCAAGATGCATAAGTAAGACATAAGCAAGATGCATATGCAAGATACATAAACAAGATGCATAAGCAAGACGCATAAGCAAAACATCAAGACACATAAGCAAGACACATGAGCAAGACACATAAGAAAGGCATATCAATTATAAGCAGACACATAGCTAAGAGTAAGAGACATAAGCGGCTGGTCTTGCAGGTAGCGCCATCTACCGCCTGCGGCGAACACTGCCAGTACACCATGGAATAGAAATAAAGGGTCTCGAATTGCGCCTCAGCCCCCACCTCGATTAGCGGGTAATAGTTTAACCCCATTGCAGGCCCGTGCCCCAAACGGGAAGTTGTAGGCAGCCAGGTAGGCGAGGCCGGAAGTGGTGGTTCGCCAGTTTCCCACTGGTGCGCGGCGGGCTGTCGGAGCAGATTAATGTGACGATTTCATGAAAACTAAAACTCGGGAGTGTTTGATCTTCCCTCCGCGCTCACGTGACCTTCTCACAATGACGCATGCGCACTTAGAAGAGAAGAGGAGGTAGTTGATGGGGGTGGGGGAGGGGGTAGGGGGTGGGGAGACAACAGCACTTACGCGGCGTCGCCATATTCAACATGGCCGCCTCGGGTTTCAAAACAATCGGCGGGAACGATGTATTTCGAATGTAAACAGAATCAGTAACGACCCCCCCCCCCCCCCCCCCCTTCTCATCCCCACCGCCGAGCTGCCCAGGGGCAGTGTTATTATGCACGCCCTGTAAAAGTGCCCGGTAATGTAGCAGTCACACTACGACGACAAGGCCGACGACAGTGTAACGACTTGTCGTTTTGCTCTGTCGTCGGCTGTCGTCGGCTGTCGCTACGGTGTCGTTCGGGTGTCGCCGCGACACCTCCGCGACACCTCCGCGACATCTCCAGTTTCTCCACTGTCGCCGGGTTGTCGTCGGGTTTTTGGCCATGTTGAAAAACCTCGACGACACCCGGCGACAGACGATGTCGTTCGGCTGTCGCTACGGTGTCGCTACGGTGTCGTTACGGTGTCGTCTTTGTCGTTAAGCTGTCGTCGATGTCGCTACGGTGTCGCTACGGTGTCGTCGTCGCAGAAACACAAGAATGGGACGGTCCAAACATGGCTCAGTTTAGCTTGCTTTGAGGGATGTTAGGACCGTCCCAAATATGAAGACTGCTTCCTAACAGGTCCGCCGCATATATCATATGGAGACTGCTTCCTCACAGGTCCGCCGCATAGTCTAACACGCATGTTTGTACCGTCCCATTTCTTCATATATCATATGGAGACTGCTTCCTCACAGGTCCGCCGCATAGTCTCTGTGTTGTGTCTCTGTGTCTCTGTGTGTGTCTGTGTGTGTGTCTCTGTGTGTGTCTGTGTGTGTGTCTCTGTGTGTGTCTGTGTGTGTGTGTCTCTGTGTGTGCGATAAACCACACACACTCACTATCACACTCACTATCACACTCACTATCACACTCACTATCACACTCACACTCACATGTTTGTACAGTCCCATTTCTTCATATATCATATGGAGAATGCTTCCTCACAGGTCCGCCGCATAGTCTAACACGCATGTTTGTACCGTCCCATTTCTTCATATATCATATGGAGACTGCTTCCTCACAGGTCCGCCGCATAGTCTCTGTGTTGTGTCTCTGTGTCTCTGTGTGTGTCTGTGTGTCTGTGTGTGTGTCTCTGTGTGTGTCTGTGTGTGTGTCTCTGTGTGTGTCTGTGTGTGTGTGTCTCTGTGTGTGCGATAAACCACACACACTCACTATCACACTCACTATCACACTCACTATCACACTCACTATCACACTCACACTCACATGTTTGTACAGTCCCATTTCTTCATATATCATATGGAGAATGCTTCCTCACATGTCCGCCGCATAGTCTCTGTGTTGTGTCTCTGTGTCTGTGGGGTGTGTCTGTGTGTGTGTGTGTCTCTGTGTGTGCGATAAACCACACACACTCACTATCACACTCACTATCACACTCACTATCACACTCATACTCACTATCACACTCACTATCACTATCACACTCACTATCACACACTATCACACTCACTATCACACTCACTATCACATTCACACTCACTATCACACTCACTATCACACTCACTATCACACTCACTATCACACTCACTATCATACTCACACACACACACACAGCAACAGAGACACAAAGACACAGAGACACAGACACACACAGAGACACACACAGATACACACACAGAGACACACACAGAGACACAACACAGACACACACAGAGAGACACACACACAGACACACACACACAGAATGGGACGGTCCAAACATGGCTCAGTTTAGCTTGCTTTGAGGGATGTTAGGACCGTCCCAAATATGAAGACTGCTTCCTCACAGGTCCGCCGCATAGTCCCATTTCTTCATATATCATATGGAGACTGCTTCCTCACAGGTCCGCTGCATAAACCTACATGTTTGCACCGTCCCATTCTTCATATTTCTTCATATATCATATGGAGACTGCTTGCCCATCCACTGTGTTAACATTGTCGCGGCGCTGTCGCGGCGCTGTCGCGGCGCTGTCGCGGCGCTGTCGCGGCGCTGTCGCGGCGCTGTCGCGGCACTGTCGCGGCGCTTGGCCCGAATTTGCATATGTTGTCGGGTTTTCACAAAATCCATGTCGCTGGGCTGTCGTCGCCGCTTGTCGTCGTAGTGTGACAGCCACATTATAAGTGTCCCCCTCCTCCTTACGCCATCCTGGCACATCGATGGTGGTGGGTGGGGGAAGGGCGGCGCGGGGGGGGGGGGGGGCGATGGGCGGGGGAGGGTCGGTGGGGAGCAGTCACCCTCATGTTATCTCTCTGAAAGCGTGTATTCCAAAGCTTCATAACGCAGCCAGTTCCATCTAAAAATTCTAATACGAGCCCGGCCGAGCCTGAGGTCTTTCTTATCTCGGTGCTATCATCACAGCCCCTTTTCCCACGGAGATATATTATTAGATTGGTGCCGAATCCTCCCAGGGATTCCAGGGAACATCCCTAGCGCGTCCAGGGGTCAAAGCCCCCTCCCCACACTTTTTTTTTATATGTGCCTTTGTAGATTTATTTATTTTATTCACAAGTTGGCACTTTCCTTTTCTTCTTTAAACTTTTTTCTTTCTTTAATCTTGTTTTATGGGTCAGTGCATAATCTTTCCTCCCCGCTTTCTTCAGCCTCCTCCGTTGCTGGGAAACCAAGTCATGTGGACAACTAACAACAATGTGCTTTTAAATATTTTTAGTTGTCTATGGAACTGGTGGGTGCCTGTTGACAATCCGCCCATCCAGGGTTATGGATAGATTCGCTGTGTTGATTTTTCTGTCTGTGTTGCTCTTATGTACATGTATTTATACATGTGCTTTTTTTTTCTGCGTGTCTGTGTGTCGCGCCTGCGCGACTTAGTCATCGCGAAGCTATGCGCGCGATGACCACAGTGGCAATGACGATTATGGACCCGCTGTACCAAAGATTCAACGTGTCTAATTTATCCTGCCTACGTAGATGTTAATTCCCAAAAGCAAAATAAAGGCGATTATCAGAATAAACACACATCACATCAATTACAGGTGTCGATGAATAACTCATGTGAACTGAATAAGGTAAACCTCTACACATCATTTTCTCCTGGATTATTGTTTAGCTTTTCGCTATATGCCCCCCCCCCCATTCCATTTAGCATTTTACTTATAAAGTACTTTTTCCTCAAAGCCATTTTTAAGATATAAATTATTAAATTTAACCCCTCCTCAATATATCAAGTAGTTAGTGTCACATGCCTGTTATGTTTATTAAGTAAATAATGTTGTTGTCGGTAAAATAGTTGATAACACACATGTTAAAGATGCACCTCATCCAGTATATCAAACAGTCAGGGCCACACACCTTTTGCATTTATTAATTCAAGAATACGCACATTAAAGGAGAATCCTACTCAACCTGTGGTGTTGTGTGGTGTATCTCTTCTTTTTGTTATTTCGGCCAGTGGGCCTTTTAGTGTTTGCTATATTCTAAAAGTGATTATCGGTGAACTATTAGTAAACATGCACACTACGGTGTGCCGCAAACCACGTGTAGATCCCATCACGGGGCCACACGGAGATGGTTATGAAGTACCATTGTTGCACTCGCCATCTCCCACTCCTCTCCCTTCCCTTCACTTCCCTTCCCTTCCCTTCCCTTCCCTTCCCTTCCCCCCCCCCCCTCCCCCCCCCCTCCCCTCCCCTCCCCTCCCCTCCCCTCCCCTCCTCCCCCCTCCTCTCTCCTCCTCTCTCCTCCTCTCCCCTCCCCTCCCCATCCCATCCCATCGCCGACTCACTCTTCACACCCGCCCAGGCTCCCGTTCACACGGGCCATACGATATGTCTATTTGCTAGAGTGATAGACGCGCGAGTTCAGCATTGATACTTCACGAGGTGGGGGTTTCCGCGCGGGCCGGTTTTTCTAACCTCGCTGAAGGTTGACATTCTTGGACCTTGCCGCTACACGCAGCGTGAACGCGAAGAAGCGCCATCCTTTTCTTCTTCTTCTTTTCATCTTTTCTTTCTTCTTTTCTTTCTTCTTTTCTTTCTTTCTGTCATTTTCTTTCTTCTTTTCTTTCCTGCCGCTGCCTTGCTCAGCCAGGCGTGTTCACATATCCGGAATACCATACATGTACATGTGGCTGAGTGTTTGGAGACCGATGAAATGAAACATTGCTTTATTGCGAAGAAACTATACTCAGTTTATATAATGTGCATGTTTTGTTGAAAATAAACCATTTTTATTTAGCTTAGTCAATACTTTTCCCTCGTATTATTTTTTAAAAACAATGTGAAAGAACTGATCTTCCAGCCAGATTTTACCTTTCGCATTAAAGCTGCATAGTCCGATGAAATATCAAATTTTCAAAACCAAACCAATTATCTAGATTTGATTATACATATCTAACTTAGATACTGATGCACTTATTAAGTATTTGTTTCTGCGTAGAAGGCAATACTGAGTCAATTTAACAGAACCTGTTACTGCAGAAGTCTATGGTGTCAGAGTTTTGGCAAGCTTGCCAAAACTAAATTTTCCATGTTTGCACTCAAAATATCTCAAAAGTTTACCATTTAAAATAAAAGTAACTTTGAACTAATGTAAAGTAGATACTAGTGATCAATCTAATATATTTATCTCAGAAAAAATACAGAAATTCAAAACCTTCGGACTATGCAACTTTAACATTCCATAATAAATCTAACTAACAGAGCTTGTTCTTGTTTAGTAACCGTGGTAGTTTTCATGAAATAATATTATTTCATTATTCTTTTTCACGGTCGGGCGTGTCCATAATTACTATGTTATGTGTGCGCGTGTGAGAACATATTAGTGGGTGTAGTGTTGTTTATTGCGTTATGATTAGTACATAATCAGTAGTAGGACTTTGTTATTTAAGTGATGTAAGCAGGCACACCTTGCTAATGTAGTATTCTTTTGCTTTGTTTTGTTTGTAAATATGAGTTTATTCATTGGATAAAATCAGCGCCATGGCACTGGTCTTCCGGCCATATAGCAAGAGTTATTAAAAAAATGATTTAATATATGTATAGTTAGTCTGATATTCCCATCAGCACTTTAGTCTAAGTCCGCTGAATTGATAATACTAATTCATTTCAAGACTTAGATAGAGTATAGTTTGAACATTCACATTGCGACATATTATATATTGACCTTATTGTAATTAATATCTGGAATTTTTCTATTGATAATCGCTGACTATCACAAAATGCTATGGATGTCTGACAGTAGCTGTTAGTCAGAATCTCTTATGCAAGGAGTTGACCTTCCTTATATGAACTTAGATGTTGTTACGCCGTCAAACCGAAACAAACAAAATCAAGCAGCGTATCCGCGAAAATGCAGAAATTATTTCATCATCATCATCATCATGCTGTCGGCCGCGATGCGACAAAGACTGCATTCATTACTTGACTGTTGCTCTCCATTTAGCTCTCTGCTGTGAGAGTGATGTCCATGAGTCGGTCTTAATGTCTCTCAGCTTCAGGTTTCTCTTGATGGTATCCTTGAACCGGAGACGAGAGCGCACTCGCTTTCTGTAACCAGAAGACAGTTGAGAATAGAGGATCTGCTTTGGTAGCCTGTCTGATGACATCCTCATGAGGTGTCCAGTCCGCCGGAGATTATTTTTGATCAGTAGATCTTCCATAGAGGGCAGCCCTGTCCGTTCGAGTATTTCCTAGGCTTATAGTTAGCGCTGTCAGGGAATTGTGGTGGAAATTTCCAGAAGTGCTGTTTCATATGGTACTCTCCAGGGATAGTCTTAGCAGTATGCTACTATTACTACTATGGCCAATCAGTAGAGACTGCTTGGAGAGCATGTTGCTGACATTATTTATTGTTTCCGCGCCGTCGATTCCCACTTTTTCTTCTCCCAACACCACTTTCATTTCATAGTCCGATTGTTTTGAGTTTCTGTCATTTTCTGAGATAAACATATTAAACAATCGACCTTATATTAGATTGAAGTAACTGATTTAAGATGGCTAACCTTTGAGATATTTGAAGTGCAAATATGGTCAATTAGCTTAGGCAAGCATGGGCTCCTGCAGTAACAGGTTCTCTTAAATTACCTCAGGTTCTCTTAAATTACCGCAGTCTTCCCTTCTATATGGCGACAAATGTTTAATGTTTTATATCCTATTGGGGGCTGGTCCAATATGGGGTTTATTATGCCATGGAAGTTCTCGGGTATGGCCAAAGACCCTATAATACTAAGACAGCTCACTCAGCCTGTACTGTGTAATCAAAATGATCAAACCCACCACTTGATGCGCTGGCTGTTCTCTTGGTTAAACAGGTGCTATATTATATGTATAAATGTATATATAAATGTGAAAGATGTGTGATGATGGCAATGCTGATGATGATGCTGATGATGATGTGTATTTGTTCATAGCAATTTCATATTGATGTGTATTCATACTTAGCCATCTCATGTATAATATAATTGTATGTGTTTACATCTGAAACACCAACTAGCAGCCGGGCTGATCAAACCCACCACAAGGTGGCACTGCGAAATTTACATTACCATGGGAGAGATAGGGAGTGAGCCATCTTAGTATTATAGGGTCTTTGGTATGGCGATTGGTTTGGATTACTATTATTACCGACATTTTCAGTGTTCGATTCAATAACGTCTAATAATTAATAATTGGGTGACAGGGCCATCAAATCAGCCAATACTACTAATCCACACCCACCCACCTCAACCCCTACCCAGCTGCACTCACTGACCCATAATGGTGCACGTGTGTGCATAGAGGTGATGGGTGGGCTGGGTTGGTTGGTATTGGTGCGTGAATAGAATTCCCAGCAGACGGCGCGCGTTCCCAGGAAATGGTCAGACGCCACAGCTGAGCACTTCCGGTCAAGCGTCGACCTGGCTGCGATGCTTTGACGGCGAGGTGTGTGTGTAGGGAGGGGGGGTACTTTACTCGTATCACTAACTAACAGTAACACGCTGGACTCGTCTTTAGGATGTGTATCAATTAATAGACAACATCACCGTTCCAGCCGAGCGGTGCATTGTGGGATGTGTCAGAGCAAAACAAACCCACGAGAAGGATATGGCACATGCTTATAGTTATACACTGGGTGCAGTTATGAAATGTGCGAGTTTCAGCTCATCTCAGCTCTTGTTTGAAACATAGAACACTAACTAAAAATATATATATAATAAATTAAGATATTAATCTTTTATCCAGCATTGCATTTACATCAATATAATCAGCACATCTTATGCCATATGCATTTAGATTTAGAAAAATCTGGGCACTCAGACTAGTGTTAGAGCCATAGCCAGAGTCAGTTTTACGTATTCTATTCACGTTTTTATTTATATCCTATGGTTAATGACATGTGTAGAAATAGAAAATGAGTAGGGTTAATCAGATATTGGTTATATATTTCCTTGAAACAAGTTTTTGTTGACACATTTGACATTTTAATACTTAGAACAAGAATTACTTATGGCTAATCAATGGTGATATAAACATCAGCCTGTAAAGTAACTGAAATTGTATGTTTCTTAACTCAAAATGCTTAATTATGGAGAGTTGTGTCTTAAACATATTCATTATATTATTTTATTGCATCCTTCTATCCATGTTTGTGCCAAATTGTTATGTATTTCTATTAATTTTGAATAACATGGAAGTTTTGCCCTATGCGTATCGGCAAACTCAATGGCTGTACGCCTTTGCTTTGCTCCCAACGCCGTTTTAGCGCATGCATACTCGGAACCGTGATCTCGTCTATAGCTCACCAAATGTGTTACAAACTCTTGGATTATAGTTAGCATAAATGTCGCTTTTACCTAGAGTATAAGCTATATGTATATATAGTTTGTATGCAATGGTGAACAGACAAGAAGATCCTGGCGGTAAAATAAAATAGTGGTTCCATCGAGTGCCAAGTCGAATGAGTTGTTGCTGAAAGGGTGTCTATTGTTAGTATTAGTATTACCTACCCGATGGGTTAGTAGTACCAGAGATAACCACACGGTGGCGCCAATGTCCACCAGAAGTGCTGCTTCGATCACGGTCCATTGAACTCGACGACAACATGGCATAGGTCTCAGGCCGCAGGGTGGTGTTTGGGGAGACGGAGGGGGATGGGACCAGTCGGCAGAGTGTGCGGTTTAGGGTGCCTGACTGCGGTTGGCGCACGATAATGTTGACTGTAGATGGTCCCGTGACAATGTTGACTATGACAATGTTGACTGCAAATTGTCATGTGAGAATGTTGACTGCAGTTGGTGTGCAACAATGTTGACTGCAGATGGTCATCTGACACTGTTTACTGTGGGTTGGTGCATGACAATGTTGACTGCAGATAGTCATGTGACAATGTTGACTGTAGTAGGTGTGCAACAATGTTGACTGCAGATAGTCATGTGACAATGTTAACTGCAGTTGGTGCGTGGCAATGTTGACTGCAGATGGTCATCTGACACTGTTTACTGTGGGTTGGTGCATGACAATGTTGACTGCAGATAGTCATGTGACAATGTTGACTGTGGTAGGCGTGCAACAATGTTGACTGCAAATAGTCATGTGACAATGTTGACTGTGGTAGGCGTGCGACAATGTTTACTGCAGATAGTCATGTGATAATGTTAACTGAAGTTGGCATCCAACGACGTTGACTGCAGATAGTCATGTGACAATGTTGACTGGGTTGGCGCATGACAATGTTCACTGCAGATAGTAATGTGACAATGTTGACTGTGCTAGGCATGTGACAATGTTGATGCCAGATAGTCATGTGACAATGTTAACTGAAGTTGGCATCCAACGATGTTGACTGCAGATTGTCATGTGACAATGTTGACTGGGTAGGCGCATGACCATGTTCACTACAGATTGTCATCTGACAATGTTGACTGCGGCTTTGCGCGTAACTGCTGACAGCAGATAGGCTCGTCAATGCTGGTGGCGGCAGTTGAAATCCCCCATATCAGACAATAAATGCTTAGCATGTGGCAATGCGGCCCCAATGAGCACCTGGACGGGTGGGGTGGGGGGGGGGGGGGCGGCACACGATTCAGGTGCGTGGGTGGGCGGAGGACTGTGGGGGAAGGCGGGGTGGGGGTCGTGGTAGGTCATAGGGTTACATGCCCTCAAGGTCGATGCTGTCCTGAGTTTAAAATATATATATATATTTAAAAAAAATTATATATTCAAATTTGATTCACATCATTTGCTATGAAAGAAAACAAAGAGGAAGAAACTGTTTGCATCGCTGTCATCAGGTTGTGCCAACCAACAATGGCCATTGGAATAAATACATGATGCATGGAACGCGACACACAAATCTGCTTGAATCCATCGGACAAAGCATTGGCAAAACTGACTCAAGGGACTGAAGAGCCTTGTGTGGTGAGATGAGAGGAAGGTGAGGGGGGGGGGAGGGTGAGTGGGTGGTCACTGCCGTGCTATCTATCCTCTCCCCCTCCCCCCACACACACACCGCACCAGCCCCCCACACCGCACCCCCACACCGGACCTCCCCCCCCACACCACTCCCCCCACACACCGCACCTCCTCCCCCCACACGCACCCCCCCACACACACCGCACCACTCCACCCACACCACTCCCCACACACCACTCCCCACACACACACACCGCACCACCCCCCACACACACCACTTCCCACACACACACACCGCACAACCCCCTCCACACACACCGCACAACCCCCCACACACACCGCACCACTCCCCACACACATACCGCACCACCCCCTCCACACACACCGCACCACCCTACCCCAACCACATCCGGCAGCCGAACTTCTGATCGGGGAAGCATGCTCAGCATCGGGTTGGTTGTTGGAGCTTTACATCCAAGCAACATCTAAGGTCATATCAGGATGGGTACAGACTTGTGACAGTGCACACTCACGGCGATTTTATAGTGCTGCCCCACTGGGCGATCAGGCTGCCAGTGCCATGACCTGATATCCCACTCACTTTCCAGGGACATTGCGATAAAGATGTATTCACAACAATATGCAGCTTTAACCTTAACGAATCAGATACACTTGATCAGTGTGTCATATAAGCAGATACCCTCTCTCTAGATATAGATCATTGAGCCTTATGCCTGGTACACACCTACCGTATACGATTCGCGCACTAAAACTCGTGACTAGACCCGACCCGCTTAAAACTGAAAACGGGCCGATTCATTTTTCGAATCGCGAATCGCAATCGTAATCAGCCCGTTTTAGCCCTAAAACTGAGCTTTTAGTCGCGAATCGCAATCGCTAGGTGTGCGCAGGAAGCGCACACATAGTGATTTTTGTGCGCGAAACGGTCAGTTTTAGATCGCATACGGTAGGTGTGTACTAGGCATTACTAATTCATTTATCTAAATAAAATTCGATACATTCAAAACTCGGACTATGTGATTTTAGTATAAAAAAAAACGGCAGGATACTGGAAAAGGCTAGTACCTCCCCCCCCCACGCTTTTCTTTGCGTTATGTCACTAATTGTATCTTGTTTTGTTTTTAAATCAGACAGTTAATCACTAATCCCTGTACCTAAAAAAATCCTATCTGAACTCAATACTCAGTCCACTTTGTAGCCGGATACTGGATGAATACTTGAGGTATTGTACCCAGACATTTGTTTAGTTGGTTGTGTTTTAACGTCCTGGTCATATCAAAACGAGAACTATGGATCTCGAATAGAGGGGTTTGACGTCGTAACAACATCAGAATGGAGACCGATAAAGCTCGAATATACCCACTAGATTTTGTACCTAGAAGATTCCATTGAAATTAAAAGATTGCTATAAACTCCATAAACTATATTGCTTCAATGGCGCTATTCTCTACAGATCTACTACCTCAGTGGGTAAATAATTTAAAGGCGGTAACGTTGCGTCGCCATTAGGCCACCAACAATAACATTCGGTTGCAGTGTAGCAGTCAGTATTCACTGCTGTCTGTGTTGCTTCCTCTGTGTCTACATGGCGGACAACTGGGGCCGACAGCCTCCGACAGCCCCTCCCCCGGGGCCACCCGACCTGCTCACCTCCTGCTCACGAGCTGCTCACCACCTCCGATGGCGCGTGCAGATCGCTCAGTTTACCGTCCAATCGGTCTGACCCCCGTACTCACCCCCACTTGCCTCCGCCTCCGCCCCGCCCCCGACCTCGACCACCCGGCCTACCCGGCCTCGTCCACCCGGCCTCGTCCACACGAACCTCTGGGCCGGGGGCAGTGCACATGCTTCAGGGGCTTCCCCCCTCGCCCCCCCCCCTCCCCCCCAAAAAAACCCCGTCCAAAATCTACACTTCACTCCGGACGCCGCCACCGGACTGCCGCCTTCATCACTCATCAAGCAATAATACCCACCACACACTACCCCCCCCCCCCCACACACACACACACTCGCAACACACTACTCACCACAGATCACACACTACCCCCACACACCCCTCACCACTCACCACCCACCACTACCACCAACCATCACCACAAACACCACCAACCGTACACCACGCATCACACACTACCACAAACACTACATCATTATGTACCACGAACTATCACCACCACAACCCACCACCGCCGCCACTACTACCATCACCATGGGCTAGGATATAAAACCCCAACAACCACCACTACCACCACCACTACCACCTCTACCACCACCACCTACCACCGCCACCACCACGACGAACCACAACCACCATCACCAACCATCAACCATCACCACCACCAACCATCACCACCAACACCATCCACCCGAGGACCACCGTTACCACCACCATCAATCCAATATACAACCACCTATTACTAGTATTAGTATTGTACATCACGAACCACCACCACTACTCATCATCAACCACTAGCTACTACCTCAACAAGACACCGCCACCACCAGCTCCCATCACGGAAAATAAGAGAAAAATAAAGAAGTGAGATTAGAGGAAATTGGAATTGAACCCTTCCCTCCCACACGAAAATGAAGGATTTTTGAGAAATGCACGCGAATATTCAAATTGCAGATATAAAAAATTATCTATTCGAAAATTACTTTAAGATAACACCCATCCGGTATTCCTATGAATAGTTGGCCCGAATCCTGTACGTTGTCGTAGATGTATGAGGCGCCAAACTGACACAAACCTGCTGAATCAGTCAGTTAAGTCACTGTTAACACTGACCCTGGCACATAGCAGGAGAAATCATTAGAACTAGGGTATTCTTGTGGAATTCCCCACCCCTCTCCCTCTAGGCCTATCTCTATCTAGCTTGTCTTCTATTCAGTTTCTTGAAGAGTTACAACCATTGCTTAGCTGTTTGTTACCCCCCCCCCCGGACACCAGCTCTAGACAACTTAATGATCTGGTCACGTGATTTTACTGTGTATTCCATATATAAATAATTTGTTGGTGTAGATCAGTTGATCAGGGGAAATTCCAATCGTGGACGATTGGTCTTCCTCATTCCACTGCTCCTTGCCCTATCCTAATAATGCCGAGCGCCTGGCTAGGAAGCAGGAATGAAAAGGTGACCTTTAGGATATGCTATTTCAGTTTGAACCCAGTAGCTCAGGATTGGTCTATTAGTTAGGTGATATCAGGCAGGGAAGACAAGGGTGAACTCCATAAGTTATAAAGGCTACTCATAAGATTTCAAATTTACCTGACCTGATAGTAAGGTTTGCACTTCTTTGTGTAATAATATACCTTAACTTACTGTAAAGGCCAGGACTCGAATCTGTGGTTGTGCAGGCAGGCTATAGTGACATCAATACAGACAAAGAGAAAGGAAGAGTATAAAGTGTAAAGGAAGAGAGAGAGTCAAGCCATCTGGTTTATTATTTATATGGTTACATGGGTTCATTGTAATTGTAGAGTATCACCCCCACCCCTTTCCCCCAATGGGAAGCAAGCATTCTTGGGCCTGCCAATAGGGATCCAGCATTCCTGGTCCCCATGGCTACCCGTGGTCTGCCCACCACCACCAAGCTATATGGCCCCCCCTGGCCACCACCAACCTTGACCCTGAGTGTGGTGATCCTACCCAGCAGAGGGGGAGGGGGTAGGCCCTGAGTGCGGTTACACCCAGCCCTGTCAGGACCACTATGTCCATTTACATCCCACTCAGGCACCACCAGCACTTACATATAATATACATACATGCGCTTGGTCACGTACACCTGTTTAGAGATAGAACATTTGCATTCCCCCCAATGCCGTAAATCGGAATATTTTACACTACGTCACTGAGGATGACCATTAAGGCTGAGTGACACAAATAGCTACAGATTGGCCACAGATTGGCCATAGATAACCATCACAACGACCATGGTTGGGCCTTAAATAACTCCCAGAGAATAAGGTTGCTTCAAGCTATGCAAGTTATGAGTGGTCATATTAAATCTAATTAGATTATAATTACATTTAATATTGATTGATTGATAATAACTGTAACCAAGTAAAGAGTTTTTCGACATGTTACATACAGTCCCTTTAAAATGGTAGCTGGGTGATGATGATTGAGTGAGTGGGGGAATGATTGCAGTGTTTCCCATTGCGAAATGGTTAGCATTAATTGACCATTTAAAGGGCCTGCTATTTTAGGGGCACAAGTGTAGTACTAGTAGTCAACACTGACCTCAGGGAGCCTAGGTATTGTAATGGTTAGCACACTCGCCTGGAATGCAAGAGATGTGGGTTCGATTCCCGCTCTGGGCGCAATATTTCCCATTTGCATCACCCCACCTCCACCCCCACCCCAACGACAATAGTTTCAAGCCCTACAAATTGTGACTAGGCGTATTTGATTATAATAACTGGATAAGCTGAGGTTTCTTTATTCACGCTACATGCAGTCCCTTTAAACCGGTCCAGTTGTCAGTGTTTGGCGGGCATTACATAGAATGAAGCATTCCATGACATCACTGTAAGCAAACACTCAATCCCCAAACTGACAGCTTGAACACGGTGCCTGCGGTGAGAATCTACTCATCGCCCACCAACTCCCCCGCCCCCTCTCTGTCTCTCTCCCTCTCTCTCTTTATCTCTCTCTTCCCCCCTCTCTCTCACTCATTTTTTCCTCCTCTTAAAGCTGCATAGTCCGATGAAGCATCAAATTTACAAAACCAAAATAATTAAATAGATTTGACTCCCCATGTCTAACTTAGATATTGATGCACATATTAAGCATTTATTGACACATAGAAGGGAACACGGATACAATTTGATAGAACATGTTACTGTTGAAGGCTATGGTGTAAAGAGTTTTGGCGTGCTTCCCAAAACTAATTTTACATGGTTGAATTTCAGATATCTCAAAACTTATCCATTTAAAATCAAAGTTACTTTAACCTGAAACAAGGTAGATTATAACGATCAATTTGAAATATTTATCTCAGAAAAATGACCAAAACGCAAAACCATCGGACTATGCAACTTTAATATCGCGCATCTATCCCTGGAGAGGTCCAGCTTTCACTCCCAACTCGACGTGTGTATATTGTTCTTGCCATTCTGAATCTGATCTGCCGCAATCTTAGCCGAGTCGAATTTCCCAGCAGTGAATGCTGGAGACGGTCCCAGGCCATGAGGGGAAAAGAAAGCGAGAGACAGACGCGAGAAATGGGGAGGGGGAGGGGTGTGTGACCGTGCTAGCTAGGTAGGAGTGAGGGGAATGAGGGAACGAGCATGAGGTGGGGTGAGGGGAATGAGGGGGTGGGGTGGGGGATGAGGGAACTGGGTGCGGTGGTAGGAGTGATGGAATCGGGGTGGGGTTGGGAGAGTGAGGGGGTGGGGTGGTAGTCCTTCTCCGGTGGTGGTTTCACGCTCCTAGATCCTCCTACCCAAACTCCTAAATATAAAATTCATTAATGCACCCACTTAAAAAAAAAACCCACACAAAACGAATAAAACACACAGCATACTTTCGTTTAAAAAGTATATGGTGTGAAAAAATATCCGGGTGTCTATTCTAATTTTCTTAACCCGATGGTTTTGAGTTGTCTGCTATATTTCCTCTAGATATAAATATATCATCTTGTCCATTATGATCTACTTTACTTTATAATTTGAAGTTAGTATATTTTTAATTTTGAACCTTGGAGATATTTGTAGTGAAAGCATGCAACAATTGCATAGCGACCTGCATAACTTGTGTAATGGTCTGCACTGACCTCAGGCAAGTAACCACATAGACAGGTAGGCATGGGTAGTGTGTTGATATCGGGGAGCCTAGGTGGTGTAATGGTTAACACACTGGCCCGGAATGCAAAGAGATGTGGGTTCGAGTCCTGCTCTATGCGCAATATTTCCCATTTTCATCACCCCCATGACACTGGTTGTCATGACCAAGATCCTGTACAAGCTACACACTGTATGGTTGTTGAACCTACCCTGTGTATGTATTAGTGCATTGCCTGTATGTATGTAATTGTAAGCATTACAAGACTTACAATTCCAGGGGGACGAGTGTAATGGTCTGCACTGACCTCTCAGGCAAGTATCCACATAGACAGGTAGGCATAGGTAGTGTGTTGATATCAGGGAGCCTAGGTGGTGTAATGGTTAGCACACTGGCCCGGAATGCAAAGAGATGTGGGTTCGAGTCCCGCTCTAGGCGCAGTATTTCCCATTTTCATCACCCCCATGACACTTGCATCAATATTCAAGCTGCAAATCGGAATTAATTGTTCATTAACTATTATATAAAAGAGAGAGAGAGAGAGGGGGAGGAGAGGGCGAGGGTGGAAAAGAGAGGCATGACGAGAACTGTGGACAGAAATTAGATTTTACTCACAAAGCTGCTCATTACAACTTTTTATTGAGCTGCTCTGAGTTATTCTTCCTCAATAAAACCAGCCATTAATTAATTTGTTTTAAAGTTATGAAAAAAAAATACCCATGTGAATTCACAGTTTATTACTGTCTAAAAACAAACTAAGTTTGAGTAGAGAGAGATGTAGGCGACGTTAATGTGTGGATCTGGAGAAACAAGCAGGATCCAATCGCCAACATGGAGCATCGCTACACAACGCGCAAAGTTTGTAATTCCAGTTTTAAATTGTCGGCGAATTCGTAGCGCATCCCGCCCGCCCCCACTCGTCACGGTTAAGCTATGCCCGGGGCTCGGAGGTTCAGACCTGCGCAGAGGCCACGTGGTGCATGCGCACCGCCAGAACCACCCACCCGTTCAGCCGCCCCGTCTCCCTAACTCTTCGCAGATCACTTTCGGTGGCGTTTTCTTATTACAACGGTGTAGTTCTCACTATATCCGACTCTCTTTCCACTCCCGAGTCAAACCAGTGACTTAAAAATGTATACTTGTCACTTCCTAGCCAGGCGCTCGGCATTATTAGTATAACAATAAGGCAAGGACTGGTTGGATCAATGTGTGGGATATCAGGTCATGGTGTTGATGGTCTGTTTCTCCCAGCACTATAAAGTCACCATGGGTGTGCAGTTACAAATCGGTACCGTTCCTGATATGATCTTAGATGTGGTCACGGCGTAAAACTCCAACAACCAGCCAATCTTCCCACTCTTAGCTCTGTTCAAACGCTCTGTGTTTTACTAATAGTTCTCACATTTTTATTGTTGACATGTTGTACAACAGTGCAGTTCTCACTGTGATTTGGGGGGGGGGGGAGGCGGTCCACTCTCGGCCGTTCAGAGGCAGCTTCTCACTAGTTGTTCACAAATCTTTGGTTCAGCATTCAGTGTAGTCTCAAACTTTCATATACTGGCTCATCGTGAGCAGGGCGCGCCCTTATGTCCCAATATAACCGAGCGGGTGGGTGGGTAATGTCCCTCTCCCCCTTCTGCTGCAGGCTGTTTGAGGCTGGATTGTATAGACCTATTTCAAAATTTACTAACATCGTGTATGCACGCGCAGCTTGGTTGCATAACGAAGGCACACTGCCATTGAGTTTATAGAAATACAGAACCCTAACCATATCAATTTAACATAATCTAGTCGGTGAATATGTTTTCTATAAGTGTTCCAAACAGTTTGTTTCTAATTGGTGTGGTTTTAGAGATATTTCACCTTTTCTCTATGAAGATAGCTCATAGTCATTGAGTTTGCAGTGTGGCAGTGTGTCGTCCTGCAGCCAAAAGGAGCGCGCACTGACCTAGATACCCGTGATGACGTCACATGAAATAGGTATATTGTACTATTTGTAGAACAGTGTTTATTGCTTATAATAGACTAGTGCCATTCTTATGGTACTTTGTTTGTCTGTATGTGTGTAGGTATATATATATATATGTATACATGTATGGTTGCATACATGCAAATGTGTGTATGTATGCTTACATGTAGTTATGCCCGTCTTCCATTTTGATATATCGTGGGATTCGATCCCATGGGTTCGATCCCTAGTCGATTCAAACAAACGACTTACAAATTTATACTTGTCGCTTCCTATGTATGTATACATATGTATGTATACATATGTATGTATACATATGTATGTATACATGTATGGATGCATACATGTATGTATACATGTATGTATCTACACTGTGTGTGTGTATACATGCATACATACATGTACGTATGTATATATGTATGCGTATTCATATACGTGTGTATGCATACATGTATGTGTATACATGTATATTTGTAATCTAGTCATTGAATATCTCTCGCTTTCTTTCCTTCTTGTCTGCGTCAATTATTTTACCTCCTCACCAATAATGGTACTCTCTCCATAACCCCCACCCTCTGTGATTCTCATTTCTTCTCTCTCGCACCCTCGCTCCTTCATGCTATGACAATGAGACTCTTGAACCCCCCTCCCCCCCCCCCCCCCCCCCCCCCCCCCGCCCCCTTCATTCAGTATTGTATATTATCAGTAATCTGTGTTTCTAATGCCTGGTACACACCTCCCGTTTACGATTCACGCACTAAAACTGACTGCGCATCACGACCATGACCCGTCCCGTATACGATCTAAAACTGCCCGATTCGTTTTTCGAATCCCTTGCAATTTCAGTTTTAACCCCTAACACTGAGTTTTAAGTCGCGAATCGCAAGGCTCTGGTGTGCTAGGGGGTCGCACACCTAACGACTAAAACTCAAACTTATGCGCGAAACGGGCAGTTTTAGATCGTATACGGGAGGTGTGTACCGGGCATAAAAGTGAGTTTCCGCTGCGGACCGGTTTGAAGTGTTAGTGCCAGGGCCGCCGGCCCCGGTGAAATATCAGCGATGACGTTTACTTACGCGCCACCTAGCGGCCACACCTAACGAGACGCACATTGCGCGACCACCGCTCCCTAATATCGCCCATTAGTGCTGCACCACGTGGTGTGCTAGAAAAGTCGGTGGATCGTTAGATGGTCGCCCTTTACCATGGCTCCGTCGCAGCCTTCCTTTCTTCCTTTCTTCCTCTTCTTCTTTTCTTCATTCATTTCTTTCTTTATTCTACCTCCCTCTCCTTATTTTCTTCCTTCCCCCGCCCTTTCGCTCTTCCTTCCTACCCCTTGTCTCTCCACTTTGTTACTAGTATTCTTTTATTTCTCCTCTTGCTGTCTTCTTTCCCTCCTCTTCTCTTCCTTTCCACCTCTTCTTCCCCTCTTCCCTCCTTTCTTCCTGTCTTCCATTCTTTCCTCACGCCCTTCCTTGTTTCTTTTTTTCCTTCTTCCTTTCCTTCATCTCTTCCATTCTCCTTTCACTTCTCTCCTTCCTCCCCCCCCCCTTTTCTTGTTCTTCCCTTCCCTACTCGCCCCCTCTCTCACTCCCCTACCTCCCCCTCCCTCACCCACCACCCCCCCCCCCTCCTCCCTTCCATAGCGAATAGCAAGACGTGTGTGGTTCGAATATTCTGTAGGAGCAATATTTCCCATTTGTATCACACCTATGACACTGATGGTGATCCGAAAAGAACTTACTCTCAGAAAGGGTCTGCCTAATATTAATGACTTTTATCAGACAAGACAAGTCCCTCTGCTTTGCAAGGGATATAATATAATCAGCATCAACATCATCACCGTCATCATTATTAATATGATGCATAACACTTTGACACATATATCCGATCAAATGCAATTTAAGCAGCTGGGAACCCTTTCACATTCCATATCTAAGTATTATCTCGCACTCTATAAATAAACCAGAGAAAAAATATTTGGGAAAATAATTATTTTTCGATGAATTAGTTAGCATACACATTTGTGATCCGCGCCCGAAATCATCTTCCCTGTGTAACAACTGTCGTTTACTAACAATCCCTATATAATATTAATAACTATCTTTTTACTAATACAGTAATAATCACATAAAACTGATCACTCAAAAAATACCACGATACAATGTTTTGAGAAAGAAAGTCAAATGGTCCTGTCGAAATATTGTTTAGTTGCTAAATGATTAAACACAATTAAATATGGGGAATTTCAATTGTGGACAATTGGTCTTCCTTATTCCACTGTTCCTTGCCCTATCCAAATAATGTGTCAGGATAGGTAGCGACAAGTATAAACTTGTAAGTCATCGGTTTGACTCAGCCAGGATTTGACCTCATAGGTTGAACCCCATGACCTGCCAACACATTCAACCATCCCATCTGATTTCAATATCCTTTCATTTATTTTAGTGGAAATACTCTGCAAATTATTAGTAACCGAGAGCGGCGATGTGGTTGGGTGTGGGGCCCACCTGTGGAGATGGCTCCAGCGTAGATTCCGCGCTATCTATGTGGGCCAGAGAACTTGCCAGGCTAATCAGGACAATGTTAACGCTATCAGCAATTTGTGACCTTTTTGACGTTATCGAAGGGAATCCGCCTGATCTTGTCTGAACAGATAGCCAAAAGTGAGGTTAGATCATATATTATATTTTATTTTATTCATGTGCAATACATCAATTTTACATTTTCTTGTGGTAGTCCTTGCCTTGTCACTTGTCAGTGACTACATAGTTCAATAATTGCATATTGACCTTTTGGATGAACAGATAGCTATTTATAGTGAGGTTTAGATTTTGTTTTTATTCATGTGCAACAGCTCAATTTTACATTTTCTTGTGATAGTTCGTGTCTTGCCGGTGACTACATATTTCAATAATTGCATATTTGACCTACTTTTAGCCACATACTTCCCTGTGATCATAAGCTATATCCCGCCACACGCATACACGATTGCTACTGCCGCATCTCCTTCAGCCAGCTATCAGTAATGGGGCTGTCACACTACGACGTTTCTCACCAACGCGCGTCGACGCATGCCGACGTGTCGCCTTTTTGGGCGAAACGCCGGCACACGTCGGGACGCGTTAGCGGCGCGTTAGTGGCGCGTCGATACACGTTGACTGATAGCAACGTGTGGATGGACACATCGGCGTGCGTTGGGGCGCGCCGATCGTTTTGTGCTTGCACAAAACTTTCGACGCGCCCCGACGGGTTGGAGGGGGCGTTACGGACGCGCGTTAACAACACGTCGAAACCCGTTGACTGGTTGCAAATATTTTGCGCGTTGCCGGCACGCCGGCGGAAACGTCGTAGTGTGACAGCCCCATAAGGAGCAACATATGGTTGCTATATTGGAGTTTAACTGGATGAACAGGATGTTGTCGTGAAGTAGTGTGATGTGGCATTTTGGTGTGGGCATGTTGATGTGGTGCCAACGGTATTTGTGGTTGTGAGATGTTGATGTGAGGTGTTGGCTGATGTGGCGTGGCGTGACGTAGAATTCTCTGTGAAATGTTGGAGTTAGATGTTCTAGTGTAGTATGTAATAGTTCATATAACTCCCCCACATTCGTTGACTAATCGAGGGAGATGGACTACATCACGGTTCCAGCGGCGCGGTGCATTGTGGGATGCATCAGAGCAAAACAAAGCTGTGAGAAGTACATGGCACATGCTAATACACTGGGTGCAGCTATGAAATGTGCTAGTTTCAGCTCATCTCAGCTCTTGTTAGAAACATAGAATACCAACTAAAAATATATATATTATAAATTAAGATATTAATCTTTTATCGAGCATTGCATTTACATCAATATAATCAGCACATCTTATGCCAGGTGCATTTAGATTTAGACAAATCTAGGCACTCACACTAGTGTTAGAGCCATAGCCAGTCAGTTTTATTTATTTTATTCATGTTTTTATTTATATTCTATGGTTAATGACATATGTAGAAATAGAAAATGAGTAGGGTTAATCAGATATTGGTTATATAGTTCTTTGAAACAAGTTTTTGTTGACACATTTGACATTTTAATATTTAGAACAAGAATTACTTCTGACTAATCAATGGTGATGTAAACATCAGCCTGTAAAGTGAATGAAATTGTATGTTTCTTAGCTCAAAGTGCTTAATTATGGAGAGTTGTATCTTAAACATATTCATTATATTATTATATTGCATCCTTCCATCCATGTTTGTGACAAATTGTTATGTATTTCTATTTATTTTGAATAAAATGCCAGTTTTGCCCTACGCGTATCGACAAACCCAATGGCCATTCACCTTTGCTTTGCTCCTGGCCCCCTTTTCAGCGCATGCGCAGACGGAACCGTGATGTAGTCTATTTCAACTGCGGACAATTTGTATTTCTCATGTCACTGCTCCTTGTGTTATCCTAGCCTGTAATGAGCTGCCACATGATGGTGGTCTCAAACTGCACTGACCCTGGCCAGTCAGAAGAGTCAGCAGGTGGCAGCACCCTAGCAGTAAGGCGGTCCCTATGGTGCACCATTCCACCGGTAGTTGACTTCATGGAGGACTCTGACCGCCAACTCAGCGACAACAGGGCCGCTCTGGCCATCCTCTCCATGATGTCCAAGTCATCCTGGAACCCACTTGCCTGCTTCTAATTCTACTGCAAGAACATGGACATTATCAACACTCTTTGTCATCCAGACTCTGACGCTGAGGACTAGTAGGCCCCGCCTCTTTCCGACACCAGACTTTATACCACTAACCACAACTAACCACTAATCTTCACTAATAACTAACAAATAACCGCACCATCACCTAACCAATCCTACCTTCAATTCACTTCTTCCCCCTGCCTTGACTGAACCCACTGTAAAAATCGGTAGAGTGCAGGCTTCCCGTTTGGAAGGTGCGAAGTTCGGACCCAGGCTGAGTCAAACCAATGACTTATAACTTGTCACTCTCTAGTGCTTGGCGTTACTAGGTTGGGACAAGGACTGGTTGCAGTGTCAGGATAATGTAACTGTGTGGGATATCAGGTGGTGGTGGTCTGATCTCCCAGTGAGGCAGCACTATAAACTCACCATGAGTATGCACTGTCACAAGTCGATGCCCATCCTGGTATTGCCTTGGGTCTTGCTGGGGCGTAAAACTACAACAACCAACCAACCTCCCCCAACCCTCTTAGATGACCGGGGTTGGGCTCCTACATTGCCTTTTTCTCTCTGCCCACCCGTCCACCCCCTTGCTCCCTCCCCTAATGCCACTCACTACCCACCAGAAGCCTACTGCCGGCCGCATGGGACCGGCTTTGGCTGGGACCATACAGTGTTGTAAATATGTAGCCTTCAGCGCTCAAACATGACTAAAAACTCCCCCAAAAAACAAAACAGTACGTTGACGTAGAGTGTTGTTGTGGTGTCTTGGTGTACCTTAATGTACCACATTGATCTGGTGTGTTGGTGGAAGCTTCTATGTGGAGTGTTGGTGTAATTAAAGTAGTAGATTAATGTGGTTGTGTTGATGTGGTGTGTTGGTATTATTAATGTACCACATTGATCTCGTGTGTTGTTATGAGCTTTTATGTGGAGTGTTGGCATAATCAAAGTTGTGTGATTGATGGCGGTACAATATTTTGATGTGAGATGTTGTTGTGGAGTGTCGGTGTGAGGGTATTGATGTGGAATGTTGATGTAGTGGTGTGATGGTTTTGATGTGGCATGTTGATGTGGAGTGTTTGTGTTAGGATTTTAATGTGGCATGTTGATGTGATGGTTTTGATGTGGCATGTTGATATGGAGTGTTTGTGGTAGGATTATTTTAATGTGGCATGTTGATGTGTTGGTGTGAGGGTTTTGATGTGGTGTGATGGTGTGAGGGTTTTGATGTTGTGGTGTGAGGGTTTTGATGTGGCATGTTGATGTGGAGTGTTTGTGTTAGGGTTTTAATGTGGCATGTTGATGTGGTGGTGTGAGGGCTTTGATGTGGCATGTTGGTGTGGAGTGTTTGTGTTAGGGTTTTAATGTGGCATGTTGATGTGGTGGTGTGAGGGTTTTGATGTGGCATTTTGGTGTGCAGGTTCTGATGTTGTGGTGTGAAGGTTTTGATGTTGTGGTGTAAGGGTTTTGATGTGTTGGTGTGAGGGTATTGATGTGGCATGTTGATGTGGAGTGTCGGTGTGAGGGTATTGATGTGGTGTGTTGATGTGTTGGTGTGAGGGTATTGATGTGGCATGTTGATGTGGAGTGTTTGTGTTAGGGTTTTAATGTGGCATGTTGATGTGGTGGTGTGAGGGCTTTGATGTGGCATGTTGGTGTGCAGGTTTTGATGTTGTGGTGTGAAGGTTTTGATGTTGTGGTGTGAGGGTTTTGATGCTGTGGTGTGACGGTTTTGATGTGGTGGTGTGAAGGTTTTGATGTGGCATGTTGATGTAGCGCAGCCTCTCAACCTCACCCCCCCCCCCACCCTCCAGCCCCCTCACTGTCCCATATCACGAAACTGCCAGCCATCTGTCCTTGTTACACCCGTGCGGAGTGTTGTCGGGCTCCTATCGTCGGACAAATCCCCCTGCCAACCGGAATAACATGCGCTCCCCTAAACACCCCCTGATTAATGGTCGGGTATCACCACAACCATGATTTAAACAGAACTCACCTAAGGCCTCGAACATCCAGCCATGTCTCAAACATCCCTCCTCCTAAACCCCCCCCCCTCGTCCAAACCACCTCCCTCCATCTCCAAACTGTACGCCCCCCTCCCCTCTCTCCCCTCCCTGCACCTCCAATCTTCCTGCCTCCCCAACCTCTTACCTCCACCTCCAACCTCCCCCCTGCCTCAAACCTCAACCGGCCCCTCCTTCAATCATTCCCTCCCCACCTCAAACCTCCCCTCACTCCACTACTTGACCCTTCACTCGTCCACTCCCATAGTGAGTTGACCACCCTAACCCTCCCCCATCTGTCACCCGAGCATCGTCTCTATTCACCCCCCTCCTCCACCCCTATCACACCGTCACCACCTCCTCACTTCCGTCCTCCAAATTTCTCCTACCTCACTCAACCCTCCCCTTCTCCACTACTCCACAACCGCAACCTGCCCTCCCTCCACCTCAGATATATATAGATATAGATATAGATATATGTGCAATATAATCTATTATATAAATATAAAATGGCGGGTGAGGTTATTATAATATTATTTATTATCCTATGATCTTATAATATTATTTATTATCCTACGACTTCATGATTATTTCTTGTCCATGATATATATTTGCTGCGGGTCAGCACTCTCTTGCTGCTTCCCCTCCCCCCACCTTCTACACTCCTCACTTCTGCTGTTTGCTTGGCACACTACACACCTATTTTTACTTTATATGTGGTTTTTGTTGGATGAAGTTTTATGTCCTAGCATCATCTAAGGTCATATCAACACGGATACCGACTTGTGACACTGACAGTGCGCACTCATGGCGACTTTATAGTGCTGCCCCACTCAGAGACCAGACCACTGGCACCATGACCCAATTTCCCACTCAGACACATTATCCTGACACTGAGCTAACCAGTCCTTGCCCTATCCTACTAGTATAAGTAATGCCGAGCACCAGGTTAGGTAGTGACAAATATCAACTTTGTATGTCATTCGTTTGACTCGACTGGGAATCGAACTCCCAACCTTCCACATGGGAAGCCTGCGCTCTACCGATTCGGCCACCGCGTCCGGTCTAGATATATGTACATTATTCACGTCTATATATGTGTATATAATATATAAAAATATATATATCTATATTTTGTATATTTATATAACAACACTATAAATATATATATTTTGTATATATATATATATATATATATATATATTATAGTGTGCTATGCATTCATAAACATAACACACGTATGTATATATATATATATATATACACGTTATATATATTTGCATATACATATATTTGCGCTCAGGATATAAACATCATAAAATATTTATGTAAACATAACGTAGTTCACAGAAATATATACATACAAATACATTGCACAAATATTACACACACATTATGTACTCGTACCACACACCAGGTACTGTGGTAGTGGATGTAACAACCAGGTTGTCTCACTTTTATATCCCCCCCCCCCCTCTCCCTCCCACCCCACTTCCCTCTCTTCCCCTCAGTAATCTTCCCCCCCTTTTTTCCCCCCTGCAGAAAGGTATCTGGGTGTTGTCAAGATAAGCACGATACTGTTGGATAACTTGGAATAGGCCCAAGATAGATCGGACCTCCGTGGTATCGGAACAGATAGCAAATAGTTTCACCAATAACCTACCTGTCTGGAAGGCCTACCTACCTGTCTGGTTGCTATAGTAGGAATACAAATAAATTATACCAAAAAAAAAGGTCAAGAAAAAATGCAAACCACATAACTAACTACACTAGAGTTACACTAGAATATTTCTAACAAACTGACATTTATATACCGCTAGCCTAACTACAACTGAACATTAAAACTTACTACAACTTTACCAACTGAATACAGAAGATAGCTTCTGCTTACATTCTAAATACTATGTAAATACTCACATTGATCTGACTAATATTGATCTAATTATATGACATGACTGTTACCATATTGCTATGGAACTTTTGGGTTACAGAATTTCATTGTGTTACATGCTGCAAATTGTGTATTCAACAGTTATTGTACACCTTATTCTATATACCTTTTGTGTGAATAACCCTGAATTGAAAAATGGCTGGAAGACCAGTGCTTCGGCATTGACAAAAGTCTTATTCAGCAGAATAAACATATTTACCGACAAACAAACAAAAACACCAAAAAAAACACATCTCACCCTGACTAGAGTGTACCAGACAAGTAAGTGGTGGATGCTGTGTGTCGGCCCTTGACTGGAAATGCTTGGTTGCAGATTGCTGATTAGACTATATATGAAGGCGAGTTAGAGCAACTCCTTCATGTTTGACAGCTTGTTACTGCATAATGCGGAGGTTGCTGCTATCTTTGCGAAGGAGTTTTCGCGGGAATATTCGGCATCGACAGTGTCTTGACTGTACAGTAAGAGCTTGTACATTGAATTGGTTTAACGCAACATACTCCGATGGTTTTGTACATTTTGGCATATTCGAAGGGGAAAAAAAGGGGGAAAAAGAGAAGTCGGTTAATACCAACTATCGGTTAATCCAAACAAAATTGTCGGGCCCAGGCAACTTCCGGTATGGTTAAACCAAACGTTCATATGATTATAAGGTCATCTGAGACTTTTTTTATATGATAAATGGTAGTATTTTGCCGGGCTGCTGAAAAAAGTTAGGATTAACCATTTGTTTGGTTTAACTGAGCTAGGTTTAACTGGGTTATACTGTATATACATTAAAAAAAACAATAATCAAAGTGCCCACATACATTGTATATTGCATTCATAATGCACCTGCGTTTTTGCCAAAGCCAAGTCAAAGTCGAAGCCAAAGCTCGGTTAACCCAATGATCAGTTAATCCTAACAAATTTCTAGGGTCCTTTCAAGTTTGGTATAACGCGGTTATACTGTATGTAGATTCATGTTGGCTATGTAGGATCAAATGTATGCAAGATTGATGTTTTCGTCGGCTTCTGCTACTTTAGTTAATTGAATAAAATGTGCACTGATGCAAGCTTTAAGTTGGAATCGAATCCTGGCCGAGTCAAACCAGTGACTTAATCAACATGTACTTATTGCTGCCTAGTGTGGCATTCAGAATTAGTGATTGATTGATTGATTGGTGGTTGCTTTACGCCATGTCGGCAGCACAGGCCATATTCACGGCGAGAAATGTTTGTTTTTTGTTCAAACCATCGCTTTTACATGTAAAAGCAGACAATCAATTATGTGCCAATAGACACTAATTAAATTAGAAAGCTCACAATCATATATTTTTGGTCAAGGGAAACAAATTCCCATAGAAAAAGAAAAGTTTTATTAATAATTGATAGAATCTATTTAGTAAACTATGAGGTGGTACAGTCCAGCTGCCCTCAAAAAGGCTAAAATGTTTTCCTGTTTTAGGATTAGTAGGCTATGGCAAGAAGCAGTGGAATGAGGAAGACCAATTGCCTGCGATTAATGTTTTCTCTTGTTAATCGACTAAAAGTACCTTTGGGGGTGGGGGGGGGGGGAGCGGTGGAGGGGAGGGGGTGTTAAATTGTACCTATCGCTTTTAGCTTCTCCAAGTTAAAGCTAAGCTACTCCAAGGAAAGCAATATATATTTTTTAAACCAAAGCACTAAGTCTAACTTAGATACTGGCACGTATAGTAAAGTTGCATAGTCCGATGGTTATGTGGGTTTTTGAGATAAATATAGTTGGCTGATTATCCATCTTTTCACTTCAATTATTTCCAAAGTTCCCCATTTATTATGATTTCTTGAAGCTAAAGTAAGGTAGATTATGATTATTTTAATGCATTTAACAATTAAATACAAAAATGAATAGGTGAAAACTTAAAACCATCGGGTTATGCACTTTTCACCTTTTTCTTATACCCTCTCACGAAGAGTCTAATGCCAGGTACACACCTACCGTTTATCCGCACCCACCTACCATTTATGATCTAAAACTGCCTGTTTCACGCACAAAAATCGCTAGGTGTGCGCTCCCCGCGCACACCTAGCAATTGCGATTCGCGACTAAAAACTCAGTTTTAGGGCTAAAACGGGCCGATTACAATTGCGATTCGCGATTCGAAAAATGAATCGGCCCGTTTTCAGTTTTAAGCCGGTCGGGTCGAGTCGCGAGTTTTAGTGCGCGAATCGTATACGGTAGGTGTGTACTTGGCATTATACACCTGTGAGGAGGCTGGGGTGTGTACTGTGGATGGGTGGTGTGGGCATTATTTATAGGAGGGATTCATTTAAAGGGGTACTTACTCCACAACAGGTATATTCGAGGAATTTAATGAAGGAATTATATACCAACAGGGTATGAAAACAAATTATATGAAAACCCAAAATAGCCCGAATATTAGTGATAAATAAATATAATAAATAGAATAAAATCAATATGAAAATAATATTTGAATATTAAGAAAAGTGCAGCCTGTATAAAGTAAGTTGGTTGCTTTTAATTTAAATCCAATAAAGAACACAATTATTGAATAAATATACATTAAAAGAAATTAAACCAAGAAGTAAATATGCCAAGGATACATGTTATGCATAACAACCGACATGACATTAGATGTTTCTAGGACGTAAGACCCCAACACACAACACGCAACGCCTGCGGTGAAGTTTGTTTGGTTGTCGCTGTCCACATACATGTAGGAATGCATGCATGCATCGTTGCTAATCCCTGTGAGCAGAGAGCAGAACAGATTCGTGAAGTGTGCCTCTTCCCCAGCCACCACACACACACACACAGGCCCCCTCACCTCTCCTAGCACCCCTCCATGGCTTACCTGGGCCTGTCGGTGTGGGGCAAGGCCCAGCTTGTCAATGTGAGCCGTCTCAGCTCCCTCACGCTCACACTCACACTCACACTCACACTCTCACTCTCACTCTCACTCACACTCACACTCACCCCCACCCTCACCCTCACCCTTTCCCTCTCCCTCTCCCTCTCCCTCTCCCTCTCCCTCTCCCTCTCCCTCACCCTCTCCCTCTCCCTCACCCTCACCCTCACCCTCACCCATACCCACACATCCACTACCACCCCTACCCCTACCTCCACCCTACCCTCGCCCATCTCCCGTAGCCCTAACTCATACACACAGTCACACACTCACACACACACTCACATACACTCAGACACACTTCCCTTGCCCAACTACAAGCACGGATCAGAAGCACTTGGCGCTGATACAACCCACACCACCCTCGGAACGCCGAGACATTCCGCCAGGGGGCTCTGCTCCCCACGCCACCTACCACCCCACCACCCCGCCTCGACATCACCCATCCCCCGGCACACTGTAAACATGGCATCGCGCCCGGAGAGTGGGATGGGAGCCAGTCAAATATCTCCTCACGACCTGTGAAGTCGTTATTGAGTAGTAATGAAGGAGGGCTCACGTGGGCGCGCCAGATCAGCTCTTGAACTGTTGATATTTGTATCTCAGTGAGTGGTTCAGTTGATGATGTTTCTCAGTTGATGTGAGTAACTCTGTCTATGACGTGAGTAGCTCTGTTCATGACGTGAGTAGCTCTGTTTATGACGTGAGTAGCTCGGTTTATGACATGAGTAGCTCGAGTTATGTCGTGAGTAGCTCTGTTTATGACATGAGTAGCTCTGTTTATGACGTGAGTGGCTCAGTTTATGACGTGAGTAGCCATGTATGACATGAGTAGCTCGGTGTATGACATGCGTAGCTCAGTGTATGACATGAGTAGCTCGGTTTATGACGTGAGTACCTATTTTATGATGAGTACCTCGCGTTATGACGTGAGTAGCTCGGATTATGACATGAGTTGCTCGGATTATGAGGAGTAGCTATGTGTATGAGTTATTCGGTTTATGACGTGAGTAGCTCGGTTTATGACATGAGTGGTTCGATTTATGACATGAGTAGCTCTGTTTATGACGTGGGTGGCTCAGTTTATGACGTGAGTAGCTCGGTTTATGACATGAATAGCTCGGATTGTGACATGAGTAGCTCGATTTATGACATGAGTAGCTCGGGTTATGACGTGAGTAGTTCGGTTTATGTCATGAGTAGCCCAGTTTATGACGTGAATAGCTCGGTTTATGACGTGAGTAGCTCAGTTGATGACGTGAGTAGCTAAGTTGATCAGGTGAGTAGCTCGGCTAGTTTTGCGTTGCTAGGCTTATGATATGACGAGCTCGGCTGATGTGAGTTAAACACAGTGAAGGTGGACAACTCAGTTGATGAAATGAGTAATTCGGCTGAGGACATGAATAATTCAGTTGATGAGTAACCATCACCCAGTTGATGTGACCTCAATAACTAATACATGCACATACATCCATGGTGTGACCTCAATAACTCAACGAATACATACACACACCTGCATAGGGTGACCTCAATAACTCAACTAATAGTAATACATGCACATACATGTATGAATACAGTCATGTTTACATACATGCATAAATACATGTATATACCCGCACACAATACTTTAATTCCTACATATATGCAGACACATAGATCCTAAATATACCATTACACAATCTAGTACAAGTATTCATTCTCGATGTCGGACATCCGGGTACTTTTTGCATTCACACCGCGCGAAGGGTAAAACAAACGCCACTGTCATAGAGACAACATTAAAACCACCCTAACTATCACAGTAATTACTGATTTTGGGTGCTTTAATAGCAAATTGCTCTTACTTCGATTAAATAGTTCAGATCTTTGTCTACAATTTCACATTCAGCTTTTCTTTTATCACCCAATTGGAAGTTCTTGAATTTATTTTGCGAAAATAGTTTTTGAGGCCATGATCTGGTAAGGCTAACACTGGCACTGACACTCAGAATATCCCAACTTTCACTATTATCTCTGTTTTTAATACTTTCAGAGTAAATTGCTCTTAGGTTACATTAAATACTTCAGATCTTCCTATTCAATCGCGCATTAAGATATTTGTAATCGATCCAATGAAAGCTTTTAAATTTATTTTACAAAAATAAATGCTCCCCATGGACATAGCATTGCTGCAGCACACATCACGGCGTTATTTTACCCTTCGCGGGCTAGTTTCGGGGGTTGTGACGTCATGTCACTTTTGATGCACTACACTAAGTTCTGGAGAAGTTGGTCGCTAAGTGAGAACGCACCCCCCCCCCCCTCCCTGACCCCACCCCGATGGCGTCACGGTCAGTAGGCAGAAGATGCCGATAAGGACGCCACCTGGACGATACATAGATGATAAGATACCACGCTCTGGTTGCGCCCTGATATTTTCATACTAATCTTCCAGTAGCTGAGTTCAGAGAGATAACCCACGAGTGTTCTGTATGTTTATTATCAGTGTGTTGGCTAGAGCTGCATGGAATGAAGTTGTAAGTTGTAGTACACTTGGAGTAATCCTTTCCCCTGTTTCTTAATCTTTCAGTCAATGAATGGGTCGCAATATTACGGAGACAAGCTGCATCACTACCAGTCATCAAATAGTTCATACAGTCATCAAAATGGTGAGTACGAAACTAGCACTGCGTATCATATTTGACATGTAATCACCAAAATGGTGAGTACGAAACTAACACTGCACATCATATTTGTCATGTAATCACCAAAATGGTGAAGTATGAAACTAACACTGCATATCGTATTTGTCAAGTAATCACCAAAATGGTGAATAAGAAACTAACACTACATATCATATTTGTCATGTAAGTATGAAACTCGTATTTGTCAAGTAATCACCAAAATGGTGAATAAGAAACTAACACTATGTATCATATTTGTCATGTAAGTATGAAACTAACACTGCACATCATATTTGTCATGTAATCACCAAAATGGTGAAGTATGAAACTAACCCTGCGTATCATATTTGTCAAGTAATCACCAAAATAGTGAATAAGAAACTAACATTATGTGTCATATTTGTCATGTAATCACCAAAATGGTGAAGTATGAAACTAACACTAACACTGCACATCATATTTGTTATGTAATCACCAAAATGGTGAAGTACGAAACTAACACTGCACATCATATTTGTCATGTAATCATCAAAATGGTGAATACGAAACTGTAGTGTTCGGGGGCTACATAAGTCGAGGAACCAACACAACACAACTTCTAGTAGACTGACATCTTGTATCCTCCCTTAACAAAAACACGCCCCTGGTATACAGGTGGCTACAACCATATCTGACATAACACTACATTCATAGTCGATAGTAACTGTACTACATAAATTAATTCCGTGGCTGTGTTTATTAGACAATCAGGATGGTGAATGCGAAACTAATGCTGAGCTCCTCACACTTGCCATCAAAATGGTGCATACAAAACTAAAGCTGATCTTATCTTCTTAGTCATACTATTAATAGTATCATCAACATTGTAGAACAGTAAATGGGGTTCTTGTTTGGGTGGGCCCCGTCCTGATATGACCTAAGATGTTGCTAGGACGTAAAACAACAACAAACAAACAATATTGTGTTTTTTCCCCGTGTATTTCTTTGATTTAATTTGTTTTATATAGCGATTGTATTATTAATGGTCGCCGAAAAAATGGGATTGTTATTTGCACTGTAAAGATTGACATTAACATAAAAGAATAGAAATCACTTTCACTAAATGTAAGGTAAGTTATGTTGATCAAGTTAATATATTTGTATAAAAGGCATGACAGGAACTCAATACGATCGAACACTGGAAGTTACACCCCAGCAAGTCCAATATCTAACAGTAATTACTTGGTAGTACTTTACCTCTATTTCCTGGATATCCAGATTCCTGAATATCATAGCTGAAAATAACACACGCACACATATACAGAAGCTTACTATTCAGCACTACAACTGCACACCAAATCACCACATCACAGGATGTTGTTTGCTGGACCTACACCAGCAACCCCCACCCCCAGTAGATGTGAGCACAAATATAGACAGCCTGTTTTCAAGTTAACTGTACTTATTATTATAACCTTAAGTGTTTGCCCCGCCTCGTGTAGACCTATGCCATGGAGCATGCGCAGTAAGCTGCTATTCACAAGAGTAGTTCTTGCTACTGCATGCAGAGGGCGGGTTGGTGGTGGAAAATCACTGACATTTTGAAGGAAAAAAACTACCTTTTTTCACAGAACTTCCAACATTGTTAGCGTCTATCCACAATATCCGTTCTTGCAGCCACCTATAGACCCCTTTCAATGCATTCTCTGTGGGGGAGTGGTTAGAGTGTCTGACTTTTTTCTAGGTCAGACTCCTAATCTGAGGGTCGGCAGTTCGATTCCCCATGCCCCCAGCTCTGCCAATTTGGATTTCCACCGCTGTGTATAACTTACAGCGTCATCAAAGGCCGGTTCTCTCATACCATGTCTATGTGGTGTGGGAGGGTAAAAATCCCTTGGGTCGGTAAAAGTGTAGGCTCGGGATTTCTATCGACCAGCAGTGGAATGAGGAAGACCAGTCGTCTATGACTGAAATTTCCCCTGCTTAAACAACTAATGGACCAAAAAAAAAAAAAAAAAAAAAAAAATGTTTATAAACATTGAAAAGGGTGCATAGAGTGCCATTTGGTCGTGGAAATGCCATATCAGACCTGTTCCACAGAACATACAGAAGAATTACCTTCTATCCACAATATTTCTTCTTGCAACTGCCTGTAGAGTGTAGAGGGCGGGTGGGCGGCGTAAAACCTTTTCCACAGAGCCTGCAAAGTGTGCTTCTTTTTAATAGTTGTCTTTGTCTGCAGAGGGCAACTTCGTGGTAGAAATCCTCTATAATAGTTTACACCCTTTCTACGGAACATACTGCAACCGTTAGCGTTTACCAACACTAGTAGGTAGTCATTTTCACTTTCAGCAGACTGCGGATGTGTAGTGGAAATCCTCTATAATACCTATTCCACGGACTATGTGGTAGCTTAGCTTCTACCAACAACACTAGTTCTTGCCAATGCCGTTAGAGGGCGGAATGGTGATGGAAATCCTTTATTAGACCCTTTCCACAGTGCATGCTGAAAACTTTAGCCCGTACAAACAACGATAGTTCTTGCCACCGCCGTGAGATGGCGGGTTGGTGGTGGAAAGCGTCTATTGCTCAGTTGCCCCAGTCCCATTCCAAATTCGCTCATTCTCATTTTTTACCCTAAACTCCAGGGTGAACTGTGAAATACACGACTGGCATTTTTATCGACTAAAACCTTATCCTATTTTAAAGTTGCATAGTCCGATGGTTTTGAATTTCTGTATTTTTTCTGAGATAAATATATTAGATCGATCACTAGTATCTACTTTACATTAGTTCAAAGTTACTTTTATTTTATATGGTAAATTTCTGAGATATTTTGAGTGCAAACATGGAAAATTAGTTTTGGCAAGTTTACCAAAATTCTGACATCATGGATTTCTGCAGTAACAGGTTCTATTAAATTGACTCAGTATTGCCTTCTATGCAGAAACAAATGCTTAATAAGTGCATACGTATCTAAGTTAAATATGTAAAATAAAATCTAGATAATTGGTTTGGTTTTGAAAATTTGATATTTCATCGGACTATGCAGCTTTAACAAGAGACATCATAGTGGGAGACATGTTGACACACCGCAGTGCCGAAAGGGAGCGCCACTCACTTTGAGTCCCTTACCCACCGCCAGTGGGCGACACCTTGCCCACGTTCCAGACATTTGGAGGATGGCTTACTAGTTGTTTATTCATACTACCATAATCAGGGGATATATAATATATATATGTATCATCAACAAAATTAAGATCAAATACAACGGATTTTAATGTGCCTATTTTTAATATATATATATATGTGTTTATATATATGGGTTATTCTCCAAAACTGGGCACCACATATTTGGTCTACACGTTACGATGCTGATAATTAAGTCTTTGTTTTCTTGATAGCAAGTCAAATAATTATCGTAGCCTCTGTCTATTAGGTATGTTACTGTTAGCAGTTCTACATGTATTGAATTTATCCCACAAAAGATATCAAAATTATATTTGTATGATTTTGCACTAGAGTGAAAATGTGAAAATTTACACATTGACACCATACATATGATACATGTAGCCAAACTTTTTTTCAACTTATTTTTCAACTTGTTGTCATAACCATGTCTGCATAACAGTAATCAATCAAATCTTGGTTGAGTATGTTGTGTATGTTAAAATGAGGTTCTGGATGTGTCTTTGATTTTCATGTTACACGAGTGATATTAATGTATTGCTCAATTTGTATACGATCTAATTCGAAAAGTGAAACTCATTTTTTGTCAACTCTGACATATGCACAACATGCAAACCTTCATAGGACATTGAATTAGGCTATTATTTCGAAGGATTTATGCTATTATTTGGAAGGTTTTCACTTTTGGTTTCCATGTCACACTTTTGTGCCCAGTTTGATAGAATGACCCATATATATATTTATATATGTATGCATATTTATATAATCATGAAGAGCTTTTTTCCAAAACGTGATAAGCGCCGGTCCCAAACAATGGCCCGTTCTCACCCCCTACCCCCCACCCCTTCCGGCCAATGACAACTCCCCTCTCGGGGCACTCCTCCGGTCCTGCCAGCCAATCACGGCCCAACACTCTTCTGGCGTCTCCCGGAGCCACCCAAGCTGGTCAGTGCTCCGCAAACTCCCGCACTGACCACTTCCCACCTCCAACTTTACCCACCCACCCAAACCTGCAGTTGAGTGTGCCCACAACAATCAACAAAACCGAAAAACAATCAAGCATTTAAAGTAAAAAGTAATAAATAAAGATTACCATCTAATCAGCAACTGACACCCGCACAGTTGACAGATCACACCTACTCAACGGTCACATTTCTGATAATTTACCCTCTACTGTTATCTCATATTTTTATCATTAACTATTGCTATTGTACTTTAACGTAATTGATTACTCGTTTGTTAACTCGTTCACATGACTCATATGCCCTCATCACATTTCATTTCCCCAATATATCGGGGCCTTCGCTCATTCGCTTCTTGCCTGATGATACACAGTCAATGTACATGCCGCGGGGTGGGCAGCACCCGAATAAAAGCCTTGATTAACCCAGTCATGTGTCCGTGAGCAATGAATATCTGTAGAATTTGAGAGAAATCTGTGAGTAAGCATGAATTAAAAACTACCAGACGGGACGAGACGACTGAATGAGTTGGGCGTCTGCCTCCCATTTTGGTAGTTTGTGGGATTTGAACCTCCAACTTCAAACCCTGGCCGAATCAAATGAATTACTTTAAATTTAATACTTGTTGCTCCCTCGCCTGGCGTTTAGTATTACTAGGATATGGTAAGGATAAATTAAATGAGGATTAATAATTGTCGGCAATTGAAATGATCATGAATCATGTAATATACCAATTTCTTTTTTATTAAAAAAAAATGTTTCATTGATTAATCCACCATCGCCATGCAACTGTGGGCTTTTAAAAAAAAATCTGTTTTTTCTTCTATTAAAAAAAAGGGGGGTTTGTGTGTATATTAGTGAGTAGGACATGAATGTTTAGTTCCTACTACTGCCACCTGGCGGCGGCCACCCCCAGATGGTAAAGTAAACAGGTCATGACTCGATATTAATGATGTTTCTCCAGCACCCCCTGGTGGCGGCTAGAGGGGATGGATGGTTGGCATGGAGATGCGCTACAGGAGGAGCGCTCATCAGGCCCGCGCTCCACTAACAAATCGCGACCAATTCCGTTAAAGAATTATTTATAGTCGATTTAAACAAATAAGCACATGAATTAGTAATGCAGGTATATTAGTAAATATATAAATAGTGAGAAATTCATGCCACGACCCGCCCCTTAGGTGAGATTGATGGGAGGGGAGAAGCAGGTAGCTAGACATTGCTTCTTTTGTCTTAGCAATTTGTATTACCGATTTGTTATTTGACAGTAGCGTACAGGGACAGCGGGGGGAGGCTGGCTCTTGTTTCGGCAAAGTGACGGTGTTACAGAAAAATAACTGATTGTGTTTAGATATAGCTTTTGGAAATGGAATAGGCTATATGATATAATATATATTGCATAACTATATTTAACAGTAACAATTTTCATTTCTGAATTATATAATTTATTATGTGGATATAAAAAACGGCAGCCCCTTAATGTTTCTCTCTTACGACCTTAACTTCCATTTTGAATTATCCAGTGCGGAGCGGGCATTCTCCCCTCCCAGCCTCCTCTACACCGTGAGCCAACTGTCACTCGGCTCACTTTTAAATATATATATATATACAATTATTATGTAATTATAGTCGGACATGACACCTAGGATGAGTGTTGACAATATTATGCTCATATTAGACTTATTAAAAGACATTTGCATTTGACCATAAACAATGCCGCAACAAGATCAATCAATCAATAGTTCTGTCCTCTAGTCGAGGGTTGGATGCAATGGTTTTCCACTTGTCCCGATGGTGTGCTGTTCTGATAGACTGTGAATAATTCAAGCCTGTCCACTGTGAAATATTTGTAAACCATGATGTTCTTGGTCTCCCTCTCCCTCTCCCTCTGGTCTCCCTCTCCCTCTGCTGCCATTCACCTTCCCTTCCAACAATGTACGGTATATTGAACTCTGACGAATGATGTGGCCAAAATAAGTAAGTTTCTTTGTCTGTATAGTGGCAACCAAGCATTTCTTATTTTTAATTTTTCTGAGAACTTCTTTGTTGGTGATCTTCTTTGTCCATGATATTTTCATCATCCTTCAATATGTCCACATCTCAAACGCTGCTAAACGTTTGTACATTTTCTTAGAGATTGTCCAGTCTCAGCCCCATACATTAGAGTAGACCACACATAACACTGAAGAATACGCTTCCTTGTATGTATTAATATCTTACTTGATGTTAACACTCTATACATTTTGGAGAATGTTGTTTGGGCTATTGTTATCCTTCTCTTAATTTCTTCCTCACATCTCCCATCATTTGTAATCTTTTGTCCAAGATATATGAATTCAGATACTTGTTCTATGTTTGTGCCATCTATGGTTATATTGATATTTGGGTTATCTGTCTTTTTACTTATAACCATTGTTTTGGTCTTCCTGGCATTCATCTTCATGTTGAATAGTATTCCAGCTTTATTGATTCTATTCACAATATCTTGTAGGTTTTTCTCACTGTCTGCTAGTATAACACTGTCATCGGCATATCTAAGATTGTTGATTGTCACTCTCTTGCAATCTTCAATGTGTCTGAAAATCATCTCTGTGTACAGGTTAAAAAGACATGGTGACAGTACACACCCCTGTCGAACTCCTCGTTTAATCATAACTTCATCAGATAGGCCCTGTTCCATTTTTATAAATGCACGTTTTGTCCAGTATAAGTTCACAATTAGTTTAACAACAAGATACAATTACACATTTACAGTAAAGGTTTTACAGTCCCGGTGTTGCGGATTCCGAGGGACACCAGTTTGCCAGGGACACATCGCTTCTGACCATGCGTCAAAACCGAACAGCATTGTCACTAACGTTATAAATTTAATATAATGTTTTTGGTAAAGATCTTTTCTATATGTATACCAAACGATTTGGTTCTAGATGGTGTAATTTGAGAGATATTTGACTTCTTCTGTATGTTATGTATGAAGATGGCTCACGACCATTGACAATGCCTTGAGTTTGACGGTACGCGCAGTGCAAAACGTTAGTTTTATTCAAAATTAATAGAAATCAAGAACCCTAACCTTATCAATTTAATATAGTCTTTATGGTAAAGATGTTTTCTATATGTGTACCAAACGATTTGTTTCTAGATGGTGTAATTTGGGACATATTTGACTTCTTCTGTATGAAGATTTGCTCACAGCCGTTAACAATGCATTTCAATGGAAGTGTCCCTGGCAAACTGGTGTCCCTCGGAATACGCATCACCGGTACTGTTATACGACTTAAATTATTATGGCAAGTTTGATCAGTTTTATTAAGCACGACCCAGTTATACATCAGTTTTATTGGACTAAGTGGGCCAACGGTCATTATATATTATATATTATATATTTTCAATCTACAATTTTCTCTGAAAGCCCCACATTTTAGAAAACAAAAACACTCACCATGGGCGTGATCGATTAATCAACTCGGGTCACCCGAGCCACTTTTTGGTGCATGCACACATCTCACAGACTCAGGTCGAATAATCGAATAAGTTTTTCCATGCTCGGGGTGGAAAAAATGGTGGCTTAATCCAAAACTTTTTCTATTTGTTTAATAACCGATATAGCTACAGCAAAATAGGATTTAAAGTATTTTATGATTGCATAGTTTAGTTATATTTCCATTTCATTAATCTGGTACTGGTAGCTATTATTCTGCAGGGCGGTACCAGCACAAATGTGACGTCATCGTTCCTAGCAAACCCCAGCCAAGAGGTGGGTTACTAGGGGTCGGGTCATTTTGCACACGGCACATGTTTTTTGCCAACTCCACTCGCGGTGTTCGATTTGAAATTCTAGCAACTCGGGTGACCCGAATCGCCCGGGTCGTGTTAATCGATTACGCCCCCAGATTTGATCCTGCGTCATACCCAATATAACTATGGTGCCCTTATTAAGCATTTGTTACTGCATGGAAAGGAATACTAAGTCACTTTAATAGAACTTGTTATTATTGATACCAATGGTGAGCATGCCACAATTAATTGTACATGGTTTCGCTTCAACTATCTCAGCCATTCATTCATAATTGAAACAACATAAAACCGACAGACTTTAATATCGGGATTTATTTCTATCTTCTTTGACCGTTACATATCAAAGTTGCATGTCATGATTTCAAGGCTTACAGAACTTGACCCCGCCGAGAATAACAAGTATGGGTGGGTGGGATGGCTTTAAACCAAAGGCGTAGTAGCAGATGGATAATTTTAACACAGCTTTCTCTATTTCATATAAGATTAAAACCGAGATTTTTTTTTTTTTCAAGAATTCAATTCTGACATGCACAACATATGAAACCTTCATATGAATATGGATTCTGCTATTATGTTGAATGTTTTCACTTTTGGCTTCCGTGTCACGAAAATGATACCCAGTTTCTGATAACGACCCATTAGTACCACCGTACCACGGGGTACTGGAGGTAGGGAGGGAGGGGGGGGGGGGGGGGTACCGGCCGGGCAGACGGGAGGTGTGCGATGGATGGTTCACCTTCTCCAGGCGAATCGCCCGTCCAGGGTCCTTCATTCTTCAGCCAGATGCTGGAGGAGGGACGGAAGAGAGGGCAGGCAAGGCAAGGCAGGGCAGGGCGGGCAGGGCAAGGGAGAGGAGGAGAGGGAGGGGAAGGGAGATCTCGTATCATCAATAATTGGCTGTTAATTTCCACACCAAATTTAAAAATCTTAATACAATGGATTAAAATGCAAGGCAAGGGAGAGGACTGGAGCTGGGGGAGGGGGGGGGGGGGGAGAGGAGAGATCTCGTGTCATTAATCTTTCGCCTGTAATTTCCACACCAAATTAAAAATCTTAATAAATAGAACGGATTAAAATGTCTCCGATTATTTTCCAAACTTTGTCTGAGCAAGCATGCTGAATTGGGACCTACCTATACAAGGCAGTCTGTTTCGGAGGCAGGATTTGAAGTGCTTCAAAAGTTAATATATATATATAATTAATTATACATAGAATAAAGGAACAAGAATAAAGAGTGCGTTGAAGATATATATACAATCTCTAACTAGAGGTTAAGTTCTAGCCTCGCGGACAGAGTGACTGACGCTGCCAGACAAGTTACATCGTTCACAGGCAGAGGGTGACACAATCGGCCCAGTTGTATAGTCAATTTTTTTGTATTTTTTTTGGTAAATATGTTTATTCTGCTGAATAAGTCTTTTGTCAGTGCCGAAGCACTGGTTTTCCAGCCATTTTTCAATTCAGGGTTATTTACACAAAAGGTATATAGAATAAGGTGTACAATACCTGTTGAATACACAATTTGCACCATGTAACACAATGAAATTCTGAAACCCAAATGTTCCATAACAATATGGTACAGTAATGCCATATAACCAGATCAATATTAGTCAGATCAATGTGAGTATTTACATAGTATTTAGAATGTAAGCAGAAGTTATCTTCTGTATTCAGTTAGTTAACTTGTAGTAAGTTTTAATGTTCAGTTGCAGTTAGGCAAGCGGTATATAAATGTTGGTTTGTTAGGAAAATTCTAGTGTAACTCTAATGTAGTTAGTTATGTGAGTTTATCAATTATGTTGCTGGGGTGGGGTTGTTAATAATACACGGACCAGCTGTGACCAGTGAAGCAGTGGGACCAATCCCAGTGAACAATTAATAACATCAGTACAGTAGATGACTTGTATAATGCTTATGCATCACAATTGAAATATATTTCCATGAGGAGCAAAACAAAACAGGGTTGTAGATTGGGGAATTTGGGCTTGCTGCAGTAGTTCCTGTAGTAGTTTGCACTAACCTCACCGGCCAGAAGTCATGGAGGCAGGCAGGTGTGGGTGGGTTGATTACATCAGGGATCAACTATGATCTAATGGTTAGGATACTCGCCCCGGAATAGCATGAATGTGAGTTCGAGTCCCGCTCTAGGCAGTATATCTCTTTTTGTTTACGACACCCCCACAATACAACACTATCGAGCCGTCTCTGTTGGCTGCGTTCTTTTGGTGGCAACGCTGTTTTGTAGGTCGGGCCTTGACTTGACTTCTGGGGTGTTTGTAACCTTACCACTGTTACCGTCTGCAGAACTGCAGCAATATAGAGATGCACTGATAAATCGGTCCAATCTTCTGGTGGGACGGTTGTAGAAGCTGGGGGATGTCTTTACAACAATTAAATGGTGAGTCGTTGGGGCGGCCCCGAATCACTCCAGTCTGGCGGTAGCACAGCACTTGTATCCAGCACACAGCAGCAAGGGTTTACGAGGAATGAATGGGTAAAGGTGGGTCCAGCGATTCCAGCAACAAGAACAAAGCGAGAGAAATGATAAGGTAAAGGGCCCCACCCAAGCAAACAACTCCCTTGATCAGGGGATTTAGTAAGCCTGGGAGAAAAAAAAGGGGTAGAGTATAGGAAAGAGAAATGAGGAGAGTTGAGTCAAAGCGTGTCTTTGGCTCGCTGGCTGGTCACCATAGAGCAAATAGACATAGTAAGAGTAGAAAGTGAAATGCTGGCGGGCTCCCCCTCCTTGAACTCTTTACAGACAATGCCAAGGAGGAGCATGGCCAGCAGAGAGTAGATGGAGAGAGGTGTGGACGAAGTGCGGTCAGGATGGCAGTGTAGGTCGGGCCGAGCTGGGTCTGGCTTTTAGCTCTCCACCCTCCCCTTCCCATCAACCACAACACAACACACCTCACTGGTGAGACTCACCTGGTGATGTGATCACGTGTCGACGATGAACGGGCAGCAGACTGTGACGTCATCAGCGTCTGCGCTGTTTGAACACGTGTACACACAAATTAAGCACAGGACACGCCTAGGTAGGTTGGCGGCGTGTTGAGGAACGAGCTTGATGAGTGGGCGACATTAAGGGACTTTGGTTGTGTGTAGATCCTGTTCACAATTTGTCACATGTCATGTCATGTTTGAACCCGGGCCGTGTACTGCAAGATGTTTGTTGTTTGTTGGGGTGCTATATCCCATCAACATCTACAGTAATATCAGGACAAGTACCGACTCGTGGCAGCGCGCATTCATGGCGACTTTATTTTCTATTGATAATAGTAGCAAAGCTTTCGAAAAAATGCTTAAAAAAATAATAACATGATGAAATGGAAAGCCTGTGAGTATGTGCATAATGATAGGACGACACCACTTTCTGATGACGAACTGCCAAAATGGAGAAGCAAAACAAACAAACAAAAAGAAAGGGACAAAAAAGGGATGAAGATCACACCAAAACAATCACAACCAAAGCTAAAGCAAAACAGAAAACACCGGTAGCGTATTACTATTAGAGACAGCATTCTTGAAATGCGATTCGGAATCCCGTGTGGTGAGCGTTATACACAAAACAGATGTCTTTTCTCTGTATATTAGAAGCCTACTTCAGATGCGCGCTAATAGTGTCAGCGGGAAGGCGACTAACTCAACTATCCGCCGCTTTCTCTCAGCGCCCCAGGGGGACTTGTGTAAACGCGTGCAATTAGTGGCCTCACACCGGCTGGCTCCCTCTGGTGGCCGCCGCGCCCCTAACACGCCGAGCAGCTCCATGATTTTGTTTGTTTGTTTGTTGTTTTACGTCCTAGCAACATCTAAGGTCATATCAGGACGGGCAGCTCCATGAGCAACTCGCCGAGCAGTCATGAGCAGCTCCCGAGCAACTCTGCGCACCTCTCGACTGGTCTGAGGCGTTTCGGAACAGCTCCAGAGCATCTTCCTGAACAAATTCATGAGTACCTTCACATGCACCTTCATGACCACCTTAATGGCACGGGTTCGAACCCTGGTTGAGTCAAACCAATAACTTAAAAATTGATGCTTGTCACCTCCTAGCCCGGCGCTCTGCATTATTATGATAGGGCACGGACTGGTTGGCTCAGTGTCCGGATAATGTGACTGAGTGGGATATCAAGTCATGGTGCTGGCGGCCTGGTCTCACAGTGGGACAGCACTATAAAGTCCCCATGAGTGTGCACTGTCACAAGTCAGTACCCGCCCTGATATGACCTTGGATGTTGTTAGGACATAAAACAACAAACAAGTCCGACCGGTTTGGGACTTTTCCAAACAGCTCCAGAGCACTTTCATGAGTATTTTCATGACCACCTTCACGACCACCTCCATGACCACCTCATGACCACCTTCACAACCTGCACCACGACCATCTCCATGACCACATTCACGGCCAACTTCGTGACCACCTTCATGATTACCTTCATATCCACCTTAATGACCATCTCCATGACCACCTTCACAACCACATATATCCATGACTACCGTCATGACCACACTCATGACCACATTCATAAACACCTTCATGACCCCCCCTTATTGACTACTTTCAAGAATACCTGAGCAGTAGCAACGAGTACTGAACGGGTTCCGAACAAGCACTTCTCCGAACTGCTCCGAACTGCTCCCAAGCAATTCCGAAGTGATTCCGCCCCCGAGCTGTTCCAGAACACTTCCGTGTGGTTTTGAGGAGCGGCCCCCACTGTTAGCAGTAAGCGGAGTGGGAAGCAGCAACATGTTTCTGTGTCTGGCCGCAGGGGGGCGCCAGCGGCGGGTCACTCTCACCTGCCTGTCAATCACAAAAAGAGCATGTGGGGGGGGGGGGGGGGGGGGGGGGCTCAGGCGGCGCTAGTGGCTCGGCTTGAGTGACTAACTCGCTGCAGGAGAACCATAGAGCAGCCACAAGGCAATGGTTTCACGTTCATGGTAGTAGCCATTGCAGTCATGCTGATCATTGCTCAATCATGATGGTCATTGCTGAGTAGTGCTAGTTATGTAGAGTCATGGCAGTCATTACTGGGTCATGCTAGTTATGCAGAGTGATCGTGATCATTGCTGAGTCATGGTAGTTATGAGTCGTGCTAGCTATGCACTCATGATGTCATTGCTGAGTCATTGATAGTTTTGCAGATTCATGAAATTATTCTTGAGTCATGCTAGTCATTGCATAGTCATTGGGAGTCATGCTAGTTTGCAGATTCATGAGTGATTGCTGAGTCATGCTAGTCATTGCAGTGTCACAGCGGTTATTGCTGAGCCATCCTAGTCATTGCAGTATCAGATTAGTAATTGTAGTCACACTAGTCATTGCAATCATGTTGGTCATTGTGACAAGAATCAATGTTGTAACTGTCAGTCATTGATTTGACTCGGCCATGATTCGAACCCACAACCTTCCACACGGGAAGTCAGCCAGCGCTGTTTGGACGTTGAGCTTCATTAGTTCTGTGAATATAGACGGTTTTTCCACTTCTGTTTAATTTGTAAGGCCTCGGCTTTGATGAAGACAGATTGAACTTTGATCGTATAAAACTCACTGCGTGCATTGTCAGCTTTGAAGGCCCACTTGCTTGCGGTACTTAGGCCCAGTTGACTCCCCGAGCACCATGTTACTAGTAGCATACGCTACTCTGCATCAGAGTTTACTGAACAGTAAAGGCCCGGTCACATACACGTTAGTGAACGTGGTTGAACGAAGTTGAACGTAGGATAAATTAACGTGGGTGAACTGTGCTATCACTATGTTAAAGTATGTTAAGGTATGGCAGGTTTTGGTTGATCACCCACCTAATAGTATGGATAAATACGTTATGGTATGGATCCCGGTACGTTACGGTATGGATCCCGGTACGTTATGGTACGGATCCTGGTATGTCCAACTACATTCAACTACGTTACCCTCCACTATGTTCAACTTTGTTCCCTAACGGCTATGTGACCACGACAGAATGGCCAAGGTTTTGTGCGGGTCAGAGTAGGCTAGAGTACAGTAAGAAGTACACTAGAGTATGCTAGAGTACATTATCATCACAGAGGCTACACCTGCCTCAAACGTACCTCTCTCGAAAGCTTAAATCGGAACTCACAGCCCACACACCTTCTCATAACGGAGAAGTATGGATGCCGGTATGTTCAACTATGTTCAACTACATTCAACTATGTTCAACTATGTTCAACTATGTTAGCCTCCACTACGTTCAACTACGTTCACTAACATGTATGTGACCGGGCCTTAAGAGTGTTGGCTTCCTGTGTGGTAAGTAGCAGACTCTAGTTCGGGCCTAGTCAAACCAAACAATTACACAATTGATACATGTCGTTGCCTAGGCTGCCACTAACCATTAATAGGATAAGCAAGGACTGGTTTGCACAGCATCAGGATAATGTGATTGGTTCTATCCCAACCACTATTGGGTCATAGTGGTTGGGAGCTGTTCTCCGAGTGGGGCAGCACTATTAAGTCGGCATCACTGGATGATGTCAGAAGTCAGTGCCATTCCTGTTATGACCTTGGATGATGTCAGAAGTCAGTGCCCTTCCTACTATGACCTTGGATGTTACCAGGACGTAAAACCCCGGACAAAATCGTTTTTAATTCCAACAGTGTACTGTTATCTCGCCGTGTGCGAATAAATTGTCAATGTATAAACCCCCAACAAACAAAGGTTTGTAATTGTAACACAGTACATTGTGTCCCCTGTCTCTGTTGTGTGTGAGCAATATTTCAATACCGTCTCCATCTCATTAGTATGATAACAAGACACCTGTTATATCAGGGCAGCTGTGTGGCCTTGATGCACAGTTGTACTTTGAAGATAGGTTGGTTGGTTGTTGGAGTTTTACATCTAGGCAACATCTATGGTCATATCAGGACGGGTACTAATTTGTGACAGTGTACACTCATGGCAACTGTATAGTGCTGTCCCACTGGGAAATCAGGCCACTGGCACCATGACCCGATATACCACTCAGTCACATTATCCTGACACTGAGCTAACGAGTCCTTGCCCTATCCTATTATTATTAATGCCGAGCGCCCGGCTAGGACAGTAGGAAGCGACAAGTTTCAATTTTATAACTCATTGGTTTGACTCGACCGGGAACCGAGCTCGCGGACGGAAGGTCTGACCTTCCGTCCGCGAAGCACGCGCTCTACCGATTTGGCCACAGCGCCCGGTGTGCATGGCTCCTAGGGACCTGGTGAAACCATGTCCGAAAAGTATGGATTCAGCAACACCTAAGATTGACTGTTTTCACTGTTGTCTTGGCAACTGATACCGGAGAGCTGATAGCAAGCTGCGAGTGGGTGTGCGGGTGTGCGGGTGTGCGGGTGTGTGGGCGCGGGTGTGGTGCAGGAGTAGGTAGGCACATGCACGGCTGGGCGAAGCAAATAAACACGCGTGCTCGAGGAGAAGCGGAAGTGGGTTGCCGCCAGGCATGCGCAGTGCGCACGAGCTGCTCGCGTTTGCTGCGAGCAGCTCAATGCGAGGCGACAGTGGCGCCATAGTGTCAACTGTGGGCGTTTATGCAGCGGAAAGGGCGGGCTGGCCGAGTAGGTAGGGCGCCTGATTCCCGCGCGGAAGGCTTTAGGGAGGAATCCGCAGCAGAGTCAAGAAAGAGACCTACCAAATTTATACTTGCCTGATGCTCGGCATTACTAGAAAGCAAGAGTGGGTTCAACCACAGTCAGGATAGTTCCTATGTATTTCCCATCTTGGTTAAAGCTGCATAGTCCGAATAGTCAAATAGTTAATGCATAGTCAAATCATCAAAACTAAAAGAATTATCTAAGTTTGATTCCACATATATAACTTAGATACTGGTGCTCTTATTTAATATTTGTTGCCACACAGAAGAGAGTAGTGAGGCAATTGAATAGAACCTGTTACCACAGAAGGCTACAATGTCAAAATTTTGGTATTTTTCATGGTTGCACAAATCTGAAAGGTTAGCCACTTAAAATAAAAGTTACTTCAAGCTAATGTAAGCTACAATTATAATACATTATCAACGTAATATATTTATAAAAAATAAAATTTCAGAAACTCCAAACCATCGGACTATGCAACTTTAAGCAGGGGAAATTTCAATCGCAGACAAGTGGTCTTCCTCATTCCACTGCTGCGGTCTATACACTGGGTGAGGACTGGTAGGGTTTTCAAGAAAATGCAAAAGGTCTCTCAAAGGGCGAGGGAGTACTGTCAGTGAATTATGAAAACTTACCAATACCAGAAGGCAGATTTCACTGAATGCTCTCCGAGCACTATCAATGCTCCTCCATTCCTCAGAACAGCCAAGGCAATCTAATTGGAGAGTGTTCTTCTGTTAGGCTATTAAATAAATGTTGTGCTACCGACCCTTCAAATATTGTCGGCCATAAATAAGTTTTCTTCGATGAAAGTTTTCTGACAAAAAACATATTGTTTAAATTCCTACCCGCCTGCTGACCTATATTTGTGCTTGCCTGCAACCGGAAACAACATATTTGTTGGCTTCATCGTGGTAATCGTGGAATACAGCTTGTAGCATGTCAGAAAGGTAAGCTACATCACGAAAACCACGCTTGAAATTGTTAACAGCAGCTTATTTATATTATAATCTATATCAGTCAATGCATTGAGATTATGTGTAAATGCATGATAATCACTGGCTAGATACATTTGATCATATTCATAGCGATAAGAATATTGTATTATGGTAATGATGCTAAGAATAGTAGAAATAATTTTCTATCCATTTTCATTAGTAGAAATAATCTTCTATCCGGTTGCCTTACTAGAAATAACCTTCTATCCAGTTGTTTTAGTAGAAATAACCTTCTGTCCAATTGTGTTAATGGAAATAATCTTCTATCCAGTTGTCTTAGTAGAAATAACCTTCTATCCAATTGTATTATCGGAAATAACGTTGTATCCAGTTGTATTAGTAGAAATAACCTTCTATCCAGTTGTCTTAGTAGAAATAACCTTCTATCCAGTTGTCTTTCTGGAAATACCCTTTCATCCTATTGTGTTAGCGTAAATAACCTTCTATCCAGTTGTCTTAGTAGAAATAATCTTCTATCCAGTTGTCTTAGTGGAAATGACCGTTCATCCTATTGTCTTAGCGGAAATAACCTTCTATCCAGTTGTCTTACTAGAAATAACCTTCTGTCCAATTATTTTAGCAGAAGTAACCTTCCATCCAATTATCTTAGTAGAAATAAACTTCCATCCAATTGTATTAGGGGAAATAACCTTCTATCCAGTTGTCTCAGTAGAAAGACCCCTCTATCCAGTTGCAGTAGTAGAAATAACCTTTTATCCAGTTGTCTCAGTAGAAAGAACCCTCTATCCAGTTGCAGTAGTAGAAATAACCTTCTATCCAGTTGTCTCAGTAGAAAGAACCCTCTATCCAGTTGCAGTAGTAGAAATAACCTTTTATCCAGTTGCATTCCGCTGAGCCAAGTGATGGATCCCTACCCAAAACAACCGACAATGCAGTAACATTTAGGTTAATTGATGGAGTGCTCCCATAAACATCGCCTATGTGGCTGCTGCTATGGGTGGTTGGGGAGTTCGGGAGAGAATGTAGTCTATGACTCTGAGTGATCACCAAAGGATTTGCTGTGGAATGTGCTCAGACGCCTAAATTTTCTTCGGACGCTGGATAATTACAGACAAGTATTGTGTGTATCTATCCAAACGTTCATGTTAAATATGTATATCATATATTTCCCACTAGAAGCGCGCTACCCAATAGAAGCACACCCGCCATTTCAAGATTGAAAGCAAGCACAAATTTACGATCATATTCAGACTGAATGCACATAAAGACAATCCCACTTTATTTCAGAGGCATGACAAACACAAATCCATGAAATTCTCTAAATTTGAATAGACGTGCATCCATGTGCCTGCACTCGCGCAGTGCACGTCTATTACTAGTATTAGGACATATATGTTATGTGCATATATAATGTGAATACAGAACATCATCGGTCCTGAAACCACCGCTATATAATATGAGTACAGAATAGCAACGAACCAACGACTTCCTATGCTCATATATATAATATAGTGTATACAGTAGGGTGATAGTGATAGCGTCTGGGAGCCTAGATAGCCTAATGATTATGACACTAGCCCCTGAATTCCAAGCAGTCTGCGTTCTAATCCCACTCTAGGCACAATATTCCCTTTGTTTGCGCCACCCCTTTGACACTAGTAATGCCGAGAGTCACTATCAGGCAAGGTAGTGACAAATACCAATTTTATACATCTTTGTTTGACTCAGCCGGGGATTGATCCCATAATTGAAATGGCCAATTCTCCTATGGCAAATTAGAATGAAAATAAAATTGGGTCTTTTTGAGACTGTCTGACCATCCATATAGACATCTGGACATTTTTAAAGACATTTGTTATACACAATTTCTATACATATTCTAAAAACATAAACTAACCATCTTTCTGAAGGCAACAACATAAAGGGCCCCTGCTGGTTCCCCGAATAGCATAGCCTGACCGCCTACAGTTAATTAATTGATTAATTAACGAGTCGGGTATTTGTAATTTGTTCAATTTGCTAAGCAAATGGGTTGCTGCGTCCATGATGGAGAGATGTGTCCTTTTAACCGAGAGCAGCTGTCTGAATTTGAAGCACGCAAATTGTCGTCTGCTCCGCATTCTGTGTATGTTAGGACCGTCATTTGTCTCAATGTTGTTAGATTATTTATATTTAATCATTAGTTTTGCAAATGAATTTTAGTTAGTTGATGATGGGTGAAACGAAACCTCATTATTTCAATAACACAATATTTTGAGAATAGAAATCTGATAAAATTTATGAAAGTTGATCAATTATTTAGTATCCACTGCCACAAACAAGTATATTACCTATGCAGTTTCTAAGACCCCTTTCAATATATGACGACTAAGACCAGAATCAATCGATGATGGATTTTTCGGGTGTTTGGATGTAAATGAAAAATTGAATGAAAAATTGAATGCTAGTTAAAGTTGCATGGTCCGATGAAATATAATGTTGTCAAATTAAAACAACTACTTACATTTGATCCTATATATCCAACTTAAATACTGGTGTATTAGCTAATGACATGGGACAACATATACAGAATAACCAGTGAATTTATAAGCTTGTCAAAATTATTTTTGTTTCTTTCAACACAAATTACTTCATAACTAATCATCTTTAATCAAAATAACTCCGGACTAATGATTAGTAGCTCGTAACGATCAATTTGATATATTTATCTAAAGAAATAAGACAACAATTTAAATGCCATCGGACCATGCAACTTTAAGTAAAGAAGTTGATTTAGTGACAACTGAAGCTTGATTTTGGTGGGGTGGGTGGGAGGGGTAAATGTTTCTAATGAGGTGGTATGGATTATGTGCAGGTCGTTGGGTTGTGAACTCAATTGTGCTTATAACTGCCCTTGGTGCCTAGAGGGGTTATCCTTCTACTGCAGAGTGAATGTTAATCTGAGAGACATGCGTGTTGTATTTTGTGACATTAGCCAATATGACATTTGAGGAGGTCAGTTGTAGGAGTGTTATATCCTGACAACATCTAAGGTCATATCAGGACGGGTATTGACTTGTGACAGTGCATACTCATGGTGACTTCACAGTCTTGCCCCACTGGGAGACCAGGCCACCAGCTCCATGACCTGATATCTCACTCAGGCACATTATCCTGAAACTGAGCTAACCAGTTCTTGACCTATCACAATAACGCCGAGCGCCTGGCTAGGAAGCAATAAGTATTAATTTTTAAGTCATTGGTATGACTCGGCCAGGGTTCGATACCGTGGATTCGAATCCCACTATCTACCAAAACTGGAGACGGACGCTCAACTCATTCGGCCATCCCAAGGAGGACGGGTGAGGCATTCGAATGTTTTTCGAGGATGAGTGTAGAATAAATTCAAATGAATTCTAATTCTAATGGGATTGAACCAAGGCAAGGGCTGACAAAATATATGCTGTTTGCCGTGGGGAGGTTGGGGAAGGACTGGTATGACATGTGCCATGCGCGTGGCACAGGATCCCAGTTGGGCAGTACTATAAAGACGGAATTAGTATCCACTGTCACAAAAAGTCTGATATCACCTATACAGACATAAGACGCTATTCAATAAATGATGACTAAGACCACAATGAATCAATGTTTGGTATTTTCTTGTTTTGTTTTTTTTCAAATGAAAAATTAAATGCTAGTTAAGTAAAGGAGTGATTTAGCGACAATTGAAGCTTCTTTTTAGTGGGGATGGTGGGAGGTGTAAATGTTTCGATCAGGCTCCATACACATGTGACGGTATGGAATGGGAGGCTATTTCAAATTAGTTTTTAATATGAATTCATTTGGATTTAGTCCGAAATCGCCGTTCTAAATGGGTGATTTCGGACTAACTTAGATCAGTGAGGACAGTGTGATGGAATTCAATGCTTTTCAAGACTAATTACCCAAAATAGGTCAAATTCAATACCTTGAAATGGGGCAAATGAAGGTAAACACTTTGCAAGCCCCGTACGGACCCGGTTTTATGGACTCACTTCAGATTGAGGCTGGCAGGAGGAGAGGGCAGTAATCCCACTTGTGGTATTATGGCGGTAGGGTGGTGTTCGCCTAGTAACCGACCAGTGAGTAGCTGCGATATCCGGTGCTCCTGTAGTTAGTCCGTAGCTGAGCAGCTCACAGCTCATAGATCTCACCTCGTGCAGTGACACGGAGAGGGAGAGGGAGGGGGGGGGGGAGGGGAGGAGTGTGTGTGTGTGGAGGGGGGGGGAGTTATGGTCCATACATCACAGCTGTCGCCTCGAACGCACGATCCCTCCCCGCCAAAACAAAAAACATATATATATCTGTACATATATAAGTGTGTATATACCATATATATAATAGGTATGGCCTTTATATACCATATATATATATATATATATATAAGTCAGTGGATTCATATATCATATATATAATATGTATGGCCTTTATATGGTATATGCCATTCATACATACCATATATGTATATTTACATACCATATCTATGTGGCATAGGCCGATATGAAGGTGTATATATTGTATTTATATATATATATATACCAGGCCAATTACATATACATTCGTGGCCAAAATGACGCGTCCTAATATGACCATAGATGTTGATAGGACGTAAAGCTTCACAACAAACAAACAAGACGAAATGGTTGCTATATATTTGTATATAGATAGTGTTGGTTATATATATATATATATATATATATATATGTGTGTGTATCAATAATGACATTTGTACAAGCAGCTGTAATGCCAACCATTATAAATTCATCGCAACCAAATATGAGTTCCAAAAAACCCCACATCAAACTGTTTAAACAAAAAGAAATATCATACACAACATAGAAAAAGAACCCACCAACTAAACTACACCAACAAAACAACATTAAACACAAAGTCCTATGAAATTATAACCGTCTGCCCGATGATGCGGTCATTATAAAAAAATATATATAATCGCGGCCGCGCTTATGTAACATAAAAGTTGACTGATTGCGGTCTGTTATTTGTTAGTAGACGCGGGCACCAGCCGGTTGAGATGAAACAAATACCAGTTGGGGAGTGCCAACTACTACCGCTGGGCGTGTGAAGCCGAGAGCCGCCGGCCCAGCGCCACCTACACCCCCTACACACACACACACACACACACACACACACACACACACACACACCCGTCACCCTCTCGCTACACGCCGTATCACTGCCCAGGTGCTGACAATTAGGTCGATAATTCCCGTCTATTTTCGCCTCGTGAACACAAGAGACCCGTCCCCCGGCCCCTGCTAAGTAGACGCAAATGTTGCCCCCCTCTTCACCCCCACCCCACCCCCATCCTTACTCTCCTCCCTCCTCCCCACCTCAACCCTGCTACCCCTAACCCTAACCCTAACTCCAAAGTCCAAACCACGCACCCTCTCTCCCTCTCCCTCTCCCCCTCTCTCTCCCCCTCTCTCTCTCTCCCTCTCCCTCTCATTCTCAGTCTCCTTCTTCTCCTTCTCCTCCTTCTTCCTTTTGTCATTCTCATGACTAATTCCACCTTTTTGTGATGGCATTCTCCCTCTCATTTTCATTCCCCCCCCCCTCTCATTCTCTTTCCTCCCTCTCTCCGTCCCGTCTCCCTCACCCCTCTCTCCTTCTCTCGCCCCCCTCCCTCCCTCCCTCACCCAAGGCCACCGCTCTCCTTCCCTCCCCCTCTCTCTCATCCCTTCTCTTCCCTCCCCCTCCCTCTCTCCGTCTCTCTCTTTTCTCCCCCCTCTCCCTCTCTCCCCCCCTCTCTCTCCCTCACCCCTCTCTCCCTCACCGCACTCCTTCTCTCCCTCTCTCATCCCCTCTCATCCCTTCTCTCCCTCCCTCTCCCTCTCTCCGCCTCTCTCTTTCTCGATCTCCCCCCCCCCCCCCCCCTCACACACAGACACATACAGCCTTGGGAAAACTCGGTCGGGTGGTGAGTGTGAGTGAGTGAGTGACTGACTGTGAGCCACTCTTTCTTGAGCGCAAAGAAACGGTAAGTGAGTGAGTGAGTAAAGTAAGTGAGTGATTAGGGTTTTGTGTCCTAGCAACATCGGACACCGACTTGTACCAGCTGCAATCACGGTGCGTACTCGGACACGGGGATTCTGTTCGTGCGTACTCGGACATATTTGATTAGTTGATTTTGAAGGGGGTGGGAGCTGTCGTTCTGAGCTACATCTCAGGTCATGTCAAGACGGGCACCACGCACTCCTAGTGACTTTATAGTGGCATTTGGGGTGTACCGATTCACTGGCATTCAATGATTCATGACCTCCGATATCCAACTCAGTTTTGCATTATTTTGACACTCGCCCAATCAGGACAAGCCTTATTTCAGTAATGCCAAGCGCCGGGAAAAGTGGTTGCCAAGTATCAGCTTTGTAAGTCTTTGGTTTGGCTCGGGTGGGGTTCGAACCCACGACCCGCGGTCTGTTTGACTCGACTTGGAGATTTCGCCTATGACCTCCGTCACTTGTGGACCACTTGGTGGACTCCCTTATCGACATTCGGGGTGTTGTATAGGTAACCTCCAATGAACTGACCAAAGATATGATTGTATAGGAAGAGACTGTAATCCTTAGTAGATATCATCAATATTTCCCTGCTGGATTGGACCTTGAATCTCTTTATTCTATGACTGGATCAGTAAAGCACAGGCTTCCCCTGCGGAAGGTCTGGAGTTTGTTTCCTGGTCGAGTCAAACCAACGACTTACCAAATTTGTACTTGTCGCTTCCTGTCCTGGTGCTCAGCATTAATAGGATAGTGCAAGGACTGGTTAGCTCAGTGTGGGGATGTAACAGTGTGGGATATTGGGCCATGGTGCCGGTGGCCTGATTTCCCAGTGGGATAGCACTATAAAGTCACCACCACCGCACACTGTCACAAGATGGTACCCATCCTGATATGACCTTAGATGTTGCCACGACATAAATCTCCAGCAACCGATATTATTCTGTAAAATCGCCGAGAAGAGGAATTAATGTAATGGGGTTCTGTAGCAGCAATCACCAGAGCCGTACCCAGGACGGCAGTGTTGTTCTCAAATGGTTTACAGCTAGTATAATAGTGGAAGCATGACACGAATGCCATGACTAATGGCATCAAGTCCCTAGCATGGCATGGGGGGTCGGAGGCATGCTCCCTGGGAAATGTTTTGAATTAGAAATACCTTAAAACGTGAATTCCTACCACCTTGTAATGTCAACATTAGCTAGCAGGAAGGCTGTCTATTGTCAGTTCTCTCTCAGCAAAACTGTGTCTGTGCATTTCTGTCAACAGCAGGGTGTACACCCAGACCCAGCCAAACACAGATTCCTGTGGTTGAAGAAACCAAATTCTTGGGTGTCATTTTTGACAAGAAATTGAATTTTATTTCGCACATTAAATATGTCAAAAAGAGATGTCAAAAAGCTCTAGACCTCCTAAGAGTTGTTGCTCATACCAATTGGGGGGGCGACCACACCACTCTTCTTCCTCTCTATCGTGCACTGGTCCAATCAAAGCTCGATTACGGCTCCATGGTCTATGGATCAGCCAGACCATCATACATCCAAATGTTGAAACCCATTCAGAATCAAGGACTCAGACTCTGTCTTGGAGCACTTCGAACTTCGCCAGAGGAGAGTCTTAGTGTAGAAGCAGAGGAACCTCCACTTGCGCTGAGGAGAGAAAAGCTCGCTCTACAGTATGCATCACAGATCGCAGCAAACCCCAGAAACCCTGCCTCTGACTGCATTTTCAACCCAGGCAATGAAACACTCTTTGCCAATAAACCCAAGGCCATTACAACTTTCGGTATACGTATTAAGGAATCATTAGAAACACTCGAGTTTGATGTAGATAACATTGCAAAATTCCAATATCCAGACACACCACCTTGGACCTTTAGACCCATTACCACCACTACATAACTACATCTTCAACCAGCAATGCACACAATATAAACCACTATACATGCACAACATGGCACTATTTAAAGACTAACCGTTATTAAAACCAAATCTAACTGATATACACACACAGCATATGATTTAACCACTAGTGTACATTACTGCACACTCTATCTTGATGCATATAGATACCTTGCACTATGTTCAGTACATATGCTGTACACTATGCAGCATAGGCTGCTCCCCCACTTTCTTTTATGTTCAGAATGGGTTGTGCTGCACACAATGCAACACATTCCACTTCCACTATGTACAGATGAAATGCGACCACTCCGACGGCTGGAAGACCAGTGCCCCGGCGCTGACAAAATATGTATTCAGATGAATACAAATATTTACCAAAAAAAAAAATGTGAACTTGGCTCTCTCTGAAGCAAGGAAAGACTCAACTGACCCTCTGATCTACAACAGTATGTTCAGGGAGGTTAAAGACATACATTCTGATCATAAGTTCATCTACACCGATGGTTCTTACAAGGATGACAAGGCTGCAGCGGCAGCTGTCATGGGCAAGCACACCTTCTCGGAGCGATTACCAAAGGGTGCTTCAATAAATTCAGCAGAGCTTGATGCCATATTCTTAGCAATGAACCATGTAGAAACCCCTTCCCATAGAAAATTTGTGATCTGTTCGGATTCAAAATCGTGCCTACAAGCTATTCAGAGCAAGGATTGGAAGAACCCTTTGATCCGCAAGATTTTAGAAAGGCTACATTATTTATGTTCAGGACTTCACAAAACTGTGCTGTTTTATTGGGTGCCAAGTCATGTTAGCATTCGAGGAAATGAGGCTGCAGACGTGGCTGCCAAAGAAGCTCTCGACAAATGCATTACACCTCTTCCCATTCCTCACACGGACCTCAAAAGGCACATCAGTGCACTCATAAGGAAAAAGTGGCAATTACAATGGGATGAAGCTGTCATGAACAAGCTTCATGCAATTCAGCCCACCCTTTGCAAATTTTCAGGTGCTTGTCATAGAAATAGACGCGAACAGACCGTTGTTGCACGTATACGAATTGGACATAGCTATTTGACTCATAGTTACCTTTTTAAAGCAGAAGACCAGCCAGAATGCACACCATGTGGAGTGCCTCTGACTGTGAAACATATTTTGATTGAATGCATTGATTTTGCAAATGTTCGAGCACAGTATTTTAATGCAGCAAGTATGAAATGTTTATTTGACACTGTTAGTATTGCCTTAGTTTTATCGTTTTTAAAGCACATTGGACTGTTTAACCGGTTTTAAGACATTTTGATGGCATTGTATAGACATTAGTGTGCTGATATGCCATTAAGCATTTATTCATTCATTCATTCTATTGTCAGTTCGGTCTTAGTCCTGTCCACAGTAGCTGGTTAAACCTCGCAGGATTGAGGAAACAGATAGAGCCAGACAAAAATATTCTAGTCCAGTGTGATTCGGACATGAAATGTATCGATTATGTAATGGATGGGTAACAGACAGTAATGGTTGAAAACGTATCTAGCGATCAAAGGACAATTCAGTTTTAAAAAAAGAAATATAACGAATGGCAAATGTCGTGTAATGGATGGGAACGGACAGTAACGGATAATAACCGCATACATCAGTCCGACGCAATCCGCTACAAGTTTTGTGCAAACTCAAAACTTATAATGGATGGGGCCGGATATCAACGGATATGTAATGGACACAAACAGGACTTTGCCAGATATCAACGGACTTTGTTTGGTTTCTTTCCGTTTCCCCAATCCGGCGAGGTGTGACAGCCTGAAGGAAGATTGCCCATTGTCAGCCAATAGAAAGTGACAATGACCACTGCTGTGGTTGGTTGTCTGAGGTTGACGTCATGGCAACACCTAAAGTCATATCACTTATCAGGCATCGACAGTGGAGGTTTTATAGACCATGACCTGATATCCCACTCAGTCACATTATCCTGACACTGAGTCAACCAGTCCTTGCCCTATCCTAATAATGCCAAGCGCATGGCTAGGATTAGCGACAAGTATCAATTTTAAGTCATTGGTTGACTCGACACATTAAAAATTCATGTAACCTTCTCTTTAAATGAAATTTATTACAATAACAAAACACAAGAAGTACTGTTGCACTAAAATAACCCTCTCTATCTCCCTCTCTCTCCGCCTCTCTCTCCGCCTCTCTCTCCCCTTCTATCTCTCTCCATATCCCTCTCTCCCTCACATTGTCCCTCTCCTCCTTCCCTCCCTCCCTCCCTCTCTCTCTCCCCTCTCTCATTTTGAGAAACCCTTTACTTTTTTGAGCGGAGGAGTTGGTTTGGGAGGATGGAGAGTGGTTGGTGTAAGCCGAAAATGTGCCAAGAAAAAAATAGAAAACTCAACATATCTCTTTTAGCTTCAGACGCCATGAGGTAGATCTAGCAGCCACCTTTAACCCCTTCAACCCCCCCCCCCCCTCCACACACACATACTCCATCTCCAGCACCCCCAACCCACGCCCATGTGTAAGGTGGAGTATCTTGTCTTATCAGTTGTGTACAGCTATCAGTTTCTGGACCACGTTGAAGCAAACAGGTATATTACCAGCTGTCCATGCTAGTGCTATCATCACGCCACTGGTGCTGACTAAGTTGACATCCATGTACATAACCAAATACACCCATGCCTATATATCACAGACCACAAAGAGGTAACCAGAGACTTACATATTAAAGGAAGGATATGGAAACCCATGGGGAGGGGGGGGGGGGGGAGGCCGGAGGGATACGACACCATTCCAGCGGCGCGGTGCATTGTCGGATGCGTGGAAGAAAAACAAACCCGCGAGAAGCACATGGCACATGCTAATAGAAATACACTGGGTGCAGCTCTGAAATGTGCTAGTTTCAGCTGATCTCCGCTATTGTTTGATACATAGAATACCAACTAAAACATATATAATAAATTAAGATATTCATCTTTTATCCAGCATTGCATTTACATCAATACAATCAGCAGATCTTATGCCACCTGCATTTAGAATTAGACAAATCTGGGCACTCAGACTAGTGTTAGAGCCATAGCCAGAGTCAGTTTTATTTACTTTATTCATGTTTTTATTTATATCCTATGGTTAATGACATATGTAGAAAGAGAAATTGAGTAGGGTTAATCAGATATTGGTTATATAAGTTTTTGTTGACACATTTGATATTTTAATATTTAGAACAAGAAATACTTCTGGCATCAATGGTGATGTAAACATCAGCTTGTAAAGTTTCTGAAATTGTATGTTTCTTAGCTCAAAATGCTTAATTATGGAGAGTTGTCTCTTAAACATATTTATTATATTATTATATTGCATCCTTCTGTCCATGTTTGTGCCAAATTGTTATGTATTTCTATTAATTTTGAATAAAATGGAAGTTTTGCCCTGCGCGTATCGGCAAACTCAATGGCTGTACGCCTTTGCTTTGCTGCAGTTTTCAGCGCATGCACACTCGGAACCGTGATCGCGGATGGTGAAAAGGACAGGAGGTGCGCGGAGGGATTACGGCAGCCCGTGGGGATGGTGAAAGGGATGGGAGGTGGTGGTGCGGAGGGATACAGTAGCTTGGTGATTGTGGTGGTGAGAAGGTGGTGGTGCAGAGGGATACAGCAGCTTGGTGATTGTGGTGGTAAGACGGTGGTGGTGCGGAGGGATACAGCAGCTTGGTGATGGTGGTGGTAAGACAGTGGTGGTGCGGAGGGATACAGTAGCTTGGTAACTGGTGGTGGTAAGACGGTGGTGGTGCGGAGGGATACAGTAGCTTGGTGACTGGTGGTGGTAAGACCGTGGTGGTGTGGAGGGATACAGTAGCTTGGTGATTGTGGTGGTAAGATGGTGGTGGTGCGGAGGGTTACAGTAGCTTGGTGATTGTGGTGGTAAGACTGTGGTGGTGCGGAGGGATACAGTAGCTTGGTGATGGGGGTGGTAAGATGGTGGTGGTGCGGAGGGATACAGTAGCTTGGGGAGGGGGGAAGGGGGAGGGGGAGGGGGCGCCGGCCGTCCAGTGGTCCCGTGTGTGATGACGACCAACGCCAGGTGCTTACCGCCCGGCCCGGCCCGCCCCGCCCCGGTCCGCTTTCGCCCGCCCCCACGCGCCCAGCGCCCGTGTGATGCGCTCAAATCACCCGGAAAATGACCGACATACTGTATTTTCTTTACAACTGCTTACCCGCTCAGCTTAAGACAGCCAGCTTGCCTGCCCGCCTTACTACAGACACTACCGTTAAAAATACCACCCGCAGTCTGGATGGAGGGCATCTGTAGTAAAGAGCTTCTTAATCTTAGTTCCCCGACAAATCACTAAAGGGGGCTCGCTCTCTCACTCATGCACAATGCCCTCTGGGCGATAATAGATTTGTCTTTATTGACCAATTTCATATGACGTCAGCACATGTATCTAGGTCAGTGCGCACGCTGATTGGCTGCAGGACAACATCCGGTCACACTGCAAACTCAATGGCTATGAGCAATCTTCATAGAGAAAAGGTGAAATATATCTAAAACCACACCACCTAGACACAAACCGATTGGATTCCATATAGAAAACACATTAAAAAAAGAGATTATATCAAATTTATAAGGTTAGGGTTCTGAATTTCTATTAATTTTGAATAAAATCGACATGTTGCACTGCGCATATCGGCAAACTCAATCATCAGTCAATGCATTGTCAATGGCCGTGAGCAATCTTCATACAGAAAAAATGAAATATCTCTAAACCACACCACCTAGACACAAACCGATTGGAACACATGAAGAATTCAGGCGCAAAACCATGTAAACGCCAATCCAAAAATGGAGATAAACATTGGAATCAAACCTTCAAAAAGTTTATTTATTTACTTTCCTTCTGTTCTGTTTATTGCTCCCTAAACATGTGGTTATACGACAAGTGGACTTAGTGAGAATTAAAATATTTTTAGATAAAAATCTGTTATTTAAACCACATTATTGTATTGGTGTTTACATGGTTTTGCGCCTGAGCTCTTCACATATAGAAAAATATTCAAAGAAGAGATTATATTAAATTTATAAGGTTAGGGTTCTGCATTTCTATTAATTTTGAATAAAATCGACATGTTCACTACATGTATCGGCAAATTCAATGAGTCAATGCATTGTCAATGGCCGTGAGCAATCTTCATACAGAAAAAGTGAAATATGTCTAAAACCACACGACCTAGACACAAACCGATTGGAACACATATAGAAAACATATTCAACGAACAGATTATATTAAATTTATAAGGTTAGGGTTCTGCATTTCTATTAATTCTGAATAAAATTGACGTGTTGCACTGCACATACCAGTAAACTCAATGCATTGTCAATGGCCGTGAGCAATCTTCATACAGAAAATCTCTAAAACGACACCACCTAGATACAAACCGATTGGAATACATATAGAAAACATATCCAATGAATAGATTATATTAAATATATATGGTTATGGTTCTGCATTTCTATTAATTTTGAATAAAATAAACGTTTTGCACTGTGCGTACGGTAAACTCAATGCATTGTCAATGGCAGTGAGCAATCTTCATACAGAAAAAGTGAAATATCTCTAAAACCACACCACCTAGACACAAACCGCTTGGAATACCTATAGAAAACATGTTTAACAAAAAGATTATATTAAATTGATATTGTTAGGGTTCTGCATTTCTATTAATTTGGAATAAAACTGATGTTTTTCACTGCGCATACCCGCAAACTCAATGCAGTGTCCGTTCATTCTGCAGCCAAGCTGCGCGCGTACACACGATTTTAGTAAACATTGAAATAGGTAGTTTATGCTCTTGTGGTTTGTGATTTGTGTTGGTCGCGGCGCTGGTTGGGTTCAATTGGACTTCTAATGGGTTCATGCTACACTTCTAGTAGGCTGCTGATTTGTCTTGTCACACTGTGCTGCCTGGAGGATGGCTGGCTGTTAACATACTGGTGGAAGGTACTCGCACTGGCTCATATATATATATACATGGACATAATATTATATATGTCTCAATATACACCCATTGCACGAGTGCAGACACATGGATGCGCGTCTACTCAAATTTAAAGAATTTTGTGGATTTGTTTTTGTCGTGCCTCTGAAATAAGGTGGGATTGTCGCATTTTATGTGCGTTCAGTCTGAATATGATCGTAAAATTGTATTTGTTTTTGTTGTGCCTCTGAAATAAAGTTGGATTATCTTGTTTTATGTGCATTCAGTCTGAATATGATCGTAAATGTGTGCGTGCTTTCAATCTTGAAATTTGGGATGTGCTTCTACTGGGTAGCGTGCTTCTATTGGGAGATATACAGTATGTGGGGTTTTTTCTGTCTCTAGTTGGCCTTCTCATGTTCATTCAATCATTGTTGTTTGCATTTCTCGCCGTGAATATGGCCTTTGTTGCCGACATGGCGTTAAATCACCGGCACTCACTGGTGTTTTGCCATGGCAATTTATCAGGCATTGCCTAGACATATATATATATAATATATATATACATAATATATATATATAATATATATATAATATATATATATTATATAATTTAGACACGTTGACCAGTGACGTCACTGTCAGTGTCACGTGACTCGCCGCTTCGGAATGGTCTGGTTGCCTAAACAAAACAGCCTGGTGGCTGTTTTGTAGAGAAATCAGTGGAGCAATAGTCTCATTAAATTGATCAATTTTAAGACGTTCAAACTGCCCAACTCACTGACATCATCCGACCCAATGCTTCAAAAGCATTATAATTTAACTAATATAACCCTCACCATAACAACAGAGCTTTTCTCCAGGAGATGGCAATGATACTGCTGATATGATAGACTAGATCACCGTTCCGACTGCGCATGAGCTGAAAATGGCGCTGGCAGCAAAGCAAAGGCGTGCAGGCATCGAGTTTGGCGATATGCGTAGGGCAAAACTTCGATTTTATTCAAAATAAATTTGTTTAAAAGACAGCAATTTGGCACAAACATGGATGGATGGATGCAATATAATGAATATGTTTAAGACACAACTCTCCATAATTAAGCATAAGTAATTCTTGTTCTAAATATTAAATTGTCAAATGGGTCAACAAAAACTTGTTTCAAAGAAATATATAACTAATATCTGATTAACCCTACTCATTTTCTATTTCTACATATGTCATTGACCATAGGATATACATAAAAACATGAATAAAATAAGTCAAACTGACTCTGGCTATGGCTCTAACACTAGTCTGAGTGCCCAGATTTATCTAAATCTAAATGCACATGGCATATGATGTGCTGGTTATATTGATGTAAATGCAATGCTGGATAAAAGAACTGCACCCAGTGTATTAGCATGTGCCATGTGTTTCTGGTGGGTTTGTTTTGCTTTGATGCGTCCCACAATGCACGGCGCCGCTGGAATGGCGATATAGTCTATACTAGTATTACTACTAATACTAATAGTGATGTTGTCTGTATTAATGCACTGTTTTGGTTTTATCACTTGGTAGCTGCAAAACGATGTGAAAATTAATTCATTGTTAAATAAGCACACTGGTGAATTTCAAATAATGTATGCCTATTATTTCTGTTGCTGGTTTGACACTAGTTTCATATCCAAATTACCGCCAAATCGGGAGAAGCATGATTTTGACAGAACTGACATACGTGCAAAGGCGTCACATGCAGATATAGGTGATCAGTATTTCAAATCTTATAAAAAGTTATATACTTAGATATTATAACTGATCAATATTTCACAGGTTTTACAATCACATATATAACTGATCAGCATTTCACAGGTTTTACGAAACCACAGCTAGGGCTGTGTGTTGTTTAAAAAAAAAGGGGGGGGGGGGTGGTTACAGTCCTAGCAATATCAACGACTTGCTATACTACTGCACTTATGGCGTTTTCATAGTGCTGCCCCACTAGAATAACATTCTCCTCTGAGAAATTCTCGCGGCATTCCACTCAGTGACATTGTGCGGAAGTAACCAGTCTTTGCCATATCCTACTGATACGTTTGTTTTTGTTTGTTTTTGTTTGTTTGTTGTTTTACGTCCTAGCAACATCTAAGGTCATATCAGGATGGGTACCGACTTGTGACAGTGCGCTCTCATGGCGACTTTATAAATTATAGTGCTGCCCCACTGGAAGACCAGGCTGCCAGCACCATGACCTGATATCCCACTCAGTCACATTATCCTGACACTGAGCCAACCAGTCCTTGCCCTATCCTAATAATGCCGAGCGCCAGGCAACAAGTATTAATTTTTAAGTCATTGGTTTGACTCGACATGGGTTCGAACCCACGATCTACCAACACGGGAGACGGACGATCTAACTCATTCGGCCATCCCGTCTGGATCCCTACTAATACCAAACACCGGGAATGACCCCTTAATTTTAATTGTTGCATTGTAGCGGTGCGTATGTATCCACGTATTGGTAATCTGATTTAAAACTGTTAAAATTAAAGCCAATAAATAAATCTTAATGCAATAAAAATTAACATGACCGGATGAAAACTCCCCCCCCCCCCACCTCCACTCACTCCCTTTAATATAACCGGCAGCTTTTATTTGAGGACTTGAGGGTTCAATCTCCCTGCTGAGTACAACCGCGTAGAGGAAGAACCTGGGCTTTGAGGTAGGCGCTATCAGTGAATATTTGACATTCTCCCGCGGATTCCTGCTCCCTATCAGTGGTGGTCGGGGAACCGCCGCTCCCCGGGGGAGCCCGGGAGAAAGGGAGGCCGGAGGGGGAACGGGAACTGCGACCGGCCGTGCTGCCCCAGCGCCCGCTGACCCCCGCCCCCCGGCCCCCTCATCGACCTCATTACCCATGTCTCCGGTCGGCCGGTCGGGCTCGCCGGGCCGGCACGGCCGGTCGCAGTTTCCCGCTCTCCTTCGACTCTACCAACCCCGCCTCTTCTCACCCCCCCCCCCCCCCGCCCCATCCAGCGCTCCCCGGCCATTTTGCCGCGACGGGTGGGAAGACGGACGGGCCGGGACCGCGTAATGAGGCCGGTGGCCGGTGCCCCGTGGTCGGTGCCCCTTGGCCATGTAGACCGGACTGGTTCCCGCGCTGACTATGGCGCCAACCGCGGTTTTGCGACTTCCTACAATACTGGGATCGCGTAGGGTTGGGCTTGGCTGGGTTAGGTTGGGTTGGGTTGGGTTGGGTAGGATAGGGTTGGGTTGGGTTGGGTTGGGTATGGTCGGGTTGGGCACATTCGAATTCAACAACCAGGGTCTCCTACTTGCGATAGCTCTGTTAATAATAATAGTTGTGTTATGATGTGTGATACGATGTGTGACATCGTGTCACTGTTGGTGCCATCTAATTTTATAGTGTTGCCCCCCACTTACTGACCATGACATCTCATTCTTGACGTATACATTGTGTAGTCAGTTGTTAGTTTGACTCGCCCGAGGGTTGACCCCAGGACTTCCCCTGCACGGGGGATGGGGGGGGGGGGGGCGATCCCGTCCCGGTCCACTGGGAAGAAGACTGACCACCTGCCTGGGTGGGTCTGTCTGTCATGTCTGTCTGTCGGTGTGGCTGTGTCTAGTGTCTAGTGTCTAGTCTGGGCCTACACAGATGCGCTGTTCCTGGTTCCCCGGGTTTACCAGGAGCGGTGGCCGAATTGCTACAGTTCGGTTCCCAATCGAGTCAAACCAATGACTTATAAAATTGATACTGGTCGCTTCTAAAGCTAAGATTCCTTATACGCGTTATGCGGCATGCAAATTCGGATGTGAATAAAAATCGAAAAGCATGTAAATGAATAGTGGTGCTTCCATACGTCCGAATGTGAATACGAACGCGAATGCGGCAAATGGATCGACCCGTGGACCGATCAGTGTGAATGTGAATACTGCTGCGTTGCGAATGCGAATGCGAATACTGCTGTGTTTCCCATAGAAAACAATACTGTTCCTTTCACAAATTTGGAGGAAAAAACCCCACAAAATGTTGGGGGTTGGCATATATCTATGCAGCATATACGACATTCGCATGCAGCATACCGCGTATAAGGAATCTTAGCTTTAGCCTAGCTAGGAGGGCAAGGACTGGTTAGCTCAGTGTCAGGATAATGTGGGATATCAGGTCATGGTGCTGGCAGCCTGATTTCCCAGTGCGGCAGCACTATAAAGTTGTGCACTGTCGCACGTCGTTACCCTTCTTGATATGACCATAGATGTTGATAGGAAGTAAAACTCCAACAACCAACCAACCAACCCGGTTCCCTGTGCTCACTGGTCACCTCTCGGTGGGGCGGCGGGGCGGCTGCCCGGGTGGGTGGTGCTACGTGGGCCGTGGAAGGCCCGGCCACCACGCCTCACTCCCTCACGGCGGGGCGCCCCGGGTGCTCGGGGAGTGGGGAGGGAGGAGGGAGGCGGGCTCTCATATGTACATGTGTACACATGTACACACACCACCCAGAACCTTGCCACGTCAGTTGTCGTTTATACATATATAGCCAGAAATCCACATGGAACATGAGCGATAATTGAGGCCATATTAACGTTAAATATAGTGGTGGTGGCGAATAAGTACGGGGTGGGGGTATATTACATGTAGACACAAATTGTGTTAGTTAGGACAGCATGACTAATCAGAAAAATGAAATCACCTTCTCTATGTTCCAGGTAAAGTACGTTGCATGTGCAATGCAGAAAGTCTTAGTCTTACGGTCCCTGGGTCCAATCTATGGGAACGGTCACTAAGCAAAACACAGGTTCATTCTCTGTGTGGTGCATCACAAGCAAACACGGAATAGGGGAACATGTCACAAGGTCTATGGAAACACGACCTAAGGTTGCACTGTCTCAGTACATTCAGTGCCGTATTGATCATGCTAACATGAAACCCACAGTTCCAGTAATGAGTGATATGCATTTGTATTGCGGTTCTTCTTCATCGTGTCCTTCCACCAGTTATCTCAAGGGATTTTCGAGCAGAGGTATGATCTTTATTTGTGGGACGTGCTCTCGGTGGTGGATGGTGGTAGCAGGATTTGCAATCAGATAGCTGATTCCCAGGGCCGCGATGTGGATGCTCCTGCTGTGGCCAGTTTGTCGATGGAATTTTAACCTCCCACACCACATAGACATGGTATGAGAGCAACCGGCCTTTGATGAAGCTGTAAGTTATACACAGCGGTGGAAATCCAAATTGGCAGAGGTGGGGCACTGGGAATCGAACCGCCAACCCTCAGGTCAGGCATCCTACCTAGGAAAATAGTCAGACACTCTAACCACTCCGCCACAGAGAACGCGTGACAAACCATTTGGTCTCATTCCTTGACCTCCTGACCCCTACTCTCTTCCTCCTCCTCCTCCTCCTCCTCCTCCTCCTCATCCTCATCCACATCCACATCCACATCCACCACCCGACCCCGTCCCCCGGTACGCCACTCCCGGCGGTCCGCCTCTAATGACGCAGCCGCCCCCTAGCGGGAAACTCACTCACCGCAACCTTTCATAATCATCGTCTGCTCCGCCTAGATGTCGTCTGCTATATAATAAGTTGAATTCACTGAGATCCCATTGGCGCCATCACACACACACAATTGTTTTATTTGTCTCCTAACTACCTAACAATCTCACTAAGGAGACCGGAATGTGATGACCCGTTTAGGTAGGTCATGGGATTCGAACCCTAGTCGAGTCAAACCAATTGCTTACAAATTGATACTTGCCGCTACCTATTCTGGCACTCAGCAAGGAGCCATGGAATGAGGAAGACCAATTGTCCGTGATTGAAATTTCCCTTACTTCATCAGCTAATTTACTAATGGGTGAGTTGGGGTGGATATTACATTTGTCTAAACACCCTTAAAATCGAACTACTTTCCTATATTTGACGCTATGGCCTCGACTTTATTTAATCCAAGTCACTTTGGTGCTAGTTTGGTTGTCTTGTTTGTTTGTTTTTGTCACGTCCTAGCAACATCTTATGTCATACCATTACCAGAACGGGTACTACACTTGTACGGGTACTGCGACTTTATATAGTGCTGCCTTACTAGGAAAATAGGCCGTTATCACCATGACCCGATATCCCACTCAGTCACATTATCATAATGCTGAGCAAACAAAGAAAACCTTTCCCTGTGTTGAGTGCCAAGCTGGCTAGCGAGAAGTATCACTTTTATTCATAATTGGTTTGACTCTGCCAGGGTTTGAACCCACAGTGGTTCGATTCCCTGCGCCCCCACACCTCTGCCAATTTGGATTTCCACTGCTGTGTATAACTTACAACGTCATCAAAGGCTGGTTGCTCTCAATGTCTCATACCCCCATGTCTATGTGGTGTGGGAGGTTAAAAATCCCTTGGGTCGGTAAAAGTGTAGGCTCAGGCTTTCTATCGATAAACTGTCTATTGGTGAAAACAAGTCTATTCAGACTTATCCTTAATAGGGAGTATAAATCTTCAAGAAGAAAAAAAGCTGACCAGCGTTCTTACCGATTTGGCTATGCTGTCGGGTCATATTGTCCTATTGGACACGAGCTTACTGCATACTTCGGTATGTTATAACCTCATTTAACTACCTCCTGGTCTCAACCTTAACGTTGGTACTCACATCACACAACAGTCTGCCAGTGGATAAGGCTGTTAACACTTTCCGCTAAGCCATAATGAAAACTAAATGCTATTTGAGGTTTAATCCGGGTGACTTCTGCTCAACACCTGCTGCTTATAAGAATATTCATAGTTTAAATTTTGTTAGTAAATGTTAAAGTTGCATAATCCGATGATTTTGAGTTTGTCATTTTCTGAGATAAGCATGCTAAATTGATCATTATAAATCTACCTTACATTAGTTTGAAGTAACTTTGATTTAAAATGGCTAACTTTTGAGATATTTGAAGTGCAAACATGCTAAATTAATTTCGGCAAGCATGCCAAAAAGTAGGTTTCCGCAATGACAGGTTCCATTAAATTGTCTTAACATTCCCTTCTATGTTGTACAAACACAATATATGTGATGACAAATGTTTAATAAATGCACTGGTATCTAAGTTAGATATGCATAATCAAATCTAGATACTTGTTTTATTTTTGAAAAATTTGATGCTTTCATCTGACTTTGCAGCTTTAAAGACTGTGTCAAATCCTGCTCTGTTTTACAATAGCTCGGCAGGTTTTTTGGGGTTCTTTTTTGGGGTGATATATAACACTTAACAGTAATACCTTAACAGTAATACCTTAACAGTAATACCTTAACAGTAATACCTTAACAGTAATACCTTAACAGGAATACCTTAACAGGAATACCTTAGCAGTAATACATTAACAGTAATACCTTAACAGTAATACCGTAACAGTAATACCTTAATAGTAATACCTGAACAGTAATACCGTAACAGTAATACATTAACAGTAATACATTAACAGTAATACATTAACAGTAATACATTAACAGTGATACATTAACAGTGATACATTAACAGTAATACATTAACAGTAATACATTAACAGTGATACATTAACAGTAATACATTAACAGTGATACATTAACAGTAATACATTAACAGTAATACATTAACAGTAATACATTAACAGTAATACATTAACAGTGATACCTTAACAGTATACATAACATAATACATTAACAGTAATACAATTAACAGTAACCTTAACATTAATTAACAGTAATACATTAACAGTGATACCTTAACAGTAATACATTAACAGTAATACATTAACAGAATACATTAACAGTAATACATTAACAGTAATACATTAACAGTAATACCTTAACAGTATACATAACAGTAATACATTAACAGTAATACATTAACAGTAATACGTAACAGTATACATTAACAGTAATACATTAACAGTAATACATTAACAGTAATACATTAACAGTGATACATTAACAGTGATACATTAACAGTAATACATTAACAGTAATACATTAACAGTGATACATTAACAGTAATACATTAACAGTGATACATTAACAGTAATACATTAACAGTAATACATTAACAGTGATACATTAACAGTGATACATTAACAGTAATAAATTAACAGTAATACATTAACAGTAATACATTAATAGTGATACATTAACAGTGATACCTTAACAGTGATACATTAACAGTAATACATCAACAGTAATACATTAACAGTAATACATTAACAGTAATACATTAACAGTAATACATGAACAGTAATACATTAACAGTAATACATTAACAGTAATACATTAACAGTAATACATTAACAGTAATACATCAACAGTAATACATGAACAGTAATACATTAACAGTAATACATGAACAGTAATACATTAACAGTGAGACATTAATAGTGAGACCTTAGCAGTAATACATTAACAGTAATACATTAACAGTAATACATCAACAGTAATACATCAACAGTAATACATTAACAGTAATACATCAACAGTAATACATCAACAGTAATACATGAACAGTAATACATGAACAGTAATACATTAACAGTGATACATTAACAGTGAGACCTTAGCAGTAATACATTAACAGTAATACATTAACAGTAATACATTAACAGTGATACATTAACAGTGATACATTAACAGTAATACATTAACAGTAATACATTAACAGTAATACATTAACAGTAATACATTAACAGTAATACATTAACAGTAATACGTATTATTTCCCCCTCGAACCGCAGGAAAGTGTTAATGCACTTGCGTTACCCCAGACGGTAATTAAAGTGGGGGGGGGGGGAGATGGGGGATGGGGGGGGGGGGGAGGACCACCAACGTTAGTTTGCCTGAGCGGCTCACAGAATGTGTGAGAGCTGCTCAGTAACAGCGACAACATTAGGAACCCATCACGGCCCGAAAGTACCCGGGCGTTAACGACGGCACAGCCCGGTCGCGCCGCCCGGTATGTACGAGGTCTGGTGTACCCGTGGTACTGAGGTACCAACGGTACCACGACGGTACCAAGATGTACTCATTTACGTCAGCCACCCAGTGGAGCTTGGCCTTAGGAAATCATGGACTCCCTCCACGGGGCTGTGAAACTCAGGAACGCAAAAAATTTGTTAGTGTATGAACTATCTATGTTGTTTTGGAAGCATGGTTTATTGTCGTCAGAATACCGAAGTAATTTCCTGCATGTTTTACTTGTTCAATATTTAAACATACAGTAGTACCTGACTTCAGCAACCCCTGTGAGCGAACAGTTTTTCAGTGTATGAGCTATCTTATTTTTCTTTGACTGTCCCTCCAAAGACATGACACCTGCTATGTCATGACAAGATTGGTCTGGGTGCATAATTGTCCATTGAAAACAGGTACTACTGTGCCGTCATCAATAGGCCTAAATGATCTTTATTGTCTGTGTCACCTCGGAGGGACTCCAGGATTTGCAAAACACCAGGACACTTGGGGTAGGAAAACCTGGCCACCCAAGGACCTTCACGATTTGCGGGACTTGGGGAAACCGGGCCTTGGGGGTTGCAGGACTTGGGGACTTTAGGATGTCAAGATCTGAAGACTCCGGAAACTGGGAGTCTTGAGGAATACTGGGACTTGAGGACTTTTAGGATACCAGGACCAGGGGTCTTCCAGATTCTCGGGGACTTCACAAATTCTGAAATGTCAAAGCTCTAGGATACTAAGACCTGGGCGGGTGGGACTCTGTGGTCTTGGAGACTTCATAAACACTGCAACTTGGGGACTCTGGGGTACTCAGACAGTGGGTCTCCAGAGTGCCGGTGTCATGGTTTCAGATCTCCACCAGTTTTGGGTTTCCACCTGGCTTCTGCGCATGCGTCAAAATCTAACAGCATCGTCTGCGCATGTGTCAACATCGAGCCAGATTCAAACCATCGCCGATCGATGCAAATGGCTGCACTCATACTGTCACTATAGTGTCAGTGTTACTAACCTTATAGATTTAATATAACCTTTTCGGTAAGCATGTTCTCTATATGTGTACCAAGCAATTTGTTTCTAGGTGGTGTGGTTTTAGAGATATTTCACTTTTTCTGTATGAAGATTGCTCACGACCATTGACAATGCCTTGAGTTTGCTGGTACGCGCAGTGCAAAACATTATTCAAAATTAATAGAAATCCAGAACCCTAACCATATCAATTTAATATAATCTTTTTGGTAAACATGTTTTCTATATGTGTACCAAGCGATTTGTTTCTAGGTGGTGTGGTTTTAGAGATATTTCACTTTTTCTGTATGAAGATTGCTCTCAACCATTGACAATGCCTTGATGATGCTGTTCGATTTTGACGCATGCGCAGAAGCGATGTGGAGATCTGAAACTGGCGGAGATCTGAAACCGCGACACCAGGAGTCTGACCAAGATAGTTGGACCAGATTCTGGAGACTAAGGGACACCAGGGGAGGAGGCTCAAGGACTTCAGGGACATTTGAACTCTGGAGACTCAACTAGACCAGGACACTGGTACTCCGTAAGCTCGGTACCTGTAGGATTCCAGGACATGGGGACTTTAGGGACACTGGGACTCAAGAAACGCTTGAACTTTAGGTTACTCCGAATACTCCAGAATTCTAGACTACCAGGACTTGCAGAGGCTGAAGATGCCTGGGCTACAAAATGACACCAAATATTATAGGTGGCATGGACAACAAAGATCATTTATGATATAGGCCTATTCATGAAATACAGTAGTGCCTGTTTTCAGTGGACAATTATTCATCCAGACCAATGTTGTCATGACATAGCCGGTGTCCTGTCATTGGAGGGACATATAAGATAGTTCATACACTACAAAATTGTTCGCTCACAGGGGTTGCTGAGGACAGGTACTACTATATTTTTAAATATTAAAAGATATTTTTAAATATTGAACAAGCAGAACATGCAGGAAATTCTTTCGGTATTCTGATGACAATAAACCATGCTTCCAAAACAACACACAAACCATGGGTTTGTTGGACCTGATTCGTATGGATGCTCATGGGAAAGCTGGCTCTAAATGAGCGAGACAAATCCTGGTGTCGACTTGGGGAACTGAAAGTTTCTTCCACTGTTGTAGTCTGCACTGCCTTGCCTTGAAATGAATGCGTGTGTATTTGTGTTTCTATGCATGCATGTATGTATGTATGCATATTTGTAGGCTTACTCGGTTATATATATGTGTACTATATAATTTATTATATGGATATCAATTACAAACCTGTTGTACTTTTCCACAGTAATCCATTCCTGTAAACCAACAACCGACTCGACAGTCTCTATCCGCACGCTATCTACCTCTAACCACCCACTCGTGTGTGCGTGTGTGTATATGTATATATGTGTGTATAAAATAATATATGTATATTAGATTTCAGTTTTATTCCAGGGATTTATGATATAGAGATGTTACTTGGCATCTTAACCGAGCCTTTAAGGCATCCCAAATTGATATATATATATATATATATTATATATATATCGGATGCAAGTTTTATTCAAGTGGATTTATGACATGGGGATGCTATTTGTCATTTTTAACCGAGTATTTAAAGCATTCCGAATCTATATATCTATATATATATCTATATATATATATATAGTGACGTATTGATCTATGGATGAGATAAGGGGTGCTGCGCCGAGGAGGGCTGGTTGAACACCCCACGCATGCGCACTCCGCTACCGCCTGAATGTGTGCGCGTGGAGTCGGGTGGGCGGACAGAGGGTGGGTGGTGGGTGAGGGTGGCTATAAATTACAGCGGCGGGGTGGTAGAGGTTGGCGCCCCACGCAGGTATAAAGGTAAGGAATGAGCAGCTTCAACGACTCAAGTAGGCCGTTCTGAGGCCTGCTGTCAGTCAGCAGCTCAGCCCCCCGAGCCTCACGCCGCTACCGGCGCCTAAACGCAGCGTCTCTATGGTTACAGACAGAGTCGGCTGGTCATTTAGGAACTCTGTTCTGATTTACCAACATACCCTTATCAAAATCCACCCAGACAACAACAAAGATTATATTAAATAATACTTCAAATATAGCTAATGTTAGGAATGGAGAGAATATTGTTTGGTAAACCACTCTAAATACAGTAAAACCTCTCTAAATCGACCGACCATGTGGGACCGGCTTTAAATGGTCCATTTAGGGAGGTGGTTGGTTTAGGGAGTTTTTCCTTTTATTACAATGGTATGGGCCATCATTTAGGGGAGTGGTCGATCTGTGGAGGCGGTTGGTTAGAGAGGGTTTACTGTAGATCCAAGCGAGGAATCATCAGAATATTATATTGTGAACAATTTTAAATATATTGTGGCAAGAAATAAGCGGAATATTTTATTTTCCACTGCACTACTCCAAATATATCAAAGTCAGAAATGGGCAAACTATTCCATGTTAATTGCTATGCCCCCTCCCAAATATGGAAAAGCAAGAGATAAGCAAAATATTGTTGTATGTATCACTTCAAAGCAATAACAGATCAGAATGCTATATTGTAATGGATTGCAAACAAAATCAAATCAGAAATAGTGAGGATTGTATATTGTAAACCGTTCCAGAGTGAATAGTCAGAATCTTATATTGTAACCACTCCCAATAGATCTAAATAAAACACGACAGATATGATCGGAATACTATATTGTACACCACGAAATATATCACTGTGAGTAATGATCACAAGCCTATATTTTACCCTGCACCACTGTAAATGTATCGAAGCGTGAAATAAACAACCTAGTATTTCTACACAACATCAAATGTAGAAAGGTGAGGAATGAACAAAGTATTAGATTCTAAGCCACTTCAAATATTGAAAATAAAGAAATGATGAGAACACTGTTTTATATCACTAGTACTCAAATTACAATGATCCAAATACTATATATATTATATAATACTGTATTGTAAACCCGTCCGCATGTCTATATGATAGTGAGACATGATTAGAATGCGATATTTTAAATCATGGCAAATAAATATCAACATACTGTCTTATATGCCCCGCAAAATACCGTTATTAGAAATGATTAGAATACTATATTATAAACTATACATTTCGAAGAAATTAGTTTGGCAAGCATTCCAAAACTATCAGGTTATGTTAAATTGGCTGACCATTCCCTTCTATGTGGCAAAATATGCTTAGTACATGAATGTACATGAATATTTCCTATGTTAGGGTAATTGCCAACTTAATTTTTGCATGCATGTCAAAATTGGGAGTCATTGTCAGATAATTTTGGCAAGCATGTCAAAATTCTAGCAACATAAGCGTCAACAGTAACAAAGTCTATTAAATTGAATTAGCATCATCTCCTTCTATGCAGCAACAACTGCTTAATAAGTGCTGCATTATCTAAGTTAGATATGTAGAATAGAATCTAGATAATCGTTTTGGTTTTGAAAATCTGATGCTTCATATGACTATGCAGCTTTAATTAGGGATCTGATCTCTCGCGTGACCTTGATCGGTGAATTATTAGCAAAGCGGGGAACGTGAGATAGGGCCTTCTGCGCATGTGCGTGGTGGGTCTGAGCTGCTCGCAGGGGTCGTCAGCCGCTCGCCCCACGCTCATGCAGGGAGCAGAGAGAATGCGTTGTGCTCGCCTGTTTTCCCATGGCATTGAGGTGCGCGCGCATGTGTGCGTGTGTATGTGGGGAGAGGGTGTAGGAGGCAAACCAGGGACACGTGCGTGAAACCACACCTTTAAGGACCACGTGCATGGAATCATGGTTTCCCTATTAATTGTCCCCCAAGTCTATACATAATCTATTCGATCTTTTGTAAGCCATCACCATTAAAAAAACAAACACTTTAACCTAAATTTGATCTTCCAAATCCGGTACGCTGATGATTCAGCATTTATTGCAGTCTGGTGCTCCTGTGCTACGCTGAAAAAGGTGGATAAACCCCCTTAGGGTCAGCATTTCGGTGTCTGCGCCAAATTTTATTTTGCTTTTTTCCCCCGCATCAAAGATCTCCAAAGTTAGCTATTTGAACAATGTAGTATTCTGAGCATTTGTCGGTTTTAGCCTATATATTAAGAGTGACTTTTGATGTAATATGTTGCTGCTCCTTTTAATTACTTCAATGAAGAGAAATCTAGATCACAACTATTAATCTAATATATTTATCTAAAAATGAAATCTTCAAAACCCGATTTGGCGACATTATTGTGTCTGGTGTATGGCCAAGCTCTGCCAGGTGTCAACACTTTTTTAATGTATGCACTGTAGTTTGTCTTATTTGCCTGTCCCTCCGATAAGACAGGACATCATTGGTCTATATTGCAGGGTTGTCCTTTGAAGACGGGCACTACTACTCTGGTCTTAAGCGTCTACATTATATCCAAATATATGTCAACAACCCGAGGAGAGTGACCCCCCCCCCCTCCCACAAAAACACACTCCAGGCTGTTTGCGGCTATACTGTAGGTGAAGCATTTCTGTCTCAAATGTCGCCCAATTGGTTGATAGAGAGAGAAGTGAGATAATTAGTCGCTTGGTAGTTGTTAGTGAACAATGGTTGCGTCTGAGTAAAATATTTCCAGTTACCTTTTTAAAATAGAAATTTCTTGAAACTTGAAAGAAACATTATTAAAGCGCTGACACAATGGCACGATACCTGACTCAATTTACATTATCCTGACACTGAGAAAACCAGTCCCTTCCTTATCCTGTTGACTAATAGTAATACCGAGCGCCAAACTAGATAGTGGCAAGTATCAAGTTTGTTGGTTTGGCTCGGCCAGAGTTAGGACCTATGACTTCCCACATGTGATTGTGAAGCCAGTCGCTGCTCTTACCAATTCGGCCCTCCGGTCGAAATAACCAACAACCCAAGCCAAAGCCCAAAGCCCAAACTCAAGTCCAACCCCAAACCATCCCCAAACCCAAGCCCTCCTCGAGGCTAAACCCATCCCCAAACCTATGCCCATCGGCACACATTCACACCACATCCTTTCCCTAAAAATGCTCACACTAACTCACTGACATAAACTACAATCCAGATGGTTCACCCGCAGACCTAGCTGCCCTACCCTGTCCTGTCCTGCCCTATCCTGTCATGTTCTGTCATGCCCTGTCCTGTCTTGTTATGTCCTGTCCCGTCCTGCAGTGCTGTGCAGTCCTGTGCCCCAGTGTAAAGTCGATGGCTGGCAGCTGTGGTTGTGTAGGTAGGCTAAATATGAAAGCACTACAGGCAAGAGAAAGGTAGAGTAGAAAGTGCACAGAAAGACAGAGAGCTTACACCCTCAGGTTTATTATATAGTTTCATGAATCCAAGATGGCTGTCACACCTGATCAGCTCCTCCAATCAGCAGTAGGCATTCTCCAATCAATCAATGGACATTCAATATGCTTGTATCCAAGCCTTGGTTGTTTATGGCTACAGTGCCCTGTTGTGTCTGGGTGTGCAGTGATCCGTAAATTACAGTTGGGGGGGGGGGGGGGGGGGGTATGTGAGCAGAGCTCGTAAGGCTCTGTCACACTAAAAGTAGTGCCCTCCCACACATAATGTTTATATCAAACTCAGTAAAGGATCACCAGCACCACATTATACCTAATGCCTCTGGCTCTATATACCATACACCTTTTTATATAAAAATTGTAATTACTATAGACTAGTTCACACCATCTTCCAATGTCTAAATATCGGGAAATTTTACACCAGGCTGCACCAGACCAGACCAGACCCTTGTGTTTAGGGGCCCCAACACCGGCCCTCTAAGCCCCGAGGGGAGCCGTTTGTTAAAAGATGAAGGCCACACTCAAGGGTCCGCCAGTCAACCCGCGAGTGCGAGACCCTTCGACACTTCTTTGTCGAACAAGGCTCTCTTATCTTGATGCACTTTTATGTGACGGCGTTCTGTCACCACGCGGCGCTGTCCAATCTCAGACGCCGCCACACCTCTCGCGAGAGTCACCACACTCTCGCGAGACGCCGGTGACTCTCGCGAGACGCTGCGAGAACCGCTCGGCGAGTGGAGTGTTGTTGTCACATGTGTGATTGATTGCGGCTGACCACCCGGATGTTCAAAGGCCATCGTTTTTTTGCGCTTTAAATTGTTTTATTCTAGGGTTTTCTTGTTCTGGAATTTCAACTTGTACGTTGTAGGCAGGTCGATACTTTCGAGGGAGTACGACGCGGTAGATGACCTAGTATGACGTAACTGGTTGGTGTAGGGTTGCTTGTGATCAGGCATCGAATCCAATTGAAATCGCAAGTTTCAATTGATTAGCACACATCGTATAAATAAAAAATAATAATAAAAATGGTTTAAATACATACCACTAATTATTTCTACACATATGTTCACTTATACAGCCATTGGCGGTGGCTGGAGTATATAGCCACCGCCAATAGGCAAATACATTTGATATATATGTATATTATGTAGAAATGTGTATGTATTTGCCTATGAGTGGTGGCTGTGAGGGACTTGATCTGATAGTCATGTTCTTTTCTCCGCTCCTTTCCTCATCTCCCGCTCCTTTCCTCCTCTCCCATCTTCTCCTCTTTACCTTTGCCTCTACTCTCTTCCTTCTCCACTCTTTTCCTCCCCCTCTTTCCAGTCTCCCATCGCGCCACCCTCCTCCTTTTCCTCTCCTCTCCTCTTCTCTCCACCCCACTCCCACCACCTCTCTCCTCTCATCTCCCCTCCCCTCTCATCCTCTCCCATCCTCTCCCATCCCCTCCTCTTCTCTTCTCTCCCCTCCCACCTCCTCTCCAGTCTTCTCTTCTCTCCCCCCCTCTTCTCCTCTCAACTCTACTCTCCTCTCCCATCGCCGCTGCTCCCTTCCTTCTCCACTCTCCATCTTCCCACTCTCCCTCCTCGCTCCACGCACTTCTTCACTCTTCACGCTTCACTTTCCTTTCCCTCTTTCCCTCTCAAAATGACCACCACAAGCCAAGCCTATATTATAACACCTAACGTTACGGCTGTTAAGGTAAGTGGGAATATTTATCGGGTGCCCGACCACTGTCACTTATAATCTGTCTCCCAGGCGCGGGGCGGGGCGGAAGGCAATAGTCCCGTGAGGCCTGTGGGTGGGTCGGGGGCGGGGGTCAGGTGGCCATGCCCGCCGCCCCGCCTCCCGCCGGTTATATCGTCGTTCTGCGCCGCAGGGGTTGGGCGTTACCGCACCGAGCTGCTCGCCTCCGGGTCTGAGCTGCTCGCCGGCCCGTCCCCCTCCCTCCCCCGGCCTGTCCCCCCTCCCTTCCCCGGGCCACCCGCCGGGAGCCCGGGAGCAGCTCGGCCGTGAGCTATGGGTCAGCGCCCACCCGGCCACCGGCGGGCCGTCCCGCTCTACAGCAGACTGGGTGGTGATATCGTATAGTGTTTACAAGAGAATGGGTGGGCTGGGGAGGGGGCGGTGTATGGGGGGGGGGGGGGCTGATGCTAGAAGAGATTTCGGGGAAATGATCAGGGGAAGGTTCGAGATGATCGAGGGTGAATAGTGAAATCGGAAGAGCTTGGATGAGAATTAGGTGATTGTCGAAGAGATTGAGAATGGGATGAGGTGATTGCAAGATGTCGGGAGATACTGACGGGTGATTGGATAAGGGACTAATAATTTAGGCACCCCCCCGCGTTGTATTATAATTCACGCCATGTTATGCCAAACATCATATATAACGTTATATATAAATATGTTTAATATACATTAATAGCTTACATCCTAGGTACTCTCTGATCAGATGAATTCTAACAGTAACACATATAAATATATAATTTTAAGTAGTTTATCCATTGAATAATGTCTTGTCACTGTCAGTGCAGGATACTCTGTGTGTGTGGCATTTTGACATCGGGTCAATAATAGGCGGAATATATAAAACCTCAAATCATAATATTGGGCATGATATTAGCATTTTCTGACCGGTCATCTACTCGAACACGAAAGAGAACTACGTATCCACAGGTGTTATCCATATTCAGTTTTTAGCTGGTTATATTATTCTACTGCCAATAAAGATACCTCTCTACGCTGCCACCCCTAGGGGCCTACAAGTCACACACACACATATATATATATATATAGTTGAATTCCATGAGATGACAGAGTCTTGGATCGCAATAGTCGAACACGGACAACCACTAGCGTCATGGTTACTTCAGTCTGACAAGGCATACTACGTCAGGGACCGTCTTCAAACGACGGACACATGAAACACATAAAGGAGTCTGGCAGGGCAGTGATTCTGGCGCTGTCCCCAGCCCTCCACTAAAGGGAATAAGTGCGCATGCCCAAAGGGCTCGACCTAGTTTGTACTACATATGCCCAAATAAACCTCCAATAGCCAATGTCTACTTTTGTGCTGGGGCGGGGGGGGGGGGGGTCGTTAAACAAACACACAAACAAAATGCCCAAATATCTACAGGGTGAATTAGTTGATTGAGGTTTACGCGCTAACAGCATTTGTAGTAATATCGGGACTTGTAGAATCTCATAATCTCCTGACATGACCCTTAGATGTTGCCAGGACGTAAAGCTCCAACAAACAACTAAAACAGACTTGTAATAGTTTGCCTTCATGGTGATCCGACAGTCCACCCTTATGGTGCTGGCTTTTATAACGCTACTCAACTGAGATATCGTACTGCCTAGGCACCATGCTGCAATATCCTATATTATCCGGGCACAGCGATTTTCCTCTCCTAGTAACTTCGGGCACTAGGTAAGGAAGTGAGATGTATGTCGGTTTTTGCAAAACTTTGGTTTGACTTGAACAGTAGATTGAATATGAACAACATTGATTCAAATAGCTTGGATTCTATGCAGAATATGAATGGGAATAGGAACAGATAATCTAAACTGTTGTGACCTACAGTCCAGTAAAGCATTGCAGTATGAATAACACTCATTGGTGTGATATACCATTTAATAAAGCATTGCAGGATGAATATTTCTTAATCGCGTGACATTGTCCAGTAATGCATTGCAGTGTGAATATTGCTTATCTGATATGCCATCAAGTAAAGCATTGCTCTCTGAATAATGATTATTAGTGTGGTATATAGTCTAGTAACATTGCAGTGTGAATAACGCTTATTGGTACCTATTATTAATACTAAAGCATTACCGCATGCATATCACTTATTGTTATGGCTGTTCCATCTAGTAACATATTGCAGTGTGATTAGCGCGTATTTGTGTGATGTAGACTAGTGTTAAGTAATAATGCATTGCAGTGTGATCAACGCTTATTGATGTGATGTACAATCTAATAAAACAGCACAATGTGAAGGGCACCGTTAGTGTAATGCAGTGTGAATAGCACTTATTTGCGTGATATACAGTCTAATAAAGCATTGTAGTAGGAATAGTGATTATTAGCATGGTATACATTCTCATAATACAATGCAGTGTGACTAGTACTTATTGGCATGATATACAGTCTAATAAAGCATTGCAGTGTGAATAGTGCTTATTTAGCATGATATACATTCTCATAATACAATGCACTGTGACTAGTCCTTATTGGCATGAGATACAGTTTAATAAAGCACTGCAGTGTGAATAGGGCTTATTATCGTGATATATACATTCTCATGATACAATGCAATGTGAATAGAGCTTATTGGCATGATACACAGTTAAATAAACCATTGCAGTATGAATAGTGCTTATTATCGTGATATATACATTCTTATAAAATAATGCAGTGTGACTAGCGCTTATAGGCATGATATACCATCTAATAAATCATTGCAGTGTGAATAGTGCTTATTATCATGATATATACATCCTCATAATACAATCCAATGTGAATAGCGCTTATTGGCGTGATATACAGTCTAATAAAGCATTGCACTCTGAACGACGCTGTTACCGTATTGCACTGTTTGCAGTGTGAATAGCACTTATTCGGGTGCCTTCAACGCTGACACTGGGGTCACTCACTGGTGACAGCCGACGGCCCATGATGCCTTTCCCAGCCCTCCGGTGGGAGATGTGGAGAGGGAGAAGGGGGGGGGGGAGGGGGGGGAGAGGCCTGGAATGTGCCATTACGTACACACAACAATCTAAGGAAGACGTTCGCATTATCTGTGCATTACTTGTGGTTTGATAACGGAGGAACTGTGGGTGTCTGTTTACATCTCGGCGCCAGCTGCCAATCAGAACCGGTTTTATATCACAGATAACGTGTTGGGTGGAGGTGGTTGAGGGAGGAGGATGTGGAAAACTGTGGCGCGCATCCTCTAATGTGGCGTAGGCCGGGAGAGAGCCATCTATAGAGTGGCAACCGCCGGAAGTGGATGGGAGGGAGGGACCACTGCTCTCCTGTCCCTTCTCCTTGCCTTCCTGACCAGACGGGATGGCCGAATAATTTCAGCGTCCTACTCTCGTTTTGGTAGATCGTGTGAGGTACGTTCGAACCCTGGTCGAGTCCAACCGATGACTTAACAATTGATACTTGTCGCTTCCTAGCCTGGCTCTTGACAGTATTACTAGGATAGAGCCAGGACTGGTAGGCTCAGTGTCAGGATAATGAGATTGTGTGGGATATCAGGTCATCGTGTTGGTGACCTGGCCTTCTTTGTCACCCCCTCCTAACCCCCCCCCCCCCCCATTCACTGACCTCTCATTCTCCTCCCACATCCTGCCTTCTTTGTCACCCCCTCCTCACCCCCACCCCACTGACCTCTCATTCTCTCCCCCATCCTGCCTTCTTTGTCATCACCCTCCTCACCCCCCCCCCCCCCCCCATTCACTGACCTCATTCTCCTCCCCCATCCTGCCTTCTTTGTCACCATCCTCCTCACCCCCACCCCCCATTCACTGACCTCATTCTCCTCCCCGATCCTGCCTTCTTTGTCATCCTCCTCCTCACCCCTATTCACTGACCTCTCATTCTCCTCCCAATCCTTCTTCCTTCAGGTTTTTCACCCTGCCTTCCCATTATCCAACCCTCATTCACCCTTCGCTCCTCCCTCCTTCCCTGCTTCCTCCCCTCTTCCCTCCACCCTTTCCATTTCTCCCTCCTTCCCTCTCTTCCTCCTCCCCTCCTGCCAAGTACCATCCCTCTCCTTCCCTCCACCCATCTTTCCCTCTCCCCCCCTTCCTCTTCCCTCTTTTCCCTTCTACCATTTTCCCCTCTTTCCGTCCATCTCTTCTCCCTCCCTCCACCCCTCTTATCCTCATTCCCACTTTCCCCGTTCCCCTCTTTTCCCTTCTGCCCTCCTACCCTTTCCCACTTCCTCTCCTTCACCCCCAACACGCCTACCCTATGCCCTTCACCATCACCCCTGCCTTCTAGTATTAAACACCCCTGAGCGGCATGTGGTGGCTGCATGGTTGTAACTATAAGTAAGTGTGTATAGGTAAATATCGGCCCGCCCAGGTGGGGGACATTGCGGCGTCGGCGTCATGACGTAGATGGAACGTCATGCGCCACGTCATTACATGATGAGGCGCGTCTGCCCCCCGGAATGTCGTGTGACGACCACGTGTCTCCTCGGTGGCGTGTGAAAAGTCGAGCTGCACGTGGTCTTTCTCTCCACTCACACACGCACTCACACACCCACGCTCTCTCACTCTGACTTTCTCACTCTCTCACTCATACTCACAGTCACACACAAACACTCACACTCATTGTCATAGATCAGACGCTGTGGCCGAATCGGTAGAGCGCGGCCCTCGCGTGCGGGAGTTCGGTCCCTGATCGAGTCAAACCAATGACTTATAAAATTGAGACTTGTCGTTACCTAGCCTGGCGCTCATTAATATGATAGGGCAATAATTGGATAGGGCAAATACTGGTTAGCTCAGTGTCAGGATACTGTGACTGAGTGGGATACTGAGTGGGAGTCGGTCATGCTGCTGGCAGCCTGATTTCCCCGTGGGGCACCACTATATGAGTGCGCACTGTGACAAGTCGGTATCCATTCTGATATGACCTTAGATGTTGCCAGGACATAAAACTCCAATAACTAACGCCCACCCACAAGCATCACCATCACCACACCCATCACCACCAACCACCACCACCAACCACCACCACCATCACCACCACCATCACAACACCGCCACCACCACGACCACTGCCAACCACCACCATCACCACCGCCACCACACCCACCATCACCGCCACCCACCATCACCACCACCACTACCATCACCACAACCATCACCGCCACCACCACCACTACCATCACCACCGCCACCACACCCACCATCACCACCACCCACCATCACCACCACCACTACCATCACCACCACCACATCACCACCACCACCATCACCACCACCACTACCATCACCACCACCACCACCACCACCACCACCACCACTGCCGCCTATTTCTCCCCCACGTGTTACACCGAATAACGCACACCAACCACACTCCCCACATGCCCTTTCATTTCAGACTGTATTCACCGACGAGAGCATCGCATTTCACATTTTCGAAATTAAAACACTTATCCAGTTATAACAATAATAGTGTCAAAGCCCTAACCTAATAATAAAGACAAAAGCTTATTTACATTTCAAGGACAATTTTAGCTAAATTTCGCAGAGCACTGCCGCCCTCCTTCTACAGTACAACCCCGTTAAACCAAACTTGAAGGGACCCTAGAAATTTGTTTGGATTAACCAATCATTGGTTTAACCGAGCTTTGGCTTCAGCTTTGACTTTGAGTCAGCATGTATTGCACATGTAATATACAATGTATGTGGACACTTTGATTATTGTTTTTTTATGTATATACAGTATAACCCCGTTAAACCAAACGATCAGTTAATCCAAACTTTTTTTCGGTGGCCCAGCAAAATACTACCATTTATCCTATAAAAGAGTTGATGTGGTCTCAGATGACCTTATAACCTCATGAAAGTTGGGTTTAACCATACCGGAAGTGGCCTGGGTCTGACAATTTTGTTTGGATTAACCGATACTTTGGATTAACCAACTTTGGTTTAACCAACTTTTTTATATGATAAATGGTAGCATTTTGCGGGGCCGCCGAAAAAAGTTTGGATTAACCGAGCTTGGTTTAACTGGGTTATACTCTATTGCTAGTCCTAGGGGGCTTATTGCACATAACCCTACATCTCAAAGGCCACCACAGCGTCCCTAGCAGGTTAATTGCGCATAACCCTACCTACATCTCACAACCCACCACAGAACCTCTATCCGCCTCTCATCGCATCATGGACTGCTCCGCCCCCCCCCCCCCACTCCCCGCCACCTCCCCCCCCCCCCCCATCCCCATACCCATCTCCAAGCAGTAACCACGGCGCAGATTTACGATCCGATTCGTGAAAACAACCGCAACAAACACTACGCGCATGCGCCCTCTGCAGCAAACCGCTTTCACTAGACAAGAGAGCGGTGGCCGAATCGACAGAGCGCAGGCTTCTCGTGCGGAAGGTCGGGAGTTCGGTTCCCGGTCGAGTCAAAGCAATGGCTTACAAAAATTGATACTTGTCGCTTTCTAATCTCATGCTTGGCATTAATAGGATAGGGCAAGTCGTGATTAGCTCAGTGTCAGGATAATGTGAATGAGTGGGATATCGGGTCATGGTGCTGTCGGCCTGATTTCACGGTGGGGCAGCACTAAAATTATCAAGTATAAAGTCACCATGAGTGTGCACTGTCACAAGACGGTACCCAGCCTGATATGACCTTAGATGTTGCCAGGACGTAAAACTCCAACAACCAACTAGACAAGTCGGGGCGAGGACTTCATACGCTGGGGACAGTTACAACAATGGTCGCAGCGGACACATGGCGGGCGGCCGGGACGCGGCATTAATAACTGACGTCACGCCCGCTGCGTCGCGCATGCGCACATCAGATCAACTCCAGAAGTGGGGCCTTGTCAGTTGGATTTTAATCATTGTCACGTTGCCGGCCTGGGATGCGTGGCCTGCCTCGCCCGCCGGTCACACGAGGTGTGGAGAGCCGGGCATGCACTTCCTATACATCACGCCTTAATGACCTGCTGTCGGACCTTTTGTGTGCACTGCGCATGCGCACTGCTATCACTGTCTGAGCACTTATTGTGGAAAGCTTGGTTGGTTGTTGGAGTTTTACGTCCTGGCAACATCTAAGGTCATATCAGGAAGGGTACCGACTTGTGACACTGACAGTGCGCACTCATGGCCACGGGTACACTTATTATACATGTATCGTTGCATGTTCTGGACATGTTCTTGCTGGTGTGAGACCTCTATTTGCTCCCCGAGAGAATGCCCCTGGTAACTTGCAAAAGCCAGCAGCACTTCAACACTTTTGCAGGGAGCTTTCATGAAATGTTGGAGAGTAACAGTCAATTAATGAAAGCAGTCTTTGTCGCATCGTGACTGACAGCATGATGATGATCGTTGCATAGAAGAATATTAAGTCAATTTAATAGAAATGGTCACTGCTGGAAATATTACAATACTATCGTATTCAGCATTTTTGGTGTGCGCATCAACATTCTTTTGCATGTTTTCAGTTCAAATATCACCAAAGTTAACCATTGTAAATATTTTGTAAATTACATATATATTTTTAAGTAACTGTGATTATGAAGATCACTATAATATATTTATTCTAAGAATATGGGAAAAAAAACATACTTTAAGATACTAATATAGCGCAAGGTGTCGAAGGTGTATGTATATATTCTATTGTAATTTCCCGACATCAATTCATGTCCTACGTAGATATTTTATTGTAATTTCCCTGCATCAATTCGTTCCTATTTCGTGAGGGAAGATGAGAGGAGGGGGATTGAGTTATTCAATAAAGGTGTGCATTTTATTTGGGCTATTCCGAACATGTATTCGAGGGAATACGGTAGTGGTTCGCATACAAAGAAGGCACTTCCCATTGCCAAACATAAGATGTGAATCTGATCCGCGCTCGTGCTTATTTACACTGGGAGCTCTCACTGTAAAGAAGTCGAGTTGTGTGTATTTTTACAGGGGTGGTCTTCTCCTCCCGTCCTGTGTGCAAACAGATCGTGGATGTAAGGGTAGCGGGCTGAGTTGGTTACCCCATTAGGCTGATCATTATAATCTACTCCACTTTTAGTTTGTAGTCACTTTTTATCTTAAAGTTGCGTAGTTCCGGTGGTTTTGAGCTTCTGTCATTTTTCTGAGATAGATACGATAAATATATTGTTACAATCTACCTTTAATTGATTGTAACAATATGACATCATTCTTCTGAGTTAAATACATTAAATTGATTGTTACAATCTACCTTAAATTGATTGTAACAATATGACATCATTCTTCTGAGATAAATACATTAAATTGATTGCTATAATCTACCTTAAATTGATTGTTACAATCTACCTTAAATTGATTGTAACAATCTACCTTAAATTGATTGTAACAATATGACATCATTCTTCTGAGATAAATACCTTAAATTGATTGTTATAATCTACCTTAAATTGATTGTTACAATCTACCTTAAATTGATTGTAACAATCTACCTTAAATTGATTGTAACAATATGACATCATTCTTCTGAGATAAATACCTTAAATTGATTGTTACAATCTACCTTAAATTGATTGTTACAATCTACCTTAAATTGATTGTAACAATATGACATCATTCTTCTGAGATAAATACATTAAATTGATTGTAACAATCTACCTTACTTTAGTTTGAAGTAACTTTTATTTTAGATGGCTATGTTTTGAGATATTTGATGTGCAAACATGCACAATTAGTTTTGGTAAGTATGCCAAAACTCTGACACCATAGGCTTCAGCAGTAACACTGACAGCTTCTATTAAGCTGTCTCAGTATTCCTTTCTATACCTCATCAAATGCTATGGTGACAGAAGGATATTCTTAAATCATGGTACTGTGACAGCAGAATGACAGTCAAGCATCATGGTACAATTGATATAGATCGGCAGTCTAACATCATGGTACCGTTCTCTTAGATCCAAAGTCTATAGTCAATGCCTACCCAAAATATCTATGCCTAACCCTGATGGAACCGTGATTGTAGAATAATCTACTGTTGTCACAGTGCTGTGACTATAGAATGTGGCGCTAGGGACACAGTACCGTGACTATAGAATCTCATGCTAGGGACATGGTTCCATGACAATAGTCACTCCGATTTTAATATGTCAGCATTATAGACGGGATCATGGTTCTGACTGCGCATGCGCTGAAAACGGCCTTGGCAGCAAAGCAAATGCGAATGGCCATTGAGTTTGTCGATATGCATAGGGACAAACTTTGATTTTATTCAAAATGAATAGAAATACATAACAATTTGGCATAAACATGTATGTACACATGCAATATAATGATCTGATGAATATAGCTAAGACAAATCTAGCCATAGTTAAACATTTTGAGCTAAGAAACATACAATTCCACACAAAACAATCAGTGATATCCACATCACCATTATTAATTCTTGTTCTAAATATCAAAATGCCAAATGTGTCAACATACACTTGTTACAGAGAAATATATAACCAATATCTGATTAACTCTACTAATCTTCTAGTTCTACATATGTCATTAACCATAGGATATAAATAAAAACATGAATAAAATAAGTAAAACTGACTCTGGCTATGGCTCTAACACTAGTCTGAGTGCCCAGATTTGTCTAAATCTAAATGCACATGTTATAAGATGTGCATATTATATTGATGTAAATGCAATGCTGGATAAAAGATTAATATCTTAATTTATTATATATATATTTTTTAGGTGGTATTCTATGTTTCAAACAAGAGCTGAGATGAGCTGAAACTAGCACATTTCATAGCTGCACCCAGTGTATTAGCATGTGCCATGTGCTTCTCGCGGGTTTGTTTTGCTCTGACGCATCCCACAATGCACCACGCCGCTGGAACGGTGATGTAGTCTATTTGCAATGGAGCAGTCCTGTCTGGTTAGTTTCTGTGAGTCCTCACTAACCTGGAACTTTTAAACAAGTAGCACCACCCCACACTCCAACTTGCTCATTTCCTGTACACTTCACCACTTCAACTCACTATCACTTCTGTTTCTAATTCATTGTCATCTTTTCTCCTTCTTTTTTCATTTGTCCAGGGTTTGACCAACAAGGCACATTGGGCAGCCCTCCCAACAGCAGTGGCACCAACAACAGCAACAACAACAACAATGTATCCAGCTTGGACTGTTTGTCGCTGATAGTTGACAGTATAAGTCCTACAACGACGAGCGCTATGTTGAATACACTGACAGTGACAGAGCGACCTCTCTGAGTTTGTCGTCTATGACTCCATATACATTAGTATGCGCTAAAATGTTTAAAACGCTCTGTAAAAAAACATATAGGCAATGCCTGGAGGAGAATGCAAGAGTAGCTGGTTCAATGGCAAATCAGGAGTTGGCCTGAGCGAATAGGACTTGTTGCAGACGGAAGAAAGAATATCACGATCTACTGCGTCTCATCTTCATCCCTCTCCCTCTTCATCTTCATGATGGAAGCTTGAGCCTCAATGCAAATGGCCGATCCTCTTGGAAGGAACTCAACTAGCTGCCAGTACAGTGGTTTCCTGTCTTCAGCGGCCCCTGTGATCGGCGAACCCCTGCCATGTGCGGACAGTGTATCAATGTGCAAACTGTCCATTTGACTGTCCCTCTGATGATGATAGGACACCTGTTATATCAGGACAACATTGGTCTGGATGCAGAGTTGGTCGTTGAAGATTTGCACTAGGATCAATTCAGCCATTTATTATGAGAATATGTCACATTGAATATGTAGGCCTCCTGCAGAAAAGGCTTACATAATGAGGTGTAGATCTCTTCAGAAGCAGGAAAGGCATAGGCCTATCGAAGCAGGCATAGGTCTTCACAACTAGGTGTAGGTCTACAGCTGCAAGCATAGGCATACATATGCAGGCATATGCTTACATATGCAAGCCTTGGCTTACATCTGTAGGCATAGGCTTACATGTGCAGACGTAGGCTTACATATGCAGGCCTAGGCTTACGAATGCAGTCATAGGCTTACAGATGCAGGTATAGGCCTACATATGCAGGCATAGGCTTACACAGATCCAGGCGTAGGTCTATGCAAGCAGACTACTGACAATAATTCCTTCGTTATTCTGAAGGTGCTGATAACCTAGATGTGATGGTACTGTAGTGTTATTGTACATAGATAGGTATGCATGTATGTATCCAATAAGAAATGTCAAGTCAATGTCAGATTTCGAAAATCAAGTCATAGAAAATTGGAGGGTGGGGGTGCCCCCAACACGCGGTAATTTTCGGCTATTTGGGATGTAAGCTCACGGTGAGCTAATATTTGGTCGTTTGAAATTTGACTGGGTGATGGGAGGTACTCCCAGTGTTATCACAGGGAATGAGGAACCCGCAGCGCCCCCTCTATCGGCGACTATCTGAACTGTGCCTTAAACTTGCGCTTAGCTACTTTTTTCTCTTGAAGATTTATATTGCCTATCATCGATAAGTCATAATAGACTTGTTTTCACTCTTAGGCAGTTGGTTAATGATAGGAAGTCTGAGCCGGTACCATTACTGATACAAGGGATTTTTAACCTCCAACATCACATAGACATGGTATGAGAGCAACTGGCCTTTGATGACGCTGTAAGTTATACACAGAGGTGGAAATGTAAATTGTCAGGGGTGATGGGATGGGAAATCAAACCAGCGATCTAGAAAAAAGTCAGACACTCTAACAACTTCACCAGAGAGAACACCATTTTTAAAACATGGCGCACTATATAAATCAAGAATAGTGTCCCTGTGTATTTATTGTATTTGTAAAACAACAACAAACAAACAAACAAACTATTTGTAATGAAGAAGAGATTTAATGTGGGGGTTCCATCATGTGTTAGTAATGGTGATGTGGTACCGGCGGTGGTAATGTGACTGTAAGGTACCAGCGTTATGTCGATATATCTGGCGGTGTTCTAACCAACTGCTTTGACCTACATCTACCATCATTGACCTACATCTGCCATAATTGACCTACACCTGCCATCATTGACCTTACAGCTGCTTAGTCCGATGACAATGTCAAATTTTCAAAACCAAAACAATTATCTAGATTTGATTCTGCATATCTAACTTAGATACTGGTGCACTTATTAAATATTTGTAGCCACATAGAAGGGAATACTGCGACAATTTAATAGAATCTGTTACCGTAGAAGTCTATGGTTGTCAGAGTTTTGGCGTGCTTGCCAAATTTAATTTTGCATGTTTCCACTTCAAAGATCTCACAAGTTATCCATTTAAAATGAAACTTACTTCAAACTAAAATAAGGTAGATATTAACAATCAACCCAATATATTTATCTCAGAAACTGACAGAAACTCAAAATCATCGGACTTTGCACTTTTAAAATGACCTGGTCCAACGATTGTGTTGCGATGCACAAGAATAGTTATGAAAGGTAAACACGGCAATTGCTCCATAATATATCTATATTATATATGTGTAATATATGTATATTTATTATATATATGTAATATATACATTCATTATTATGTAGTATATACTATGATGTAGTATATATCATAATGTCATATATATAATAATGTAATATATATTATATAGAATGTTAGGTGCTGAGCATTCTGAAATAATGGAGTTGGTTATAGATCAATCTATTTTGCTTCTCCTTGCTCTATGCAGTGTATGTATATAAACAAAATCAGTTTTGTTAGTAGGGGCACTTTGCTTCTGGTTCAAGGGAAATTAATTCTCTTTGGCAGCAATTATGAGATGATCATTTATAATTTATTCTTTTGTTAACCAAGTTCCAACAAAGAAACGCGATTGTTTATTTTAGTTCACCATTCCGTTCATGGATCAATTTACAAGTACCCCTCTATTACCCCCCAAAGTGAATAATAACTATATAAGAGAAGTTAAATTTCCTGCATGTACAGTTTGTTTCTTAATTAATAACGGTATATTGTTTGGTGATACATGGTTATGTTATGTATGGTTTGTTGGACTAGGGATAATTGACGAGAGGTTGTCAGATTCATTAACATCATCCCACCGTATATATTCTACTAACAATACATGACCAGCAGAACTTTAGTCGGTGGCCGATTGTCTGTCACAATCCTGTCGGCTTGGTCAACACCCAGCATTAATGTGACAGACACCGCAGATAAACATGATGAGAAGTTTTGTACATATTATTTGTATTTGAATATTAGCAGAAACCACGGAATCCCCACTTGACAATAAGGGAATCTACCACAATAAGGGGATCTACTACAATAAGGGGACCTGCCACAACGAGGGGATTTACCACCACCAGGGAATCTACCACAATAAGGGGATCTACCACAATGAGGGAATCTACCACAATAAGGGGATCTACCACAACTAGGGAATCTACCACAACCAGGGAGTCTACCACAATAAGGGGATCTACCACAATAAGGCGATCTACCACAACGGGGATCTACCACAATAAAGGGATCTATCACAATAAGGCGATCTACTACAATAAGGGGACCTGCCACAACGAGGGGATTTACCACCACCAGCGAATCTACCACAATAAGGGGATCTACCACAACGAGGGAATCTACCACAATAAGGGAATCTACCACAATAAGGGGATCTACCACAACGAGGGAGTCTACCACAATAAGGGGATCTACCACAATAAGGCGATCTACCACAACGGGGATCTACCACAATAAAGGGATCTATCACAATAAGGGGATCTACCACAACGGGGGAATCTACCACAATAAGGGGATCTACCACAATAAGGGGATCTACCACAATAAGGGGATCTACCACAATAAGGGGATCTACCACAATAAGGGGATCTACCACAACCAGGGAATCTACCACAACCAGGGAGTCTACCACAATAAGGGAATCTACCACAACGGGGATCTATCACAATAAAGGGATCTATCACAATAAGGGGATCTACCACAACGGGGGAATCTACCACAATAAGGGGATCTACCACAATAAGGGGATCTACCACAATAAGGGGATGTCCCACAATAAGGGGATCTACCACAACGAGGGGATCTACCACAATAAGGGGATCTACCAAAATATAGGGATCTACCACGACAAGCTTTGTCTATAATTTCGTGTTGCCAACATTTTGGGTAAAATTGTATGGATATAATAGATGGATTGCTAAACCGATTACAATAAGAATCTATGGTAGAGAAATTATGTTATCGCAATAAAAGATTTATATATTTATATTGTTATAATCTGACACAGTGAGTTGCTTGTTTCTTCGTTTATATTTATATATACTGCACCCAATATTAAATGGCTTAATTAAATGAGTCACAGAATTAAAAAAGTTGAGTTACAAATATGATAATGGTTTATTTATACTTGTGTATATAATAATATAAACTCATGAAAATATATTGACGAGTGTCTTGTTACATTGCGTAGAACATAATAGTAAGTCAATTTAAGTGAACCTATTTCTGCTGAAGCTTATCATATCAGCATTTCAATATACATACCAAAAGTAATTTGGCATGTTTTCACTTCAAATATCTCCAAATTTGCCATTTATAATAAAAGTTATATCGATCAATTTAATTTTTTTTAAATTTAAATGGTAGCAACTCAAAACCATCAGACTGTAATTCTAAATAGGCGCCAAGAATAAACCATTTGTTAAATTAACAACAATGGTGAATGTCACCTTAGCAACCAGTTCTCATCTGTGCATAATCCGATGAAGCATCAAATTTTCAAAACCAAGACACTGACCTAGATTTGATTCTACATATTTATCTTAGATACTCGTACAGTTATTAAGCATTCGTTGTCACATAGAAGGGCATGGGGAGTCAATTTAATAGAACATGTTACTGCATAATCCTCTGGCATCAGAGTTTTGGCATGCTTGCCTAAATTAATTTGGCATGTTGTCACTTCAAATATCTCCAAAGTTAGCCATTTAAACTAAAAGTTACTTCAACCTAAGTAAAGTAGCTTATAATGATCAATTTAATGTATTCATCTCAGAAAATGACAGAAACTCAAAGCCAACGGACTATGCAACTTTAAGCAACACTGGCCCTCATCTGTTTTTCTACTCCCGAGAGAAGTTATTGTTTATGCTGCATAGACCTATTTCATGTGACGTCAACATAGGTATCTAGGTCAGCGCGCGTGCCTTTTGGCTGCAGGACTTCACACTGCAGATTCAATGGCTATGAGCAATCTTCATAGAGAAAAGGTGAACTATCTCTAAAACCACATCACTTAGAAACAAACTGCTTGGAACACATATAGAAAACATATTCAACAAATAGATTAAATTAAATTTATAAGGTTAGGGTTCTGTATTTCTATTAATTTTGAATGAAATAGACGTTTTGCACTGTGCGTACCGGCAAACTCAATGCATTATCAATTGCCGTGAGCAATCTTGAATTATATTCATACAGAAAAAGTGAAATATCTCTAAAACCACACCACCTAGAAACAAACTGCCTGGTACACACATAGAAACATATTCAACGAATAGATTATATTAAATTTATCTGGTTATGGTTCTGCATTTCTATTAATTTTGAATAAAATAAACGTCTTGCACTACGTGTACAGGCAAACTCAATGGCAGTGTGCCTTCGTTCTGCAGCCAAGCTGCGCACACATACACAATGTTTATAAACATTGAAAGGGGTCCATAATCCAATGAAAACTTTTTTTTTTTAAACATGTATTTAGATTTAATCCTACATATGCAACTTAGCTATTAATGCACTTATTAAGCATTTGTTGCTGGGTATGCAGGTATAGCAATACCTCGGGGAGTTTGACACCCTGCCTTGCAGAGTTCTAAGCCACTGCCTTGTGGTACAGGTCCTTGACAGAACCGAAGGCTAAGGGAGCAACCCTAAACAGAAAACCATGTCACTGTGGCAGCATTAAGGGCGGTTGATGTATGGAACTCCCAACATCTCCCGACCAGCCACTGCAGGGACAAATAGTTTTGCGCCTGTCTTGACATGTTCTTGCCGGTGTGAAACCTCTATTTGCTCCCCGAGAGAGTGCCGCTGCTAACTTGCAAAAGCCAGCAGCACTTCAACACTTTTGCTGGCAGCTTTCATGAAATGTCAAACCTGAAGCTGAGAGACATGAAGACCGACTCATGGACGCAACTCTCACAGCAGAGAGCTAAATGGAGAGCGGCAGTCAAGTAATGAAAGCAGTCTTTGTCGCATCGCGACCGACAGCATGATGATGATGATGATGATGCTGTATAGAAGGGAGTATTAAGTTATATAACCTGTCACTGCTGAAATCTGCAATATTCATCATTTCAACATCCATTCTAAAATGATCTTTTTGCATAGGGTTCACTTCAAATATCTCTAAAAGTTAGACATTTACAATTAAAACAAAAGTGACTTCAAATTATACCAAAGTACATTATAACCACCAACCTAAAAATGTAATTGTTAATGGTAGAAGCTAAAAACTATCTAACTAATGACACTATCTACACCTTCACAAGGCATATCCTGGTTTGAGGTGTGGGAACCCTGTTTTGGTCTGGATAATGCCGGGTTTTGTGCCGAGTCAGCAAAACGTCGCCCAGTGATATGGAGAGGCTGAGTGTTCGGATTCCGATGACGGATCCTGCTAATCGGCCATGTTCCACATCTGGTTTTTATTTACCACCCGCACTCCACCCTCAACGCGCACACATTCTCTCCCACCCATACACCCTCCCATCCCAACCCCTTTATTCAAGTCCTCCAAGGTATTTTCATCTATTTCAGCAAGCCGTCTTGAAAAAATTCAGTTACGTGATCCTATGGTTTTTAGTTTCTGTCATTTTTGTAAAAGAACAATATTTTGGGTTTTATCGTTATAAACTACATTGTTTAAAGATATATAGTCTGATGAAGCATCAACATTTCCAAACCAAAACAATTATCTCGATTTGATTCTACGTATCTAACGTAGTCACTGATGCTCATATGTATTTGATCCTACATAGAAGAGAACACGAAATCATTTTAATATATATTTACTGCTCAAGCCTAAATTACTCTCAACTGGACCAGGCGCGGTAGCCGAATCGGTAGAGCACAGGCCTCGCGTGCAGAAGGAAGATCGGGAGTTTGCGAGTTCGATTCCCGGTCGAATCAAACCAATGACTTAAAAATGGATACTTGTCGCTTCCTAGCCTGGTGCTCGGCATTATTAGGATAGGGCAAGGGCTGGTTAGCTCGGTGTCAGGATAATGTGACTGAGTGGGATATCGGGTCATGGTGCCGGTGGCCTGATTTCCCAGTGCGGCAGCACTATTAAATCGCCATGAGTTCATACTGTCACAAGTCGGTGCCCGTCCTGATATGACCTTAGATGCTGCTAGGATGTAAAACAACAACAAACAAAATAACATACTCTCAACTGAGGTAAGGTCAATTATAACAAGCAACCTAATATATATATATATATATATATATATATATATATATATTATTTTTAATGGCAGAAACTCAAAACCATTAGACTGTGCAACTTTCAAGAATAACGACACACATATTTCATATCGCTTCGCTGATTAACCCAGGCGATTTCTCCGAATAGCGACAGTCGCTAAACAAATCTTTTTTATCGAGAGCCTCGACCTAGGCGAGTCACAAAAGTCGTGCCTCTGAGAGACAAGGTCACGACCTGCTAATTCACTTCAAATGTTGGATCGTGATATGAAGCCGAAAATCATTCAAACGTGGACGAAGCCGTGAGCTGAGTGCTGTGGTATCTGATAACTGAGTCGGTCTTTTCAAAATTGTATATATATATATGCATAATTGGATACAGATATTTTAAAGCAATAACAGGGCACGTAGTTCCCATTAATACGGCTTTCTGAGTTCCGCTGGTTCCTCCGTAATGACTGAAGCTAAGACCCAGCACGCAGGGTCACAGCTACAGCTGACATATATAGGAAGTTAAAGTTGCATAGTCCGATGGTTTTGAATTTCTGCGTTTTTTCTGAGATAAATATATTAGATCAATCACGAGTATCTACTCTACATTAGTTCAAAGTTACTTTTATCTTAAATGGTAAACATTTTAGATATTTTGAGTGCAAACATTGAAAATTAGTTTTGGCAAGCTTGCCAAAAGTCTGACACCATAGACTTCTGCAGTAACAGGTTCTGTTAAATTGACTCAGTATTGCCTTCTACACAGAAACAAATGCTTAATAACTGCATCAGTATCTAAGTTAGATATGTCAAATCAAATCTAGATAATTGGTTTGGTTTTGAAAATTTGATATTTCATCAGACTATGCAGCTTTAAGTTTTGGTGCCATTCCAGGCCATATCCATCACAAAATGCGCAAGAATTTAAAGCTGCATAGTCCGATGAAGCATCCCATTCTCAAAACCAAAAAAATTAACTAGATTTGATACTGCATATCTAAATTTAGATACTGGTGCAATTATTAAACACTTGTTGCCACATAGGGAACAGTGAGTCAATTTGATAGCACCTGTTACTGCACAAGCTTATGATGTCAGAGTTTTTGACATGCTTGCCAAAACTAATTTGGCATGATTGCACTTTAAATGTCTAAAATATTAGCCCTTTAATATGAAAGTTATGTCAAACTAAAGTAAGGTAGATCGTAACAATCAATTTAATATATTTATCACGGAAAAATGAGCGAAACTCACCTATCGGACGATGCAGTTTTAAACTCACTTTGCACCAACACCTCCTGGTGGGAACACTTGGTAGGATTATTTGTTTCTAAGGTAGATTGCACTGAAATTGTCCTAGGAAATATTTTACATTAGATAACACACCACTTTCTATATATTTGGCCATATTCACCAATTGCCCCCGCCTTTCGGCATATAATCTGTAGATGTGAGTCGGCATGTTGGATCCAAGTTTCAGCCCTTCCGTCTTGGAACTTTACATCCATATCCGGTTTTATGTTGTTGGTCACGGTCTTATTTATTTGTCTTAGCAACATCTAAGATCATAGATCATACGGTATCGCTGAATAATTTGAGCGTCCGTCTCCCGTTTTGGTCGAGTCAATCCAATAACTTATCAAATTTATACTTGTTGTTTCCTAGTCAGGTGCTTGGTATTAGTAGGATAGGGCAAGGACTGGTTAGATATCAAGTCATGGTGCTGGTGGCCTGATTTCCCAGTGGGGCAGCACTATAGAGGTTGCCATGCCTATTCACTGCCACAAGTCGGTGCCCATCCTTGATATGACATTAAATGTTGCCAAGACGTAAAACTCCAACAAGTGACCAATCATTTATCCACACACCCCAACCAATATCCCACGTGATACCGCAGTGAGGAGAGATTGGTATAAACAAAACAAACAAACGCAGCCTCTTAAACCATTCTCAAGCGCCCGCAGCCTCATCTCCAGCACGCCACTTTCCCAGCGCTCATTGGTCTGGAAACGAGGCTGAGTGGAACCACGTGATGCATACTTTTGATAGCCCTGAATACACATCTCCCCGCTGGTCGCTGACACGGGCCTCCCTCTGGGCGCGAAAACACGCAGGGTAAGGTCACCACACACTGTCCCCTGGTGGCGCGAAAATAAACCAACATTTACACCCGTCACAAGCATGCGCGTCAAACCGCAGGTCTATCTATCTACTCCTTTTTAAAAGAAGGAAGTCGTCTGCCACAGATCTGCACACGGGCCTGTCTGTTAAAGGGGAGAGGAGACAGGATCTTGCGGAGGACATTATATGGTTTCTTTACAATTGTGTAGTTAGTTGTACTACTACTACTACTACTACTAGGGATTCTGTTTTAGGAACTCTGTTTTAGCATTCTATAAAATTTAAGATGTCTTTCAGACTGAGTAGTTGTACCAGAGATTCTGTTGTATGCACTTCTAAATTCTAGCATTCTATATAGGGTGTCTTTAAGTCTGAATAGTTGTACCATACATTATGTTGTACTACTTGTAGGCACGTATAAATTCTACCATTCTATATAGGGTGTCTTTAAGAGTGAGTAGTTGTACCAGAGATTCTGTTGTAAGCGCTTCAAAATTCTAGCATTCTATATAGGGTGTCTTTAAGACTGAATAGTTGTACCATACATTATGTTGTACTACTTGTAGGCACGTATAAATTCCAGCGTTCTCTATAGAGTGTCTTTAAGAGTGAGTAGTTGTACCAGAGATTTTGTTGTACTTCTTGTAAGCACTTCTAAATTCTAGCATCCTATGTAGGCTGTCTTTAAGACTGAGTAGTTAATTGTGGCAGAAATTTTGTTGTAGACACTTCTAAATTCTAGCATTCTATATAGGGTGTCTTTAAGTACTTGTACCAGTGGTTCGGTTATATGCACTTTTAATTTCTATCCTTCGCCACAGGGCGTTTTTAAAGCTGCATAGTCCGATGAAAACATCAAATTTTCAAAACCAAAACGATTATCTAGATTTTATTCTACATATCTAATTTAGATATTGGTGCACTTATTAAACATTTGTCACCACATAGAAGAGAACACTGGGGCAATTTAATAGAACCGCTTACCGCATAAGCCTATGGTGTCCGAGTTTTGGCATGCCAAAATAAATGTTGCATGATTGCATGCAGTATCTCAAAAAGTTTAAAATAAACGTTACTTTAAACTAAAGTAAGGTACATTGTGCATGTTGGCCCGAGGCTAACATGGGTAATTTGCCCACGAGGCAGGTCTATTCTTAGCTTTCCTCGTACACTCTTTTCCGTCTCACTCTCAATTTGCTACCCGCCTCTGAGCTGTCTACTTCGATTTCCCCACCCTCCCACCCACTTTCTAGGGGGGTGAGCGCTGATCTCCATGTGACGTTACATAACCTGATTCATGAACTTCCCACTGGTCGCGCAATCCAGTCAGCGCCTGACTCTGGCCTCTGTCGCCTACTAGTTTCTGATAGACCACGAAATGGTCCCCGAATTGTTTTGTTATTAAAACTTCTGAAATCATCTCTGCCTCCATGTCTTTCCTGCTAGTTTCCTGCTGCCGAGTGTGGCGAATTATCCCGGTCAACCTAATATATTAATCTCAGAAAATAACAGACTCAAATCCCCCGGACCATGCAACTTCAAGACTATGTAGTTGTGCCAGGGATTCTGTTCTTGATGGTTCTAAATTCTAACATTCTCTATGGGGTTCTTTAAGTTTAAGACTAATTGATACTTTAAAATTCGCATTGTATACGCATAAAACATTGGAAATATATACATTATATGCTGAATGCGATACACAGAAACACAATTACAGAAAATACCGTAAACATAATTAAACAGATATTTAGAATTGGTCGTTATAAACTACTTTGCCTCAACTTGAAGCAACTTGTATGTTAAATGTCTAACTTTGGAGATATCTGAATTCCAAATATGCAAAACTAATGTCGGTGTGCTTATCAAAACTCTAACACCTTCACCTTTGGCTTCAGTAGTAATGATTCAACTAAATTGACTTAGTATTCACTTCTAGGCAACAACCAAAACTTCAGAAATATCTAAGTTAAATGTGTATAATAAAATCTAGATAGGGAGTTTGGTTCCTAAAAGATGGTGCTTTCATCTGGGCGCGGTGGCCGAATCGGTAGAGCACAGGCCTCACGTGCGGAAGATCGGTAGTTCGCTAGTTCGGTTCCCGGTCGAGTCAAACCAATGACTTAAAGTTGCATTGTCCGATGCTTTTGAGTTTTTACTATTTTCTAAGATAAATATATTATGCTAATCACTATATTCTACTTTACTTTAGTTTTAAGTAACTTGAATTTTAAATGGCTAAGTTTGGAGATATTTGACGTCAAAAGATGCCAAAATAATTTTGGCAAGCATGCCAAAACTCTGACACCATAGACTTCAGGTTTCTATTAATTGACTTAGTATACCCTTCTAATTCTATGCAGCAACAAATGCTTAATAAGTGAAGCAGTATCTAAGTTGTATATGTAGAATCAAATCTAGATAAGTGTTTTGGTTTTGAAAATTAGATATTTTCATCGGATTATGCAACTTAAAAAATTTATACTTGTCGCTTCCTAGCCTGGTGCTCGGCATTATTAGGATAGGGCAAGGACTGGTTAGCTCGGTGTCAGGATAATGTGACTGAGTGGGATATCGGGTCATGGTGCCGGCGGCCTTATTTCCCAGTGGGGCAGCACTATAAAATCACCATGAGTGCGTACTGTCACAAGTCGGTACCCGTCCTGATATGACCTTAGATATTGCTAGGACATAAAACAACAACAAACAAAACAAGCTTTAATAACAATTCTGCTTAAAACCATTGAGATTCTGAAGACGGCCCAGGACAGTCTGTACACTAACGACGTCGGCACCGACACAGTCGGTCGGACAGACTCGGCCTAGTTAAAGCCTGGCATAAACGGTAGGCGCGGCTGTGGGCTTCAAGTGCAGGTAGGACCGTAGTTCTCGCCCTGTTTGTCTTATCTCTGGCTCTTCTTATCTCTGGCTCTTATCTCTAGCTCTCGCCCCGGCCCTTGTTTTATGGTACTTCGTCCTGTGACGTCACTACCGGCGGAGGGGCGCGGAGGTTATCTACCTATACACCTGCGGGCTTACCCCTGCGCCGCCCACCACGCCCTCCCCCTAGCCCCCGCCCTCGCCCTCGGCCTCGCCCACGCCCACCACCGCCCAACTCACCGAGAACCAGCGCATCGCTCACTGAAACATCTCAATGACAAATACTACGAGCGGACGATTTAGGAAACACCGCAGACTCCCCAGCGTCGCTGATAAAATGCGCCGGAACGCTTGAGATGCATAGCAACAAACAAAGACAAATTGAAGAAGACGAAGAAGAACAAGAAGAAGAAAAAGAAGAAGAAGAAGAAGAAGAAAAAGAAGTAGTAAGGAGGGTAAGGTGTTTAAACAGTCACTCTATGCAAATACTATAAAGCTGTTCTAAAAGACTTTTTTTTGTGGAGCATGCGCAGACAGTTGAGGGGAATACAAAGTAATATTCCGATGGGTTTGTGTTTCTAGCATTAACAAAAAACGCAGATATACATGAGGTTGATTGTTATAATATAGGGTATGCACCGAAGTCACGCTAAGCGGAAGTCTGGCCATTGCGGCGATAGTAACCACAATAATAACACACTGTCACACTGCAAACTCAATGGCTATGAGCAATCTTCATACAGAAAAAGTGAAATATCTCTAAAACCACACCCCCTAAAAACAAATCGCTTGGTACACATATAGAAAGCATATTCAATGAATAGATTATATTAAATTTACAAGGTTAGGGTTCTGGATTTCTATTAATTTTGGTGCCACCTTTGCTCGCCCCCTACAGTCCTAGATTACACTGCCGCTTCACTGCCGCTGGGGGGGGGGGGGGAGGGGGTTATTAAGTGTGCTATATAAATTATTATGCGAATATAAATATCAAAGTTACTGACATATTTCATTATGTTTCTCTATGCCGGTTTACTAGACCATTGGCGCCCCCTAGAGCCATTTCTTGTAACATCACCGACCCCCAAACTGCTCAATCCAGGGCCCCGTACACACACACACACACATATATATATATATATATATATATATATATATATATATGTGTTATTTATAAAACGTATGCGAGTATAAAGGCGCGTAAGGGAATATTCCCTATTGGCCACCCTGATGTTGTGTACTACTTTATGGGTGACCCCTCTTCATGATGAATACATATATATATATATATATATATATATATATATACAAAAATACATATATAGATGATGTGCAAGTTATTACTCTGTTGTGTGAGGTGATTGTGATTCTAGTGGACACCTAATTGAAGACGGCCAAACAAGCCATGAATCTCTTATGCAACCCTGTGAAACTATGCTCTCATGACTTGGCGCAATATGCATAAACTGATAAAACAACTAACTTTAGATCTCAACACTGCGTAGCCATTGGTTTACTTGAAAACCCAAAATTTTCATGGTTTATTTTTGGTGTTTCCTAATAGGAGACGGCCTTTATTACATTTCCAGATACAAGGGCTCGTGGTGGGTGGGAGGCTGTATATGTGATGTATAACGTAGTATGCGAGTATAAAGATACGTAAGGGAATATTACTCATTATTATTATTGTTATCCTCCATAAGATATGACACTTTACTGGTGGCACCATCTCGTCCACCTCACCGCCCCCTAGATGTTGACCAGTGTGAGTCATATCGGAGGATTTTTCAAGTACATACATACTTACGTGTGTATTCATATATACATATATATATACTATATATATATACACTACATATATACTATATATACTATGTGTACTATGTTTACTATATCTACTATATATACTGTCATGGGGCTGTTGAAAATGGGAAATATTGTGCCTAGAACGGGACTCGAACCCACATCTCTTTGCATTCGGGGCCAGTGTGCTAACCATTACACTATTTACAGAACCTTGGCTCCCTGATATCACCAGGCTACCAGTGCCTACCTGTCTATGTGGCTCCTTGCCTGAGAGGTCAGTGCAGACTACTACACTCGTCCCCCTGGAATTGTAAGTCCTTTAATGCTTACAATTACATAATACAGAAAATGCACTTTCATATATACATTCACAGGGTAGGTTCAACAACCATACAGCTCGTAGCTTGTACAGGATCATGGTCACGGCAACCAGTGTCAAGGGGGTGATGAAAATGGGAAATATTGCACCTAGAGCGGGACTCAAACCCACATCTCTTTGCATTCTGGGCCAGTGTGCTAACCATCACACCACCTAGGTTCCCTGATATCAACACACTACCCACGCCTACCTGTCTGTGTGGTTACTTGCCTCAGAGGTCAGTGCAAACTACTACAATACTATATATACTATGTATACTATGTATACTATGTACATACTATGTATACTATGTATACTCATCATCATCATCATGCTGTCGGTCGCGATGCGACAAAGACTGTTTTCATTACTTGACTGCCGCTCTCCATTTAGCTCTCTGCTGTGAGAGCTTCAGATTTCTCTTGATGGTATCCTTGAACTGGAGACGAGTGCACCCTCTCTTTCTGTAACCAGAAAACAGTTGAGAGTAGAGGATCTGCTTTGGTAGCCTGTCTGATGACATCCTCATGAGGTGCCCAGTCCACCGGAGATTCTTTTTGATCAAAAGATCCTCCATAGAGGGCAGCCCCGTCCGTCCGTATACTATATATACTATATATACTAGATATACTAGATATACTAGATATACTATATACTATATATACTATATATACGTATATACATATTGTGTGGATGGATCAGGGGGTGGGGGGTGGCAACACACACCCTTCTTACACTGACACCACAAATGCCATGTCCTCCATCTTATTTTGCACACTGCATGCCGCTCAGCTCCCATTCCCAAACGCCGGGCATACTGCAGTTGCAAGGCCGTGGCATACGATTCGCTCGGGCCCCTCGCCGCCATTGATATCCTGATGAATCCTATTTAGGACGCCTTGGGGGGGCCCCCGCGGAAGGTGACCCGATCATCAGAGAGAGGCCTCAAATAACATGTATAATATCTAATACGAAACCAAGCGGGCGTTTCGATAATGTTCGCCGCTGAACGCCCCCCCCCCCACCCCACGTCACCCCACCGTCCCGGAACCATCCCAGAACCTCCCGCGCCGTCGATTGCGCCACCTGGCGGGTTGAGGAAACACCAACCGACCGACGCGCGCCGCCCGCCTCGCTTCCGGGGGGACTTGGGGTTTTGAATTCTGATGGACATTTTTGGTGGGTCAGGAAGCTGACACGGCTGGGAGATTAGGCGAATGGGAACTGTAGCGGCATGGTGATGCACCATGTGGATGGGCCTCGATTATAATGTTACAGCGGTGTGTGCTACTGCGTCTGTGATAATAGATCGGAGATTATTTGTTTGTTTGTTGTTTTACATCCTAGCAACATCTCAGGTCATATCAGGAGGGGTACTGACTTGTGACAGTGCGCACTCATAGAAACTTTACAGTGCTGCCCCACTGAGAAACCAGGCCGCCAGCACCATGACCGGATATCCCACTCAGTCACATTATCCTGACACTGAGCCAACCAGTCCTTGCCCTATCCTAATAATGCCAAGAGCCAGGCTTGGAAGCGACAAGTATCAATTTTATATATACATATATTACATATATTACATATAGTACATATAGTACATATAGTTCATATAGTACATATAGTACATATAGTACATATAGTACATATAGTACATATAGTACACATAGTACACATAGTACATATAGTACATATAGTACATATTGTACATATTGTACATATAGTACATATAGATAAATAGTAAAACCTATCCAAATCGACCGACCTTGGGACCGAATTTAAGTGGTCCATTTAGGGAGGTGGTCGGTTTAGGGAGTTAGAATAGGGTTACAATGGTATCGTTGGGGCCTAAATAAAGATATTAGGGGAGTGGTCGATCTGTGGCGGTGTTTGGTTAGAGTGGTTTTACTGTATATACATATATTTATTTATTCTCATATATATAAATAATTACTCCGAGAAGAAGCAACAGAAGGGTTAGAAACTTTATTTGAGTCTCTGGCAAGAGTAAAATTAGCCTTACCAAAGCACAACAAATAAAAGGAAAGAACAATTTTGTGACCCGATTAGTTAGTACAGGTGCCGACGGTGGCGCCGCAATCGCTGTGTCTGCCACAAATGAATGACTGCATGTAGAGCTAAGGAACATTAGTTCTTGCCACTGCCGTCTAAGTTACTGTCTAAAGCTAGCATTCCTAAAGGGCGCATTCCATATACGCGTAATGCGTAATGCGAATGCAAATGCGAATGCGACAAAAAATCGAAACGCCTTGAAACCTATGAGCTACATTCCATATATGCGTAATGCGTAATGCGAATGCGAATGCGAATAAAATCCATTATCCCGATCGCTCCATGTAGCGATCGGTGCGTAATGCGTAATGCGTAAAGGTGGTGCGAATAGAAAAGCATCAGTCGCATTTGTCCATTGATATAAGGCTGGAGGAGGCGACTGATAATTACGGACAGCCGGGACAAGGTGGTGCGAACAGAAAAGCATCAGTCGCATTTGTCCATTGATATAAGGCTGGAGGAGGCGACTGATAATTACGGTCTTCATGAGAAATATGAAGAATGGGACGGTGCAAACATGTAGGTTTATGCGGCGGACCTGTTAGGAAGCACTCTTCAAGGTGGTGTGAATAGAAAATCATCAGTCGCATTTGTCCATTGATATAAGGCTGGAGGAGGCGACTGATAATTACGGACAGCCGGGACAAGGTGGTGTGAACAGAAAAGCATCAGTCGCATTTGTCCATTGATATAAGGCTGGAGGAGGCGGACTGATAATTATGGTCTTCATGAGAAATATGAAGAATGGGACGGTGCAAACATGTAGGTTTATGCGGCGGACCTGTTAGGAAGCAGTCTTCATGAGAAATATGAAGAATGGGACGGTGCAAACATGTAGGTTTATGCGGCGGACCTGTTAGGAAGCAGTCTTCATGAGAAATATGATTGTTTGTTTGTTTGTTGTTTGTTTGTTTTTGTTTTACGTCCTAGCAACATCTAAGGTCATATCAGGAGAAATATGAAGAATGGGACAGTGCAAACATGTAGGTTTATGCGGCGGACCTGTTAGGAAGCAGTCTTCATGAGAAATATGATTGTTTGTTTGTTTTTTGTTGTTTTACGTCCTAACAACATCTAAGGTCATATCAGGAGAAATATGATGAATGGGACAGTGCAAACATGTAGGTTTATGCGGCGGACCTGTTAGGAAGCAGTCTTCATGAGAAATATGAAGAATGGGACGGTGCAAACATGGCTCATTTTAGCTTGCTTTGAGGGATGTTAGGACCGTCCCAAATATGAAGACTGCTTCCTAACAGGTCCGCCGCATAAACCTACATGTTTGCACCGTCCCATTCTTCATATTTCTCATGAAGACTGCTTCCTAACAGGTCTGCCGCATAAACCTACATGTTTGCACCGTCCCATTCTTCATATTTCTCATTTCTGTGTTTCTGTGTGTGTGTACTTTTTATATACTTCACTGCATAACGCATTACGCATAACGCAATACGCATTACGCGTATATGGAATGCTGGCATTCGCATAGCACATAACGCGTAACGCATTACGCATTACGCGTATATGGAATGCAGCCTTTAAACGCGGTATGCGGCATGCGAATGCGAATGCGGAATGTGGCATGCGAACGGGTTGGGTCATTTCACCCACACCCACACCCACACATAGTGTCAGATTTCTCACCATGGTTCTCTATGGCAAACGCAGCAGCATTCGCATACCGCACTGATGGCTACAGGGACCGATTCAGTTGCTGCATTTGCATTTGCATTCGCATTCGCATTCGCATTCGGAGGCATGGAAGCACCCCCATTCACTTACATGCATTTCCATTTTTTGCCGCATTCGCATTCACCTTCGCATTCGAATGCCACATACCACGTGTAAGGAATGTAGTCTTAAGGGCAGTTTAGTGGTCGAGATTTTCTGTTGGGTGTGGGGGAGGGAGGGTGGGGAGAAGACAAATACACAACAAATGATCATGGCGTCATGTAGATAGTGTCTTGCTTGCTACTAGATGTGGTGCCAGAATCGGTACTGCGCAGGCACCCCGGCGGGAGGTCGGGCGTTCAATTCCCAGTTGAGTCAAATCTATGACTTACAAAATTGATACTTGTCATTTCCAAGCTTGGCGCTCGGCATTAATAGGATAGGGCAAGGCCCGGTTTGTTTGTTCAATGTCAGGATAATGTGACTGAATGGGATATCGTGTCACATTGCTGGCAACCTGATTTCCCAGTGGTACAGCACAATGAAAGTGCACTGTCACAAGATGGTCGTCGTCCTGATATGACCTTAGATGTTGCCAGGACGTAAACATCCAACAACTAAACAATCTTGCTTGCTGGGAAGTGGAGACGCCTGTCTACGTTTGAGACTAGGACCTCGGCTGATTGGCATCGCATTAATTAGCGGCTTTAATTCATTCGTCACGGTCTCTGCCCATGCCCCTGGGGCGTGACGTAAGGCCGTCGTGCACCGCGGAACACGGGAAGCCGACAACCGGAAGCAGCTGGACGCAGCGTGACGCAACCTTTGAACACTATGCGAACAATGCAGAGTACTACAGGAGCACCTCACTCAGTTACACTGGCACCGACAGGATGGTGGATGTCATAAGTGTGTGAATCATGGCAGAGAAGTGCAAGAGTAGTACCACACTGAGCTACACTGGCACTTATAAGATGTTAGCTACCCTAAATGTGTGAATAATGGTATATGGTATATGTTTAAAGTCCTGTTATGCAGCACTAAGATGATTAATAAGTACACCAGTATCGGACTTGAATATGTAAGGACAAATCTAGGCAAGTCATTAGGCTTTGAAAATATAATACTTTCAATGGATTATCATGTGCACCTTTTAAAAAGTGTCAAGAACTACCCCTCACCCCCACCCCTCCCCCCTACACCCTTTCCTCTAATTTTCCAGATGGGAGGAGGGGAACGGGAGATGGGGGTGGGAGACAGAAACAAAGCCAATTCAGATGATGCGCTGGCTTTATCAGGGAGAAGTCCACAGGAATCTCTCACGCAGCTTCCTCAGCATACTGCAGCACCATGTACACCTGGGTAGTGCAGATTCAAGCAGAACTACACAACATGTAATCCATCTAGCCGTATCTCACTGCCGCACCCACATAATGCCAGCAGGCAGACGTAACCCGCCCTAGCCTACATAAACAATGATAGCACACAACACCAAAGGTGCTCAGACAGCGCTGAGCGATAACCAGGGGTGGTCCACACCCAGGTGAGCGGGCAGTAAATGGGAAACAGTAAGCAGTAAGTGGGGAACAATAAGCGGTAGGTGGGAAACAGTAAGCAGTGATTGGTAAACCCGCCTAAGTCTACATAAACAATGATAGGACACAACCCCAAAGGTCCTCAGACAGTGCTGAGCGATAATCGGGGGTTGTCCACGCCCAGGTGAGCGGGCAGTAAATGGGAAATAGTAAGCAGTAGGTGTGGAATAATAAGCTGTAGGTGGGAAACAGTAAGCAGTAAGTGAGGAACGATGAGCAGTACATTGGAAACAATCAACAAGTGTGGCACAGTAAGTAGCAAATGGGAAACAGTAAGCATTAAGTGTGAAATCGTAAGTACTAATTGGGAAACAGTAGCAGTATGAACAGTAAGTAATCAGTGGGGAAACAGTAATCAGTAAGTGGGGAACTGTAAGTAGTAAGTGGGGAACTACAAGCAGAGTAGGGAACAACAAACAGAAAATAGGGAACCGTGAGCATAAAGTGCGAAACAGGAAACGGTAAGTGAGAAACAGTAAACAGAAAGTGGTAAGCAGAAAGTGGGAAACTCTAAGCAAACAGAGGGAAATAAGAAGTAAAAAGTGCAAAACCATAAGCAGAAAGTTGGAAAACATAGGCAGAAAGTGGGAAACAGTAAGTAGAAAGTGTGAAACGGTAACTATGACGTGGGGAACAGTAAGCATGTACTGGGAAACAGTAAGCAGTGCGCAACAAACACAAAGTCCTGGGCCTGTATGCGCCAATCGGGGTTAGGGCCTTAACCGCGGCTAAGGTATCCCCACAGGGCTAAATGTGAAAATTCGGTATGCACCAATCAGAGTTAGGGCTAAACGCCGACCATAGCCTCGGCTAAGCTAAACCATTTTCAAATCAGGTTTTATGCCTAGCCGGGGCGGTTAGTGTGCGTGTGTGGCTCTCAATCTATTGAATGCGATCATATTTAACAGAATTACATACGCAATAAGTGACATTTTATCAATTTAACCCTAAATGCGAAGCGTTATTAAGGCTACTGCCGCATTGGCGGCGATATTAATAGTTATATTTTTGAATCGACGAACGTAAAGTAAACAAATCGCCGCCGCCGCCCCATCGACGTCACTTTCCATACTGGCGGTGGTTTGTTTACTGTACGTTCACTGATTCGAAAATATAACTATTAATATCGCCGCCAATGCGGCGTTAACCTTAATAACGCTTCAAATTTATGGTTAAATTGATAAAATTTCACTTATTACGTATGTAATTCTGTTAAATATGATCACATTCAATAGATTTGAGCCAAATATATGGGTAGAAATGCAGAGGGAATTCCCAAATCTATAAATAAACTCGTGGTTAGCTATCCGCAGCGGCTAAAACATTGGTGCATACCGATTCACACATTTCTCAAACCCCCCGCTACCCTGAGGTAGCTACCCGTGGCTAGTGTCTTAACTCCGGCTAAGCCTAACCCCGATTCGTGCATACGGCCCCTGGTGGGAAGACCAGTGCCTCGGCGTTGAGAAAATATCTTTATTCGCTGAATAAAATGATCATTTACCAAATGTTCTAAAGAGTGAGCAACAAATATAAGGTGGTAAGTACTTAAAGTAGCGAATGCGACGTTATAAATAGAAACGCAATGTTATAAATAGAAACCGACAAGTAACAATGGATAGCAGCATATAGTAGCAACATAGAGTAAGCAGCAGGTAGTAAGCAGTAAGCATTTGGTGGTATACAGTTGAGCAGAAAAGCATGTGTAAGCCACGAGTGGCCAATACGGCTAAGGACCACTTGGTCCCACCGACCTCCCGCATGAGTCTGTGGTGGTTTTCCCACAGGTGGTTCAATTTCTTTAAGTTTATTAATGTTTTCATCCCACTCATGTTGCCATTTGGATGTTATGTGGGTGGCTATTAGTGGTTTCAGATCAGAGTGAGGGATCAGACACGGTTCAAGATCACAGGTCAGGGCCTTCTTCACAGCCTGATCAGCTCGTTCATTTCCTTGTATGCCGGCATGGCCAGGCACCCAGCACAGGTGGATGTCATACCATCCGTTGCCAGTTGGTTCATTTTATAAATGACCCTTTCTAGAACAGGGTGATTTGTTTTCAGTCCAGCAACAGCCAGGAGGCAAGAGAACGAATCACTGTATATAACATAGTTAGTGTGGTTGGATACCTCGATACACTCCAACGCGAGAAGGAGTGCTCGGGCTTCCGCAGTGAAAATCAAGCTCTGATCCGGCAAGCATACGCCAAATTTTTCCCGTCGGCAGACTGCCACAGCAGCTACCCGGCTTTGGTCTTTCGAACCATCAGTGCATATGGAGAGGTGGTCTGCAAACTGGCCTTGAATCTCTACATGCAGTCCATGGTACTCGAGTGGATGTGTCCCAGACTTCCTCAGTTCCGTGAGTCGGAGGATAACTGATGGCTTCCTCAACGACCACGGGGGATGTTCTGGGACTTTGGCATCCTCCAACATGTCCAAATCCACGCACAAGGCCTCCAAATGAGGTTTCATTCAGAGCCTCAGTGGCCGGATGTAATTCGTCCTGGCTTCATACCTCGATTTGTCATGTTGCTTTAATAGACAATTGTGTGCAGGACACAGTATTAATAGTAGTACTGAGTCGTAGGCCTACCTGTCTTCAATAGACAACTTTGTATCCGGACCAAGGTTGTCCTACATTGTCGATGTCCTGTCATGGGAGGAAGAGTCAAATGGGATAATGACAGTTTATACAATGCAGACCTGTTTGTACATGGCAAGGGTACTAAATATGGGGAGGCCTTTATTGACAAAAGCATCCCTGGGCTGGATGGCAAGTGAGAGTTACTCTATGGTCGGGAAATCGGCACGTGCTGGGGACCAGTCGGCACGCGCCGGTATCGCAGTTTCAGTTCTCAACCAGACTCAGTTCTCAACATCGCTTCTGCGCATGCGTCAAAGCATCTGCGCATGCGTCAAAGCATTGTCTGCGCATGTGTCAACATTAGCCCGATTTAAACCATCGCCGATCGCCGCAAATCGCTGTCACTATAGTGTCAGTGTGACTAACCTTATAAATTTAATATAAACTTTTCGGTAAACATCTTTTCTATATGTGTACCAAGCGATTTGTTTCTACGTGGTGTGGTTGTAGAGATATTTCACTTTTTCTGTACGAAGATTGCTCGCAACCCAAAACAACAACAAATAAAAACTTGAGTTTGCCGGTGTCGCAGTTTCAGTTCTCAACTAGAAATCCACAACCCTAACCATATCAATTTAATATAATCTTGTTGGTAAACATGTTTTCTATATGTGTACAAAGCGATTTGTTTCTACGTGGTTTGGTTTTAGAGATATTTCACTTTTTCTGTATGAAGATTGCTCACGACCATTGACAATGCGCAGACAACGCTTTTAGATTTTGACGCATGCGCAGAAGCGATGTTGAGAACTGAGTCTGGTTGAGAACTGAAACTGCAACACCGGGGACCAGTCGGCGCACCCCGGGGACCAGTCGGGGTGAGTTAGTTCCCCGACCTCCCGACCGGTGTTGCAGTTTCCGAGGCACACCAGTTTGCCAGGGACACATCCATTCAAATGCATTGTGAATCGCCGTGAGTGATCTTCATACAGAAAAAGTCAAATATCTCTCATATTACACCCCCTAGAAACAAACCGCTTGGCACACATACAGAAAACATATTCAACAAACAGATTATATTAAATTTACATATCTAACTTAGATACTGGTGCTCTTATCAAACATTTATCGAAAATTGAAGGAAATACTGAAGCAATTTAATAGAACCTGTTATTGCAAAAGTCTATGGTGTCAGAGTTTTGGCATGATTGCCAAAATTAATTTAGCATGTTTGCACTTCAAAAAGTTACCCATTTAAAATAAAAGTTACTTCAAACTAAAACGAGGTACATAACGATCAATCTAATATATGTATCTCAGAAAATGACAAAAACTCAAAACCACCGGACTATGCAACTTTAAATTGACTTACCATTCCATTCCTCCTATGCGGCCATACCTATTCAATGTGTGCAGTTGTATCTAAGTTGGATATATATGATCTAATCTATCTAAATGTTGCAATTAAACAAATCCAATGCATACACAACTTTTAACTAAAGTCTAGAAGAAAAATATAGCATTCCACTCACACCACCTCATTCCCCGTCCACACCACCATCTCCCCAACTCACACCACCCCAATCACATTCCTTTCTACCCGCCATTCCCGCCTTGCCTGCCATCGGGACTCCTCCATTTCCCCCGCGCCCGCGCCCCGCGCCCCGCGCCCCGCGCCCCGCGCCCCGCGCCCCGCGCCCCGCGCCCCGCGCCCCGCGCCCCGCGCCCCGCGCACGGCGCCCCGCGCCCCGCGCCCCGCGCACGGCGCCCCGCGCCCCGCGCCCCCTGCCACGTGCCCCGCGCTCCGTGCCCAACGCCCAGCGCCCCCTGCCCGCGCCCAGCACCCCGCGCCCCGCGCCCCGCGCCCCGTGCCTTGTGCCCCGCGCCCTGTCCCCCATGCTCCGTGCCCCGTGCCCAGTACCCGTCCCCGTTGCCCCTTTGCCCCCTTGCCCCCTTGCCCCCTTGCCTCCTTGCCCCCTTGCCCCCTTGCCCGCTTCCCCGACCTCCCGACCGGTGATGCGGCTTCCGAGGCACACCAGTTTGCCAGGGACACATCCATTCAAATGCATTGTGAATCGCCGTGAGTGATCTTCATAGAGAAAAAGTCAAATATCTCTCATATTACACCCTTGCCCCCGTGCCCTATTGCCTCGTCCTCCAATCCCCTATCTCCTGTGCCCCGTCCCATGTCCCCCGTCCCCAATCCCCCGTCCCATGCTTCCACATCCCCGTTCCCCCTCCACTTCACTCGTCCCTCATCCTCTCTTTCCCCTCTCCACACCTCCCCCCCCCCCCCCCCCCCCTAACACCCTTCTCCTAACCCCGATCGCCGTCTCAACCTCCTGCAACCCCCTTCCTGTCCTGCACTGCTCGCCACCTCCCCCCTGCTCCCTCTTCGACCGCCCCCAGCCATGCTCCTCGCCTCCCCTCCCCCGCCCCCGTGGCCCCCGGGGCGGCACTCCGGTGAGGACCACACCTGGAGGGTGTAACCCAAGAGGGCCGTCAGTGACCGTAGAGATAGCAGGGTTCGGGCCCGATGACAACACCGGACCCGGGCTGTCTCCCGGCCCCCTCCGGCGGCAGCCAGCCGCCTCCCCCGGGCTCCCTTACACCGGGCCTGCGCCCGAGTAGCGAGTAGCAAGGATGCCTAAACCAATACAGAGGCGATACAGGCTCACCTGAATATAATAAGGCTTTACAACATGCTCAAAACATACAACCCCCTTTCCTCACAGAAACCACACAAGCCACCACCATCACTACAAACTTTGTTCTGTATTTCATGACAACTTGCCATATATATTATTATAATTGTGTTACGGCTTTATAACTACGGTTAGAAGACCAGTGCCTCGGCCGTGACATGTTATTCACTTGGTTGTTTGAGTTTTACGTCCTGGCAACATCTAAAGTCATATCAGGATGGGTTCTGACTTGTGACAGTCCACACTCATGGCAACTGGGAGACCAGGCCACCAGCACCATGACCTGATATCCCACTCAGTCACATTATCCTGACACCAAACCAAACAGTCCTTGCCCATCCTAATAATGCCAAGCACCTTGCTAGGAAGCAACAAATATCAATTTTGTAATTCATTGGTTTGACTCGACTGGGAATTGAACTCCCGACCTTCCGCACGGGAGGCCTGCGCTCTACCGATTTTGACGCCGCGTCCGGTAATGTTATTAAGAGGAATACATTCACTTGAATAAACCACCTTCCATATATTAGTTTTGTTGTTGTTTCACATCCTAGCAACATCTAAGGTCATATCAGGACAGGTACCGACGTGTGACAGTGTGCACTCAGAGCGACTTTATAGTGCTGCCCCACTGGAAGACCAGGCCACCAGCACCAAATCCTGATATCCCACTCAGTCAAATTATCCTGACACTGAGCCAACCAGTCCTTGCCCTATCCTAATACATGTAATGCCAAGCACCAGACTAGGAAGCGGCAAGTATCAATTTTTAAGTCATTGGGTTGACTCGACCAGGGTTCAACCGCACGACCCCACGATCTACCAACATGGGAGACGGACACTCTAACTCATTCGGTCATCCCGTCTATACCAATACCATGCATGAATAAACTCGGTTGGTATTGACAATTATGGTTCCATAAAACAGAAGAAAAATCCTTATCCTTGCGGCATGTTATTCTGAGGAATAAATGAACAAAGGAAGGTATTCACCTTTTCAGTAATAGCCACTAAGCTAAGCATGTGTGAAGGGTGGCAGAGTAGCACAGGCGCACGGAACTCAGCAACACTGGTGCCCACAAGATGGTGGATGTCATAAGTGTGTGAATCATGGCAGAGTAGTGCAGGAATGTAACAATCAGCTGCACTTCCACCCACACGTTGCTGGATGTTATATGTGCGTGAATCGTGGCAGAGTAGTGCAGCAGAACCACACTCAGCTACACTGGCACCCACAAGATGGTTGATGTTATAAGTATGTGAATCGTGGTAGAGTAGTAGTGCAGGAGAACCATACTCGGCTACACTGGCACCCACAATATGGTGAATGTTATTAAGTGTGTAAATCATGGCAGTAGTGCAGGAGAACCACACCCAGCTACACTGGCACCCACAGTATGGTGAATGTTATTAAGTGTGCAATTCATGGCAGTAGTGCAGGGGAACCACACCCAGCTACACTGGTACCTGTGACTTATGAACATTGCTACATAGTTTCGCCGCATGACTTATCTTTATTGGACGGATTTAATATTTCTTCATTGCAGCATTAAGATCATTAATAAAGACACTAATCCCTAAGTTTAATATGTAAGAATTAAATTTTGGTTTAGAAAAGTATAAAAGCCACTATAACTAACATACAATATGGAGAGACACACATGTTGGGCTTAGTCCATATAACTATAACGAAGTCCGGTATAACTATGATACATTTTACTTCATATAATCTGATGAAAGTATTATTAATACTTTCATCCGATTTTTTTTTGTTTTGTTTTGCTTTGTATGGTTTTTTTTCTCTCTCCACAGTGGATGTTGCGGTGTGGTGTTGATAAAACAGAGTCAAGCACGTCACTGGCCTCCCAGATCCGTTGCTTATCAATTAAACTATCTTAATTCGGCGTTGGGGCGTTGGAGGCGTGGTGGCGGGCCCTTTGAGCTTCCACGTGATGGATGACACCTCCCCGACCTCGACAGCAGGCTCGGCGAGAAAAAGACAACATGGAAGGAAAGGGAAGGGAAGGGGCAGACGGCGCAAACCCACAGGGCTTTGCGCATGCGCGCTCGGCTAGAAACCGCGCCAAAATTGGCCTGCGCAGGCTGCTAAAAAAACTGTAAGTAAAGTGAACGCGCAGGGTGTTAAAACCTACATGCAAAGTGTGCGTATATGCTGCTAAGTCTGGGTGCAAAGTGTGAATGTAGGCTGCTAAGTCTGGGTGCAAAAGTGTGCATGTAGGCTGCAAAGTCCTGATGTAAATGTTTGCATGTAAGATGCTAAGTCTGGATGCAAAGATTTGCATGTAGGAACTAAGATGCTAAGTGTGGATGCAAAGGTGTGCATGTAAGATGCTAAGTATTGGTGCAAATGTTTGAACGTAGGCTGCTAATTCTGGATGCACAAAGTGTGCATGTAAGGTACTGAAACTATGCAAAATGTGCATGTATGATGTTAATTAAAGTACATGTTGTTTGAAATAGTAACAACTGTTACCCGCATTAAAATATTAAACTCCATAGGATATCCATTGAAATGTCATTGACTATTGGTTGAATATCCATTGTAATTTGTATATCCATTGAACATCCATTGAATATCCATTACTAATCATTAAATATCCACTGAATGTAATTAAATATCCATGGAATAATCATGGAATAGCTATGGAATAAACATTGGATATCCACAAAATAATCAATTTATATCTTCTTAATAATAATTTAAAATCTACTGAATATCCACTGAATATTCATTTAATATTCAATGCATGTCCATGGAATAATCGTTGGATATCCTCTGAGTAATATTTGAATATCAATTGAATATCCAGTGACTAATCATTGAATCACTGCGCGTTGGAACTGGAAGGAGCAACTTCACAGCTCGTTTAAGTCGATTCTTTTTGTTTTGTTTGTTGGTTTGTTTGTTTGTTTAACGACATTCATACCGAGGCAGTTTTTGCTCGGATTTAGACATAAGCCCCGTTTACACGGGCGATTTAAAACGTTTCATATGAACCCACTTGCCTAGATCGACTCAGATTTGGCGTGTAGACGCAGTTCTGTGGCGTTTTAGGGCTGAATCACTTCATATGAAACGTTTCATCTAGACCACCTCGCGAGGTAGTATAGATGAAGCGTTTCAGCTGGTTCCCGGCATGTTAGGGCCCGATTAGGCCGAAATCTACTGAATGCGATCATATTTAACAGAATTTCATACTCAAATAATTAAATTTAATTAAATTAACCTTAAATTCCAAGCGATATTATCGTAGCAGCTACATCTGAGTCGAATCGACGAGTGTAAACTAAACACATAGCAGTGCTCACCGGCTACAGGCGCACCACAGGCTGCTGGTTCCCGGCGACAAAACACTTTTTAAACTCTGTCCGTGTAAACGCACCTCAAAAACGTATCATATAAATCGCCTTGTCTAGAACGTTTCACAATTCCCCGTGTAAACACGGCTCATAATGGTTGTCATTCAGACCTCCTCTGGGTAAGGGTGAATCTTATATCTAATGTAGACTATGAAAGCTTAAATGATCTCCCCACCCCCACCCCCATCCCTCCCGTGTCCTTATCTAACCAATCATATAACATGAGATATGGTTGACATTATCACCAAAACATAATCCTACAAAATCAATGTACGGATTTCGAGCATTTTTCTCTGTCAGTCTCTCTATCTCTCTGTCTGCCCCCCTGCAAGTCTCTCTGTCTCTCTGTCTATCTCTCTGCTAGTCTCTCTGTGTATCTCTTCCGCTCTCTATATGTGTGGGGCTCTCTCTCCTCTCTCTTTTATACCGGGCGCGGTGGCCGAGTGGGTAGAGCGTGGGCCTCGCGTGTGGGAGATCAGGAGTTCGGTTCCCAGTCGGGTCAAACCAATGAATTATCAAAATTGATACTTGTCACTTCCTAGCCTGGGACTAAGCATTAATAGGATAGCGCATGGACTGGTTAGCTCAGTGTGAGGATAATGTGACTGAGTGGGATATCGGGTCATGATGTCAGTGGCCTGATTTCTCATTGGGGCAGCACTATAAAGTCGCCATGAGTATAGACTGTCACAAGTCGGCACCCATCCCCATATGACATCAGATGTTGCCAGGAAGTAAAACTCCAACAACCAATCAGCTTCTCCTTTCCTCCTCCAGAGGCCCCCGGCCACTACCAAATCTCCCACCCACAGGACAGGGTTTTCTGCCCCCCCCCCCCCCCCCCACACACACACACCCTGCCGCACATCAGGCACTGACCCCTCTTCTGACCGGTGTCAAGGTTGCTACTCAGGTTCACATCAGGGTCAGCGTAATCTGCGTCGGTACCTTGACCCCCTGCTCCAGTCCTGCCGTGTAAAGGGGCTTTAGGAATCTGATTTACAAGAACCATCTGTACACAGCACCGACGTACTCATTTGTGGTCATTTCTCACAGGGGAGCTAGTGGGACGATGGCGAGGGGTGGACTGTGTGTGTGTGTAGGTGGGTGGAGTTTGGGGTATATGGGGAGATGCTCCTCATATTGTATTAGATATTATATATATATATATATATATATATGTGTGTGTGGTCTAATAAAGCATGAATATATAATACAACATAAGTAGAGAAACTTATGCATATAAGTTATGAAATAGAAACTAGAATACATGTATATATCGTATAATCTATTAGGTGAATGTAAATAATGAAAGTATTAAAACCTTGCACCCTCCGCGAGGCAATATATGTGTTCTCGCACCCCTGGCGGAACATGCGTGTACTTATAATATGGGTTTACATTTTCGCTCAGACCAAGCTAGGAATTTCTGCTACAGTGCTTAATGTTGGTTGGTGGTGGAAATGTTCTATAAAATCTTGTCCACACAGCACCCTAAAAACCGAGCTACCGCGCAAATTAATTCCTCTAACTGCCATCAGCGGGCCGAATGGTCGTGGAAATCCTCTATGAGATTCTTTTCCACCCAGCCTGCTGAAGTGGAGTGAGCTGTTAGTGTTACGCAAACGTTTAGTTCCTGCCACTTCCACCAGGGGACAGGTTGGTGATGGAAATTCTGTATGAGACATCTTTTTTCACAGTGTTCTGTATACTGAGTGGCTACCCACAGTGCTAGTTCATGCCGCTACCACCAGAGGGACTGTTGTTTGTAGAAATCCCCAAAACACATTTTTCCGGTGTGTGCTACACACCGAGCTGCTACCCAGTGCTAGTTCATGCCGCTGCCACCAGAGAAAAAGTTGGTAGTACAAATCCCCTATAAGACTTTTTGCAGTGTGTGCTGCACACCGAACTGCTACCCACAATGGTAGTTCATGCTGCTGCCACCAGAGGGAAAGTTGGTAGCAGAAATCCCCTATAAGACCTTTTCCAGTGTATGCTACACAGCAAGCTGCTACCCACAGTGGTAGTTCATGCCACTGCCACCAGAGGGAAAGTTGGTAGTAGAAATCCCCTATAAGACCTTTTACAGTGTGTGATACACACTGAGCTGCTACCCAGAGTGCTAGTTCATGCAACTGCCACCAGAGGGAAGGGTGGTAGTAGAAATCGCCTATAAAAGTATAAGACCTTGTGCAGTATGTGCTGCCGAACTGCTACCCACAATGGTAGTTCATGCCACTGCCACCAGAGGGAAAGTTGGTTGTAGAAATCCCCTATAAGACATTTTCCCGTGTGTGCTGCACATCAAACTGCTACCCACAGTGCTAGTTCTTGAAAACTCCACTAGAGGGAGGGGTTAGTTATAGAAATCACATATGAGACCTTTTTCACTGAAAATTTTCAGTGTGTGCTACACACCGAGCCTCTAACCACAATGGTAGTTCTTGCCACTCCCACCAGAGGGAGATGGAAGGGGAGGTTGTAGAAATCCACTGTAGCTAAAGGACCTTCTCTACAGTGTGTCCTGCACAGTGAGCTGGTAGTGGTACCCACATGAGTTCTTCCCACTGCCACCAGAGGGCGGGTTGGTGGTGGATTTGCATGTAATGTATATGCATTATTGAACTGATTGGAGCTGATAACAGACCTGTATATCCTGACGGAATAAACTGTGGATAAACCGCTGCTTTTACGGCTGTTCCACCCCTGCGTTTGAAGCAGGGACCCGGAAGGCATGGTGGCGCCACCCTGCGGTCATTGCTTCCGCCTCCATGCCCTGAATTTGTAATGGGAGCGAGGCTTGGCATGCGCGCGCGGCCTGAACCCATGGTAACCCCTGGTCACGTGTGCCTCTAATGCCCCTAACTCTCGTGAGACACACCAGGTGGCGTGCTGGGCTGGCACACCGCCACGGTTTAGTATTTGTTTTCGCGATTTAAATTTATTTATTATTATTTAAACAAATCAAATACTAAATATTACTAATAAATCCAGCGCATCTCACCGGTATAATTCTCATCAAATCAACTTTTCCCCTGATAGGATGTTATTTTCTACCTTTTGACCCGACTCGAGTCCCTTGGTTTATAAATAATTATGAAAATATAAAAGAAATATCGACATCGAAGGAAACTAATGTTTCAGTGAAATTTACATTAATTAAGACCCGTGAAAATTACATTTATATTTGCAATAATCATTGCCTTGAAGTTGTTTAGTTTGGTAAAAGCATACACTTTTGAATAGCAAGACACTTTTCGAGATTTGAACCTAGATATCCAACTTATAATCGTGTGCTTATTAAGTATTTGTTGCCCCATAGAAGGGCATAGGTCAGTTTAATAGAACCTGTTACTGCTGAAGTGTACAGCCTATAGGGGTCAGAATTTTGACAAGCATGCCGAAGTACAGTAGGCATGTTTACACTTTAAATATTTCCTATGTTAGGGCCATCTTAATTTTGGCATGCATGTCAAAATTGGGAGTCATTGTCAGATTAATTTTGGCAAGCATGTCAAAATTCTAGCAACATAAGCGTCAACAGTAACAAATTCTATTAAATTGATTTAGCATCATCTCCTTCTATGCAGCAACAACTGCTTAATAAGTGCATCACTATCTAAGTTCGATATGTAGAATAAATCTAGGGTAGGGTTTGGTTTTGGACATTTGATGTTTTGACAATTTGATGTTTTGACAATTTGATGTTTTGACAATTTGATGTTTTGAAAATTTGATGTTTTGAAAATTTGATGTTTTCATCGAACTATGCAGCTTTAACTCCAGTAGTCGCCGACTTCATCGGGTGCTACAAAGGAAGTCAGACAGGCGCGCTGCAGCTTCAGCCTGTAGTTGCCGGTCGTCTGGTGGATGTTACTTCGACACAGACTGGCTTTGATGTGCAATGAGCAGGTAACCTCTGGGTGTACAGCCCACAGGTGAAGCAGGGTGAGCGCATCGTTCACAGCCGAAGCTGGATCAAGTCTGGTTTGTAACAACACAAGGAACCTGTGACATGAATCAAATACATGACCTGGAAGCAACACAGCCATAGCCGGATCAGGTCTGGTCTGTAACAACACAAGGAACCCGTGATCATAAATCAAATACATAACCTGGAAGCAACACAGCCATAGCCAGATCAGGTTTGGTCTGTAACAACACTAGGAACCCATGACATAAATCAAATACATGACCCAGCAAACAACATAGCCGAAGCCGGATCAGGTCTGGTCTCTAGCAGCACAAGGAACCTGTGACATGAATCAAATACATGACCTACCAAGCAAAACAGCCACAGCCGGATCAGGTTTGGTCTGTAACAACATAAGGAAGCGGTGACATAAATCAAATACATGACCCAGCAAACAACACAGCCGCAGCCAGATCAGGTTTGGTCTGTAACAACACTAGGAACCCATGACATAAATCAAATACATGATCCAGCAAACAACATAGGCGAAGCCGGATCAGGTCTGGTCTCTAGCAGCACAAGGAACCTGTGACATGAATCAAATACATGACCTACCAAGCAAAACAGCCACAGCCGGATCAGGTTTGGTCTGTAACAACATAAGGAAGCGGTGACATAAATCAAATACATGACCCAGCAAACAACACAGCCGCAGCCAGATCAGGTCTGGTCTGTAACAACACAGGGAACCCGTGGTAACATGAATCAAATACATGACCCAGCAAACAACACAGCCACAGCCGGATCAGGTTTGGTCTGTAACAACACAAGGAACCCGTGGTGACATACATCAAATACATGACCCAGCAAACAACACAGCCGCAGCCAGATCAGGTCTCGTCTGTAACAATACAAAGAACCCGTGACATGAATCAAATGTATGTCCCAGCAAACAACACAGCTCCAGCAGACGACACAATCCAGCAGACGACACAATCCAGCAGACGACACACAACCCAGCAAATTATCCGGACTGGAAACGCACGCAGCCCCAACACGCCAGGCATAGCGACAAGGATACATTGTTTTAAAGTCTTTGTCCATGCATAGCGATAAGTATTAATTCGTTTCAAGTCTTTGTTCAGGTATAGTCATAAGTATGAATTCTTGTCAAGTCTTTGCTCATCTATAGCGACAAGTATTAATCCTTTTCAAGTCTTTGTTCATGTATAGTGACAAGTATTAATTCTTTTCAACTCTTTGTTCAGGTATGTATAGTCATAAGTTTTAATTCGTTTTAAGTGTTTCCTAAGATATAATGATACGTATTAACTCCTTTTAATGCTTTGTTCAGGTATAGAGACAAGTATTAATTCTTTTCAAGTCTTTGTCCAGGTATAGCGACAAGCATTAATTACTTTCAAGTCTTTGTTCAGGTATAATGATAAGTATTAATTCTTGTTATGTCTTTGTTCAGGCATAGCGACAAGTTTGAATTATTTAAGTCTTTGTTTTGACTCGGCGCCCGGGCCGAGGATCGAACCCAGAACCCAGAACGAGATTGCTCACAAGACTTTGTCACACTCACCGAAGGCAAAGCAGACGGCTTAACAAACCTAGTTTACATATATTTATGTGACTGAGTGGGATATCAGGTCATGGTGCTGGCGGCCTGGTTTCCCAGTGGGGCAGCACTATAAAGTCGCCATGAGTGCGCACTGTCACAAGTCGGTACCCGTCCTGATATGACCTAGATGTTGCTAAGATGTAAAACAACAACAAACAAACAAACATATATTGCCGGTGTAGTAAGTTCAAAACACTACCCCACAACAACACTACCGTAGTGTTTTCAACCTAGGTTCAAAACACTACCGTAGTGTTTCCAACGTAGTTAAAGGGAGGTTCAAAACACTACTGTTTCCACGCTCAAAAGACTCCCTTTCCACGCTCAAAAGACTCCTCAGTTCAAAACGCTCCCTTTAAGTTCAAAACACTATTCTCATGGTGCTGGCAGCCTGGTCTCCCAATGGGGCAGCACTATAAAGTCGTCATGAGTGTGCACTGTCACAAGTCAGTACCCATCCTGAGATGACCATAGATGTTACTAGGGCGTAAAACAACAACAAACAATCAATCTAATGCCGCAGCACCATCAGCATAGTATGTGGTGCAGTTGCCGCAGCACCATCAGCGTATACTAATACATGATGCAGATGCCGCAGTGCTATCAGCATATACTACGCACGTGCGTATACTACGTATATGCATCCTGATATGACCGTAGATGTTCCCAGGACATAAAACTCCCAACAGCCAAAGCAAATAGTATGTGCTTCAAATGCCACAGCATGTGGTCAGCATACCAATATGTTCCAGTACATTACACTTTGCGGCATTACACTTACAGCCCCCACTGCCGTGTTATGATAGTGTTTTGAACTTGGGTATTGTTTTGGATTTATGTAGGGGTAGTGTTTTGAACTTAACGGTAGTGTTTTTGAAAACACTACCATAGTGTTTTGAACTTAGGTTGAAAACACTACCGTAGTGTTTTCAATGGGGTAGTGTTTTGAACGTGCTACGCCGGCCCACCTCTAAGTCAACTAGATAGGTGATCACAGTGATCTGTATACACACACCTCCCGTCCAAAACCTGTCAAAGAACAGTAAAAAGAACAATCTATAATAATAAATAATCTTTTTTTTTAATTAAAAAAACACACCAGTACTACAAGAAGCACAACGGAGACCTGGTCGGGCGGGGCCTGTCGTCGGGCAGCCCCGCGCCGGGCCGCCCACCGCGACCGGCTCTCCCCTCCTAGAGGCAGCCGCAGAAACGCGTCGCTTCCTTCTTTGTGGCTGTCGTCGCTTCAGTAATTGTCGTCACTTCCGGTGCAGGTCAGTGGTGGCGCCGCCTAGCGAGCATTTCGTCGGGTTATCGCAGCAGGAATTTGTCACTCTCGGAGCATCTCACACCGCCCCTGCCGGACCGCCCGTCCTTTTTTATTTTATAGTTTTATTAAATATAAAACTATTATATATACGTTGTTATAATATATATAATTTTATATGATATATAAGTAATATATGTAATATATGTAATATATGTAATTTATATGATAAATAATATATATATAATATACATAATATATATAATATATATCATATATATCATATATATCATATCATATATATCATATTATATCATACATATATTATATATAATATATATAATATATAATATATATAATTTATATAATATATATAATATATATTATATATATAATATATATACTATATATAGATATATAATATATATATAATACACATAATATATATAATATATATATAATATATATAGTATATACCATATAATATATATAGTATAATACAATAATATACGTAATATACGCAATATACGTAATATACATAAGATATGTAATATACGTATTATACATATAGTAATATACGTAATATACATATAGTAATATAGGTAATATACATAATATAAGTAATATACGTGATATACGTAAAGTTTGATTTGGCTTGCTCGCTTTTGCTATAGATATAGGCCTATATAATATATATGTCACTATAGAATGTTACCCTTAATTGTTTTGCTGGTCATTGAGCTTCAACAGAAGCTAGCTATAAAAGACATATTTGTATAATATATACTCATCATCATCATCATGCTGTCAGTCGCGATGCGACAAAGACTGCTTTCATTACTTGACCGCCGCTCTCCAACATTTCATGAAAGCTGCCTGCAAAAGTGTTGGAAGTGCTGCTGGCTTTTGCAAGTTACCAGCGGCACTCTCTCGGGGAGCAAATAGAGGTTTCACACCGGCAAGAACATGTCAAGACAGGCGCAAAACTATTTGTCCCTGCAGTGACTGGTTGGGAGATGTTGGGAGTTCCATACATCAACCGCCCTTAATGCTGCCACAGTGACATGGTTTTCTGTTTAGGGTTTGCTCCCTTAGCCTTCGGTTCTGTCAAGAACCTGTACCACAAGGCAGTGGTTTACAACTCTGCAGGGCAGGGGCGTCAAACTCCCTGAGGTATTGCTATACCTGCAGGTGTTGCAATACCTGCATACCAAAATATATACTAATATATATAACATACATATATATATATATTTTTATATATTTTTATATATTTATATATATATATATATATATTTACCTATATAATGAGAGTAATAGCGATCTGTGTGGTAAAAGAAATTGGAATGAACGATTCACTCCCTAGAAGAAACTAGTTTTCTATTTATTGTTTTCGTAAATTTTGTCTGCATCGCCACCACGGCGCATGTGCGCAGATCCCGACGGCATAGTGAGCAGTCAACAGTCTAATTGAGCTCAGCCCTGCCCCCTACTGACTGGTGAGAGAAGCAGTCAATTCGCATCAGAATGGCCGACGGGCAGCTTAAATCCCCGGAGCCAATCAGAAAGGCGTTGAAACTGGTCCAATTCGATACATCTTTCGGATGTAAATAACAATTTTATTTGATTGCAAAGAGCGTCATTTTTGTGTCTTTTGTTGATTAATCGAGGGGGTGGGGTTCATGGAAAATTGTCAACATTTTCACGCTCATACAAACAATATATTATCAGATTCCCCTTCCCCAACAAAAGAGTTCTCATCAATATATTATCACACAATAAGATTATCGTTGATTGAAACTTAATATTGCAATGTGTGGCTCTCACTCGATCAGTCTCAGTTGATCAGAATCTCTAATTCGAGCTAAACAGCTCAAACATCTAACTATATTTGGTATTGATGTAGCACGGGGGGAGTTGAGACAAGAGAATCTCATTATTACAGAGCACGGTTAAACTTAAAGTGATTTTATTTGAAAGGAAAATAGGATATTTCATCAATGGCTTCAAGCTACTTTTCGATAGGAACAAAGTGTTTAAAGTTGCATTGTCCGATAGTTTTGAGTTACAATCATTTATCTGAGATAACTATATTAGATTGACTATAATTATCTACCTTACTTTAAAGTTGCATAGTCCGATGGCGTTGGAATCTTTACCTTATTCTTTATATAAATATATCATTATAATCTACTAATCATTAGTCCGGAGTACTTCTGATGAAAACTTGATAATTTCGGAGCGATTTGAATTAAAAAACCCAAAATAATGTTGACAAGCTTTCCAAAACTCTTCTCACTATTGACATCTCGTGAAGACGACGTGATGTGGAATGACCTAATTCAAATATAGCCTGGTTGGAATGAAAGCAAGGCTAATGAGGCCATGAGACTGACCTAAGTGGTTAAAGGTGACCCTCTTTAATGGATGTCTCAAAGTAGGTGTCCAAAGGGATAGGGTCATAAATTCACTGATTATTCAGCCCATGCTGTCCCAAAACCTTAGCTAATGCACCAGTGTTTAAGTTGAAATGAAATGTAAACAAATGTGCACTTGCTATCCGGACCGCACTTCGTCCACACCTCTCTCTATCACCTCTCTGCCGGCCTAGCACCTCCTTGATATGTCTGAAAAGAGTGGGTGTGCGCCGGCATTTTCACTTTCTATTCTTACTCTGTCCGTGTCTATGGCTCATTGGATGGTCACCGCAGGGCAAATAGACACGGTCCTTTGACTCAACTCTCCTCATTTCTCTTTCCTAGATTCTGCCCATTCGATTTCTCCCAGGCACTCTTTTCCCCTAACCAGGGTTGTTGTGTTCTTGGGTGGGGCCCTTGACCTATTACGATTTCTTTGTCTGGTTCTTGTTGCTGGAACGACCGCTGCTCCCACCTTTGCCCGCCTTCCTCAAACCCCTGCTGACCGGATTCAAGTGCTACACTACACTACACACACCTACAGCTCTACTACATACCGGCACGGAGAGATCCGCTGCCGCCCGGCGCCCCGTCGTCACTACGTCGTGAAGGATGTCCCAGCCTTCATAACACTTCCTCTACGAAGACAAGTCTTCAAACCAAAGATTGGGCCGATCTATCGGAGCCTCTCTATAATGTTGCAGTTCTGCAACCAGTAACCGTCGTAAGGTTACGAACACCCCAAACCAACCAATCTAAACAAATGTTTTGGTTTTGAAAAAATAAATGTCATCGGACCATGCAACTATAATTTGAAGTAACTTTTATTTTGTTTCACTACCTTTTGAGATATTTGAAGTGCAAACATGCTAAATTACTTGGGGCAAATATGCAAAAAAAAGTCTGTCACCATAGGCTTCTGCAGTAGCAGGTTTCTTTAAATTGACTCAGCATGTCCTTCTATGTGACAATAACATTATGCTTAATAATTATATCTAAGCTTTATATGTAGAATACAAACTTGCTGAATGTTTTGGTTAGGACAATTTGATGCTTCATTGGAATATGCAACTCTAAGTCTAAGATCATCTGGAACCTGAATTGTATATATATATATATATTCCTTGCATGACTATGTGTTATCTCTTAACAAAGTACTCACATTCTAGAAATATCAACTGCATTGTAGTTGGAATATCCAATGAATAGACGCGGTCTAATGTTCTTGAATGGATAAGTCTTTACCTACTGGGTTGGAGCTCAAACAATGCATTCTCGGACATCATGCAGGGAAGAGATAGGTGGAATTGTATAGGTTATGGGATGCAGTAAACAGGCTTCAAATTCACTATTCGTCAAAGCAGGCTTCGTGATAGTTTCCTTGGAGACTTCTATTGCAGTGAACAGCACCTTTAAAGGATTTCTCTATAATTAGTAACTCATGAGTCTGAATACTCAGTTATATTTCATAGACAAAGCCTACCTGTCCATGTGAGCATTCCCTGGCCTACGTCACTCTCACAGCCGAGGAGGCCTGTTATGGCTGAATGACTGCAATAATCACAGCTTGACTGAGACCCGAGACTTCATTGGACTTAAAATTGCATAGTCTGATGATGTTGAGTTTCTGTTATTTCCTGAGATACAGATATTAGGTTGATCATTATATATCTACCTTACATTATATTGAAGTAACTTTTATTTTAAATGGATAACTTTTGAGATATTTGAAGTGCAAATGTGGGAAATTAATGTTGGCAAGCTTGCCAACACTCTAACAACATAGGCTTATGCAGTAACAGGTTCTATTAAATTGACTCAGTATTCCCTTATATGTGATGACAAATGTTTAATGAGTGCACCAGTATGTAAGTTAGATATGCAGAATCTAATCTCGATCATTGTTTTCGTTTTGAAATTTTGATGTTTTGATCGGACCATGCAGCTTTAAGTAACTCTTAGAAAAGAGGTTGTAACTCTAATGGTGCAGTCACACTACGACGCTTCTCGCCAGCGACCCGCCAACGTGTGGTGATTTTGGGCGATAATTAGGGAAACGGCGATAATTAGGGAAACGGCGACACACGCTGGGGGCACGTTATGCGCGCATCGGTACACGTCGGTACACTATCCTTGACGTTGATGGTCGGCGGACAACGTCGGCCCACGTTGCCGGTCGCCCAAGGTTTTAAGCGTGTCAAAAAAAAAACAACGACCGGCAGCGCACGCAAATATATGGGTAAGGACGTTAGGTGCGCGTCGCGATGCGTTGGACGCGCCGGAATAACGTTATGGGAACGCCAGGAAGACGGCGCGTGCGCGGGAGGGTCGTTGCTCACACGTTGCGGCAAACTGGGGTGTTTTTGTTTTAGGCCCTAGCAACATTTAAGGTTAGATGAAGACGTCGCGCCAAACTTTTTTTTTTCTTTTTTTTTTTTCCCTCACGCGTCGACACCCGTTGGCCGCGCGCGAATAACGCGCCGCGCTGACGCCAAACTTTTTCCCCAAACTGCCGAAAAGTTGGACGTTTCTCGACGCAAAAGATTTTATTTTCAACGCTGACGGGTCGCCGGGAGAAGCATCGTAGTGTGACTGCACCATTAGAGAAGAGGTTGTAACTCTTAGAAAAGGGGTTATAACTCTTAGAAAAGAGGTTGTATCTCTTAGAAAAGATATTACTTATGGACGTACGAATTGTGTATAGTCATATTCTAGTAAAGTTTTGTTGTTCATGCTTCCACCCCTTTAATGATCGTTATTTTTATCACTACTGGCATATGAAGCTAAACTTATTTCACTACCATGTACTAGTAAAATCCTGTTATATTACTGGGGGTTTACAGGTGTGTAAGGGAGGGGGGAGAATGGATGGGATGGGAGAAGGGGGTCATTTTAGACCATTAGTGCTCACTGCCCAGTCCTCAAAATAGTCACATATTAACTACGAAGGCACCCAGCCTAAATCACGTAATACAGTTTGGTATTACATGTGTATAGATATAAAACCTCTTTAACCGACCACCTCCACAGATCGACCACTCCTCTATATCGATCGCTTTGTTCGGGTCCCAACGATACCATTGTAAGGATATTCTAACTCCCATAAACGATCACCTCCTTAAGTGGGACAATTAAAGGCGGTCCCATGGTCGGTTGATTTAGAGAGGTTTTACTGTATATGTATTATATGGTAATTACTCTTCCATGTTCAGGTGAATGGAAACCACAATTGTTTCTCTGCCTCTCCCTCACTGTCTCTCACTGCCCCTCATTATCCCTCTGTCCATCACCATCTCTCCTTGTCCTGCACTATCCCTCTTGTCTGTGATTGTCTCTATCGAGCCCTCACTGTCCGTCACTGCCCCTCACTGTCCCTCCCTATGCCTCACTGTCGCTCATATTGTCCCTCATTGCCCCTCATTGCCCTTCATTGTCCCTCATTGTCCGTCATTGTCCGTCATTGTCTCTATCGATCCCTCACTGTCCATCACTGCCCCTCACTGTCCCTCCATATGCCTCACTGTCGCTCATTTTGTCCCTCATTATCCCTCATTATCCCTCATTGTCTCTATCGAGCCCTCACTGTCCGTCACTGCCCCTCACTGTCCCTCCCTATGCCTCACTGTCGCTCATGTTGTCCCTCATTGCCCCTCATTATCCCTCATTGTCCCTCATTGTCTCTATCGAGCCCTCACTGTCCGTCACTTCTCCTCCCTATGCCTCACTGTCGCTCATTTTGTCCCTCATTGTCCCTACCCATTCCCCAATGTCCATTGCTCTCTCTCACTGCCCCTCATTATCCCTCATTGTCCTTCAGTCTCTCACTGCCTCTTGCTATCCCTCACGCTCTCTCACTGCCCCTCATTATCTCTCATTGTTCATCACTGTCTCTCACTGCCTCTCACTTTCCCTCATTGTTCATCAGTTTTTCGCTGCCCTCATTGTCCATCACTGTCTCTCACCTGCCCTTCGTTATCCCTCATTGTTCATCACTGCCTCTCACTGTTCTTCACTCTCCCCTCATTGTCCATCCGTGTCTCTCCCTGCTCCACATTCCCCTCATTTCTTCTCATTTTCCTCATTTCCCTCATTGTGCTCGTCTTTCTCTCCTACTCCTAGCTCAACCTATGTGGTTGGTCATTGCTTTGTCATTTTACCTCGCAATATTCAATTCCCATGGTTTCCCTTGGATCTCATTACTTTACCGTTATTTAGACTATTGTGCCCAGTAAAGCTTTGTTGGTTATGCTTCTCATTATCATTTGCACTGTGCATACCGGCAAACTCAATGGCAGTGGGCACTCGTTCTGCAGCCAATTATATATTTATTTGAGAGAAATGACAGACACTCAAAAGCGTCGGACCAGGCAACTTTACCCTAATATATTTATCAAAATAAATACGGCAGTAAGCTATATGCTATTTAAGTCTAAGTGATTTGTATTGAGAGACAGTGATGAACAATGAGAGATAATGAGGGGCATGACCAACAAACATTTGTTGGGGCACTTCTATAGCACTATTTTCATTTTCATATGAACTAAAAATTTATATATTAGAATTGACATAAACAGTGAGTATTTTAGAATTGGCATGAATAAAATGAGTAGCTTTGAAGTGACATAATGCGTATTTTAGAATTGCTTCTCGGCTTTACAGTTCTTACTATGTAATGCACATGCAATGCCTCAAATATCTTCACTGTAAATAACAACCACCGCTAATGCACTCTAAGAAGTAAGAGTGATAATTCTCTCTCACCATATTTAATACTAGCTACACACTGTTGGGATATCACACAAAACCAAACCACAATAACTACTACAAAGTGTTTACTCAGATCCACATCAAATAAACAATAATCTATCATGTTAAAGTTGCATGGTCTGATGGTTTTGCGTCTAGGTCATTTTTATGAGATAAATAAATATATTAAATTGATTGTTATAATCTACCTTATTTCAGGTTAGATTTTAAATGGGTAACTTTTGAGATATTTGAAATTCAAACATGTAAATTTAGTTTTGGCCAGCACACCAAAACCATAGGCTTCAACAGTGACAGGTTCTGTCAAATTGTCTCAGCGTTCCCTTCTATATGGCAATAAATGCTTAATATGTGCATCAATATCTAAGTTAGACATGTAGAGTCAAATCTATATAATTATTTTGGTCTTGAAAATTTGATACTTCATCGGACTATGCAGCTTTAATATATGGTGTATAATTAATTATGCCATTATTACTTAGGCTGCAATGCAATGGGTTCAATCCTGCTTTATCCCGGCTGTATCATTGTGTACTTGCCGGTAGTTGTCCACTCATTGCATCTACTTTGTAATCATGATCCGATAACCATAGCGATAGCTGGGCAAGTTAATTATACATAAAGTAGCTTTTAACTACCAAATATTTTAACTACAAAAGTGCAAATATATACACACATACAAAGGTGTTTATATAGATATACAAAATTGTTTTGTATATATACATATACACACACATATATATAAGTACATAAGTATATATTTATATATGCATACATGTATATGTATATATATAGCACGCACGCAGATGCGCTGATTCCCGTAGCGTTAAGCAGTCATACACGTGATTGCCTACAGACGGCGCCACTGTGGTAGCAATGTGTAGTGCGTGGTTTTAACACCAGGCGGCAGCAGACGAAGTGGTCGCCACCAGGTGGCGCGTCCTTTACAGGGTGGCGAAGAGACATGCGATGACGGCCTTCCGGTTGCAGTTCGGCTGAATGCTGCAGCCATAGCGATTGTGCTTCCTTATCTAGAATGGCCAAACCGAATGCAAATCACTTAGACTTAAATAGCATATAGCCTTCTCCCGTATTTATTTTGATAAATATATTAGGCTAAAGTTGCCTGATCCGACGCTTCTGTGTCTCTGTCATTTTTCTCAGATAAATATATAATTGGCTGCAGAACGAGTGCACACTGCCATTGAGTTTGCCGGTACGCACAGTGCAAAACGTCTATTTTTATTCAAAATTAAAAGAAATGCAGAACCCTAACCTTATAAATCTAATATAATCTGTTCATTGAATATTTTTTATATATGTATTCCAAGCGGTTTCTTTCTAGGTGGTGTGGTTTTAGAGATATTTCACTTTTTTATATATGAAGATTGCTCATAGCCATTGCGTTTGCAGTTGGACAGTGTGTCGTCCTGCAGCCAAGATGCATGCACACTGACCTAGATACCTATGCTGACGTCATATGAAATAGGTCTATTGAATTGATTGTTATTATCTACATTGCTTGAATCTGAAGTAACATTTACTTTAAAGGGCAAAGCTTTGAGCTATTTGAAGAGCAAATATGTAAAAGGTGTTTTGGCAAGCAACCATAGGCTTCAGCTGTAGCAGGTTCTATTAAATTGACTCAGCATTTCCTTCTATGTGGCAACAAATGCTTAATAAGTGCACAAGTATGTAAGGTAAATATGTAGGCTCACATCTAGAAAATTGTATTGGTTTTGAAAATTTGATGCTTTCATCGGATCATGCAGCTTTAAGCATTATTCAACAATAGCCCGAATATATTCATAAATAATACAGCACTAAACTTGGTCATTATGGCAAAACATAAACATTCAAAAAAATATCAGATTAAAAGGTAGCATCGTCATGATAACACAGACAATTTATGTTTCATAACAAAAAATACTAGCATTTAAGTAAGTTTGATATGTAGAATAAATAACATCTAAATAAGGCCAAATAAAAAAGAAAGTTGATGATTATCCTATTGATCACACCAATCAGGGTCAGGTGGGCGATTTAAAAACAATGTCAGTATTTAAAAATAAGAATCGGACCACCCTAGACTGATAAAAGGAGTACATTTCATTCTTGTACATGTCACAATATTTTCAGTCAATCAATTAACACTGTATTCTTATTTCAAAATTCATTATGTCATACAGTTCTAGAAGTTTCAATTGAGTGCTTATGAAAGTTGAATTTCTGCTAGCCTGACACCTTTTTAACAGTTAATTTCTTTTTTGTAAATGAGGGGTGGGCGATTTCTCAGGCACGGGCGGGGACGATCACCAATTTCCTTTGTATTTGGCATAAGTGCCTTGGTTTAGAAAAGTGTATGCTTAGTCCGCCTTGATAATATGGATCAAGAACAAACATATATATATATATCAGTTTTATTTGTTAAAAACACTAATTGAAACAACCTAAAGCTGACAGACTTTAATATTGGGATTTATTATTATCTTCTTTGACCGTTACATATCAAAGTTGCATGTAATGATTTCAAGGATTACAGAACTTGACCCCACCGAGAATAACAAGTATGGGTGGGTGGGATGGCTTTAAACCAAAGGCATAGTAGCAGATGTAGAATGAACCGCAGACGAGGTCAGAGTGATTCAAAAGGCGGCTAGTTTGTTACCGTAAAATTTCTACGCTAGGTGGCAGTGTGGTGGCCCAGCGGCCGGGTTTAGTCCATAAATAGCACAAGTGATGTTTTGTATCCATTCGAAATGAGACGTCGGTCATACGCATTCAATTACCCATGTTCTTGTAACATGCACAATTTTGAAAAAGGAGGTGGTCCGACACGGGGGAGGGGTGTGTGTGTGTGTGTGTGTGAGATGCTCTGATGTCTGAGGAGTGACAAATTCCTACTCCAACTTACGGTGGACGTGAAGGGCTCAGTGTGCACCCAGCGGCTGAACGCCTCGTCGATGTAACCCGTCAGCGAGGCAGAGTCGTTGTGCGGGGCGTCCACCACGTCCACCAGACCGGAAATGGGGCGGTTATCTTCCGTCGTCTCGCGCACCTGGATGACCCCGGACTTCCGGCTACGGGGATCGGCCTGTGAGCACTGCGCATACTCCCGGCCGGCCACGTTCACCAGGTAGTTGGTCTCGTCTATCAACTGCAGGTAAGGGAGGGCACACTTTTAAAAACATTAGTTAAGTTAGGCCAAATATCGTCGTTTGGAAATAAAAATCCTGGTCGGGCAACCGGCTTTTAATTTAGATTTTAAAATAAAGTTTTTCAGTCATTCATGTCCATATAACAATGTTTTCAGTCGAACAATGAACACTGTATTCTCATTTTGAAATTTATTATATCATACAGTTCTTAAAGTTTCAATTTTGGAACATATTGTGTGCTTGGAACATATTGTGTGCTTGGAACATATTGTGTGCTTGGAACATATTGCGTGCTTACAAAAGTTGAATTGCTGCTAGCCCGATGCATTTTTTATGAGCTCAACAAAAATATCACATTTCTTTTCATTTTATTTGGCATTATGTATTTTTTTTAAGTCGACCTTTCAAAAGTGCTGTTGTTTGTTGTTTTGTGTCCTAGCAACATCGAAGGGTTTCATCAATCAGCTGCAGGAAAAGACGGTCACACTTAAATATATTCTTCAAGTGGGACTCTCAAAAGTGTTGTTGTTTGTTGTTTTACATCCTAGCAACATCTAAGGGTCTTACCGATCGGCATGTCAAAAGTAAGTTAGCATAATTTCACTTCAAATATATCCAAAGTTCAGGTGACTTCAAACTAAAGTCAAATATATTACACTTACCAACCTAATATATTTATCTTTACAATATATAGGAGAAACTCAAAACCATCAAACTTTAGAACTCTAAATCATCATTAGCGCAATATCTGGACATGGCAGTAAACTAGAATTAAGTTGCTTACCATGGGTCGGTGCATTTCCCGGAATCTGTTTGAAGTGTGCTCCTCTGCCTCCCCGGGGAAGGAGTAACCAGCGAAGGAACAGGCGACGCCCATGGCCAGAAGCAAAAGGGTCAGAGTGGAGGTCTGCTGCAAGAGAAAACACCCGATTGATTGATTGGTGGTTTCTTTACACCGTGTCAGCAACACATGACGAGAATGTTTTAAATATTATTCAACCATCGCTTTGATGTAGAATCTAAAAGCATACGATCAATTATTTGTCAATAGACAGTTATGAATTTGTTTAAACTCGCGATTATTTAATTTCTGGCCAAGGGAAATAAAATTCTAAATAATAGGGAAAGCAGCCCTGTTGGGTCAACTCATAGCTAACTGCCAGACTTGGTAGTTCCAAGTATTGTCACGGGGTGAAGAAAATCAGAAAGATTTTGCCTAGCGCAGTTATCGAACCCACATGTCTTGCCATTCCGGAGCTAGTGTGCTAACCATTACACTACCTAGGTTCCCTGATGCCATCACCATATCCTTGGCCACCTGTTTATGTGGCTCATTGACTGAGAGGTCAGTGCAGTCTTACGACCTCAGGATCTAAGTTTGATATAGAGGGTCAAATGGAGCTAAGGTTTCTGATTTCACTGGACTATGCAACTTTATAATAACTTTATAATAAAATAACTTTTCCATCGCTACTACTATCCAAAAGTGCTTCTAAAGTTAAAGTAAATAAAAAAATGTTTTTCGTCCTAAATATGAGACATGAGTCCCTCGGGCCTCAAACACCATATCAGGGCCTCAAACACCAGGATTATAATTGAGGAAAAGGGAAGGCAGATCCTTCTCCGCATGTGCAGAAAATATAACTAAAGATAATAATCAAGTCTTAGCGCAAACTCTGGCATAGATTATTTAAACACCACTTCAACCATGTACAATTTTACACATACTCACACGTCACATTTTCCAATGCCATTAGCGTTCATTTTCCACAAACGTTTCAAGATTGGCCCAACTATGGGAAGTCAAGCATTAAAATGAATGAAAACATAAATGCATCTTCCAATAACCTCATTTAGCAGACTGAATGTGTGTATGTGTATGTGGTCATTGAATGATATCCCTTAAGAATCAAATCTGGCGGGATGGCCGAATGAGTTGAGCGTCCGTCTCCCATTTTGGTAGATCGTGGGATTCGGGTTAGAACCCTGGTTGAGTCAAACCATTGGCTTAAAAATTGATACTTGTCACTTACTAGCCAGGCATTCGGCATTATTAGAATAGGACAAGGACTGGTTGGCTCAGTGTCAGGATCATGTGACTTAGTGGGATATCAGGTCATGGTGCTGCTGGTCTGGTCTCCCAGTAGGGCAGCAGCATAAAGTCGCCATGAGTGCACACTGTCATAAGTCACTACCCATCCTGATATGACCTTAGATGTTGCCAGGATGTTAAACTCCAACAACGAATAAACCAAGTGTGGACTTGAATCACAGTCTATTTCATGGTAATGTAGCCGACAGAAGAGTATTGAGTTACTCATAACTGCTTCACATGAAATCGATGTCAGCTGGTAATGGCGGGTGAGTGGGTAGGGGTGTGTGGGAGGGGAAGTAGGTGGGTGGGTAGGGGAGTGTGGGAGGGTGAGTAGGGGCGGGTGGGAGGGTGCGTGGGTGGGTACGGGTGGGTGGGAGGGTAAGTGGAAGTGAAGCGGGTAAGGTTCCCCAATACACATGCGCATTATGTCATACTTCTACAAAACTGAGAACCTCAAGTCAGTCTCCACTACCAGCGCTGGTCCAACTCTACTACTGGATGAACGCACTGCAGGGTATATATATGTTCAAATGAAGGGCTCAGGTGCAAAAACCGACAAATCCATTTTAATTGTTTTCTGTGAAATAGAATTTATTGTGCCTTGGATTTAAAGTCTATCAATTTCATATGGAGTAGGCAATTATATAGGGGATGTTTCATCTTCTGGGGAAAAATGGATTTGGTTATCAGAATGATGACACGTTCAGCTCAATTGTGACATTTATGGTTTCATGTTGGGCCTGATGGCACTTGTCGGTTGTTGCGTCTGAACCCCTCAAATAGTGTCTTCTGAAGCTGAGCATAAACCTGTATGCAAATAAACTCCCAAAACAACAACCACACACACACTTACAGATTAACTGTTTGGGCTGATCTTGGCCCTATTGGGCTTCTAATGCCAGCTTGTTGTGTTAACAAAGAACGTGTCATTTTTACACATATGGAGGTTGATAGAGCCCTGAAGTCACATAAGTGTCCTCAGCCATGTCTATCCACCCTTCTCTTAAGTACTTCTACCGTTCATGCTTCAATCACTTGGTCTGGAAGACTTTTCCATGGATCTGTCACTCAAACGAAAAATGAGTGTTTCCTGACCTCACGTTTGGGCCTCTCCATGAAGATCGTATACCACTGGTCTCTGGTGTTGCTGTTTATTCTGAGGTTGAACAAACCCATTGTGACATCACTCTCATAGAATCCAGTAATAATCTTATAAACTGTCTTTATCATATCTCTTCTGAGACAATGATATGACAATGTTGGTAGCTTTAGTCTCCTCAGACGATCTTCATATGCCATCTCTCCTAATCCTGGGATCATCCTTGTCACACACAATGTTTCACATTTTCCAGAGCTACATTATGCTTACCCAGATGAGGAGCCCAAACTTGATTTAATCGAAAAGAAATGCTGGATGGTTGAGTTGTTTTTGGACACTGGTGTACTCGAGGATGTGAGCAGTTGATAAGGAAATAAAATATTCACACCCACCCACAGTAGGTGTGAATAACGACCGTGTTTACAAGGTGTGGAGTTCCTCGCTTCAGCATGCAGTATTCATCTCTACTGGCATAGAATTGAAGAACCGGGAGAGAATGCACAAGCTGCCATTTTGGTTTTTGTGCATTCTCTCCCAAGTTCTAGGTACTGATGAGAAAACCTTTTGATTTTCTTTTTTTATACTACATTTGGTTCTGCCATGGCTTAAGTTACAGTGAAATTGTCCCGATGAATGGCCTATGAAAATAAGTATTATTAAATTAGATGCCTCTTCTTGCATGTATTTGTAGCAGTGTGCCATAATGATACAGGGTGCTTCACCCGGACCATAGCATAATCAGTAGCGTTATTAAAGTTGCATAGTCTGATGGTTTTGAATTTCTGTATTTTTTCTGAGATAAATATATTAGATTGATCACTAGTACCTACTTTACATTAGTTCAAAGTTACTTTTATTTTAAATGGTAACCTTTTGAGATATTTTGAGTGCAAACATGGAAAATTAGTTTTGGCAAGCTTGCCAAAACTCTGACACCATAGACTTCTGCAGTAACAGGTTCTGTTAAATTGACTCAGTATTGTCTTCTACACAGAAACAAATGCTTAATAAGTGCAAAAACAAATAAGACACTACATGTAAAATCAAATCTAGATAATTGGTTTGGTTTTGAAAATTTGATGTTTCATCGGACTATGCAGCTTTAATTAATGGCTGGATGGGTACCCACATTGGTATTTCGGAAGTGACATATTATGTTATCCTATTTGATGACATGCATGTGTTTGACAGCATTAGGGCGTGCTAGATACCTAAATATGCTACATTGCTAGACCTCACTGTCCGCGCCTCACATTCAGGATATGCGTCTCTAAGTAGGCAAGAATCTGTCCAGAATGGCAAGAAGAAGACTTGGTATATTACTATTTTAATAGTAATATACCAGACGTATATGCAAGCAGACGTATATCCATGCAAGCAACTCTCCCCCCCCCCCCCCCCCCCACCCTGTCCCTCCAACCACTGCCACACTCTCCATATATAGGGCTTGTCACAATACGGGAATTCCGAGTTACACTTGTTCCTCAGGGAGGACAAGTGCTGTGTCCCAGTAATTTGAAATCCAAGATGGCCACCTCAGTTCGAGCATGCCAGCCTGGAGACAGGCCTACTAAAACTCCTTGGGAACCACAGAAATTATATTTGCCAGTTTCCAGCTTCTAACAAAAATGCTTAGGGTAATTCTTATTAAGGCACTTTCTGGATTCTGCCTCCTGACTATACACCGGTGTGGCGGTTTCAGCCGTACGCCAGTTTCAGCCATGCGCATACTCAAACTCAAGGCATTGTCAATGGTCGAGCAATCTTCATATAGAAAATACAGAAAAAGTTAAATATCTCTAAAACCACACCACCTATTAACAAATCGTTTGGTACGCATATAGAAAACATCTTTACCAAAAACATCATATTAAATTTCTAAGGTTAGGGTTCTTGATTTCTATTAATTTTGAATAAAACTAATGTTTTGCACTGCGCATACCGTCAAACTCAAGGCATTGTCAATGGTGGTGAGCAATCTTCATACAGAAAATCCAGGAAAAGTGAAATATCTCTAAAACCACACCACCTAGAAACAAATCGCTTGGTACACATATAGAAAACATCTTTACCAAAAACATTATATTAAATTCATAAGGTTAGTGACTCACAACCATTGACAATGCCTTGAGTTTGCTGGTACGCGCACGGCTAAAACTGGCGCATGGCTGAAACCGCCACACCAGTGTGGGAGGTGGTGGATACACATGCACCATAATTAATACTTATACTTATACTTATCCTCTTCTGCTTAAGAAATTAGGCATCAATGCCTGTTAGCAGCTTTGGCCTGTCTATGTGGGACCTAGTGAAATTATAGTTTTCTTGCGGCGAGCAAGTGCTTATCGAGGCATCCTTTGAAAGAGTTTAAGCTTGGGGCATTCACTACATCAGCTGGTAATCTGTTCCAAGTGTTCCCGGCTCTTTCAGTGATGAAATTTTGATGAAGTTGCTTGTTAGTTCTGGGTTTGACGATCTTCTTATTATGCCCTCTGGTTATCAGACCGTGTGTTGGCTCGAGTATGATGTACCGGTTTTTGACTGTATAAGTTCCGCTGAGGTGTTTGTAGATCTCAATGAGGTCTCCGCGGGCCCTTCTGTAGTATAGGCTTGGCAGGTTTAGTGCTCGCAGTCGGTCTTCGTAAGAGAAATTCTTCAGGCTTGGTACTAGGTGGGTTGTGCGCCTCTGTACTCTCTCGAGAAGTTCACAGTCCTTCCTGTACATTGGTGCCCATGCTGGATATCCATATTCTAGCCTGCATCTCACCAGGGATGTGTATAGCTTGGTCAGACTGACTTCATCCAGGTATGTGTAAGTATGTCTTATGAGGCCGAGTGTTCTATTGGCTTTCCCAGCCTGGGTCTCACAATGACTAGAGAAGGTCAGGCTCGGGTCTATCCAGACCCCCAAGTCTTTTTCGAGATCCTGTTTATATTAATACACAAACTGCTATTTTATGTAATGAAAAATAGTTGCTAGGACAATTTCACTGTTAAAGACCACCAATGTGATACTTGCATTCACTAAAAAAAAAAAAGAATTTAAGTTAGAAAAAGGCCAGGATTTATACATCCGCTCCTTGCCTAATATTTTAATGTGAAAAAGTGGGCGGTCTCTGTCAAAACGTTGTAGCTGCGAGCCTGCTTGTAAGTTGAAGTTCCCAACATAAACTCTGGGTGACATGCGTTCACACAATGCCTCGAGCACCAAAAGGCGGCTGAGTTGTTGGCATAACTGCGATGCTGGGTGATTATGATTCGAGACACATGTGGGGTGCGGGGCGCGATGTGTCAGTGTCTGGGAGACATTCATCACCGCCAGGCGGCATTCCGCCAGGCGGGGAAAGAGCGCCATCCAGCGGCACGTCAACACCATACCCACTGGGTTGCGATGAGCGCCCAGTCGGCAGAGCGCGCGCGAGATCACCGCGCGGCAGGTCGAGGGATCAGTCATGTCCGCGGACTTGAATCTAACCAAAGACCCTTTCTCTTTAAAGTTGCCTGGTCCGATGGTTTTGAATTTCTGACATTTCTGACATTTTATGACATTCCCGATATTTTGCGACATTTTCTGACGTTTTATGAGATAAATCTATTAGGGGTATAGTTATAATCTATCTTACTGTAGTTTGAAGTAACTTTTATTTTATATTGCTACCTTTTAGGATATTTGAAGTGCAACCATAAAACAATTTCTTTTCTGATTTTGGCAAGTATGCACACACTCTGACACCATAGGCTTCTGCAGCAACTGGTTCTATTGTTATTAAATCGACTCAGTATACCTTTCTATGTGACAAAACATGCATAATAAGTGCATCAGTATCTAAGTTAGATATGTACAATCAAATCTAGATAATTGTTTTGGTTTTGAAAATTTGATGCTTTTCATCGGCCAGTTTTAAGTAGGAAAAGACAAAAAAAGAAACAAAGAACAAACAGAAAAGAAATATTCTTGTCACTACTCTTGCATTGCATTGGCAAGATGTGGTTGGTAAGAACTGGTTGGTTTAGTGTTGGGACAATGTGACTGAGTGGGATATCGAGTAATGGTGCCTGCTCGTCTGCATGGCATATCCCGTATAGTGGGACTGCACTATAAAGCAATGCCATGGCCACACACTGTAGGTACTAAGTTGGATGTATGCTTTGATATGACCTTAGATGTTGCTAGGATGTAATCGTACCTCCCCAAATCAACCACACGACGAGAAGGCGTCCGGTCGGGAAAATCTCTGCAGCACACACAACTCAGCTTCAAACAAGTTGTCATACACTCATTCATATATAAAAAGGTTGCTTGTTGGAGTTGTGCGTCCTCGCAACATCGAAGTCATATCAGGATGGGTACCGACTTATGACAGTGTTTACTCATGGTGTCTTTGTAGTGCTGCCCCACTGGGAGACCGGGTCCTTGCTCTCTCCTACTAATGCCGAGTTCCTGACTATGAAGCGACGCGTATCATTTTTAAACCATTGGTTTGACTCGACCAGGGTTCGAGCCAATGTATTCGAATCCCATGATCTACCAAAACGGGAGACGGGGCTCAACTCATCTGGCCACGCTGTCTGGCCTCCCACGCACATATATACAATTATATATATATGTGATGCATAGTGCATAAAGCGTGCATTCCTTACACGCGGTATGCGGTATGCGAATGCGAATGCGAATGCGGCAAAAAATCGAAAAGCATCTAAATCAATGGGGGTGATTCCTTACACACGGTATGCGGTATGCAGCATGTGGCATGCGAATACTGAATCGGTCCATGTAGCGATCAGTGCGGCATGCGAATGCGAATGTTGCTGCGTTTGACTTAGAGAACAGTGGTGAGGAAATCTGACACTGTGTGTGGGTGTGGGTGTGGGTGTGGGTGAAAGGACCCATCCCATAAGCACGCCGCACGCCGCATGCCGCATGCCGCATGCCGCATCCCGCATACCGCGTGTAAGGAATCCTAGCTTTATACAAGTATAAATGGCAGGCGAACATATATACTTTGCTACTTCCTCCATCGGCGCATTAGTGGAGTGCCCCCCCCCCCCCAGCTGGCGGGGAGTTGAATAGGGGTGGTGGCCCCCTCGCACCACACACATCGGAGGAATTCTTTGAGGAGATTGTTCGCTCTAAGCGTTTTACAATTCATTAACAATGTACCAGACTGGATGGTCCAATGAGTTGAGTCCTCGCTTGCTATGCTGCAAGTCATGGGTTCAAGACCTGACCGAGTAAAATCAATGACATACACATTTACATCCCTTACTCCCTAGCCTGTTATTACTAGGATAGAACACGAAGCAGTAGCATGAAGAGGACCAATTGTCGCTTAATCAACGAATGCAACAACAACAATAAAGAACTAATTAAGTTCAAGAAAACAGCAAAAACAAATAAGACACAAATTAAAGCAAGGCGGATATTTGCGGCATATTTATAATCACATAAGGCATTACACATTCCACATATATATATATATATATATATATATATATATATATATATATATATAATCTAATAAGTTAAAATCTAATATTTGAATTTTTTTAATGTTTTGGTTGCAAATGAAAGCTGGAAATCTCCCCTTTACATCTATATAAAATATAATTTGATGATATACAAAAGTAAAGGTGTAGTCCATGATTAAGCTATCTCTTATGGCAGTATAACATGTCTTGCTCAGATGTAACACATGTTTAGGACACCACAGAGTCTGCTTAATAAAAATCTAAGCAGAATTAAATCATTTCATACTTAGAAGCATATTAATCACTTGGTTATATATGGTCACTACATATATGTCACTGCATATATGTAGTGCTTATATTGATAAAAAAAAAAAGTATTTCCCAGCCATGCTTTATTCACTGAATAATTAGAGTAAAATATTTGCGTGGCATCCAGACACCACTGGTTACATCTGTGATGGAAATTTGTAATGTTATTTCTGAAGACATTTAATTTAAGCATGCATACATGTTAATAGATACTTGCTTTTTTATTTGGGAACTGATTGTTTGATATATCAATGCAACACAAGATGTTAGTAAGGATTCAACCATGTCCCACATGTCATGTTACAAATGGCTGACTGTAAAATGTTTTTTTGGGGCACAAAAACACTTCATAACTAGTAAAAGGACCAAAGTTGTACATAGTTTCTTTTATTTCCCTTATTTCTTACATCAAATCCGAACATGAATATGAAAAGTATAAGTAAAAAAATATGTAGGAAGTTCTTTTTATTGATGTTTTAAAATCCCATCCCATGCTGACAAGTTTTAAGGAGAGTGACCCATATATATATATATATATATATATATATATATATATATATATATATATATATATATATGGTGTTGTGTGTCTGTGTGGACAATATATTTTCTGGAAATTATGTATCCACATCTGAATATAATTGGGTTCCTTATGCATACATATATACATTAAACCAAGCTCGGTTAAACCAAACGATCGGTTAATCCAAACCTTTTTCGGCGGCCCGGCAAAATACTACCATTTATCATATAAAAATGTTATATATATATGTATGTTTATATACGAAGAGCTCTTTTCCTAAATGTGATAAGCGCCAATCCAAAAAATGGGTTTGCAATGCCAATACCAAGTTCATAGATCATGTTTTGGAGAAGATCTCTTCATGTATATAATTTATATATGTCCAAAATACGATCTCGAAACTTGGCATTGGCATTGCAAACTCCATTTTATAGGTTGGCGGTTATCACGTTTTAGAAAAGAGCTTTCAATATGCTCTTCATATAGCAAGAAAAAATCCTCCGGTGCGACTGACACTTGTCGACACTCGATGGAGGGGAGGTGAGCGCAGGGGGCGCCACTGGTCAAGTGCGGAGTCTTTCGGAGAATAACAGTGGTATCAAGTAATATATAATATAATATTAATAAAGGAAACAATTCCTTTCGTATTTTTATACTTGCATAATACGTTATACACCATATATATATATATATATATATATATATATATATATATATGTATATGTATACATATATATATATATATACATGTGCTTACATGCTTACTCGTATATATATGGATGTAAATTATTAGTGCAACTTACCTCCATGTTCTCTAACAGTGATTGTGCGATGAGGTTGAAGTGACGAGCCCCCAATGTGTGTGAATGCTGCAACACGGGTAGTGTCCTCATACAGTGAGGACCGCATCTTTATATACTCTCCAACTTACCCCCCCCCCCCCACTCCCACCCACCCCCAAATCACATCTCCCCCACTCCCCCATTTCCCTCTCCTCTCCAGGGCACAGCACAGACTTACCCTACCCACTGTTACTTGAACCAGTGACATGCTTTTACTAAGAACACATACCTCAGTTAAGAAGTCTTAAAGTTATTAAGTATATATATATAAATATATATATGAGACTGTCTCAAAAGGTGCTAAGCAATATGGGACAAAACTTTGTCAATTGTAACGATCAACATACTATCTCTACTATGCATTTGCTCTGGATAAACTGATTTGTTTTTTACATGGTGTTTCATAATCCCAATAGAATACATATTGATTTAAAGCAAATGTCCTTGTGTTTTCAGTGTATCCATTTCCATGCTGTTTTGTGTCAATCGTTACAATGGACAGAAAATAGAAGAGTTATCACCTTTTGAGACAGGCTCATATACACATATATATACACATCCATATGCATATAACTATATACATCACACAACAAATATATATATACACCAAATGAGGCTGTGCACTATGGATTCTACTGACATGACTTCTTAACTCATACTTTTCAACAAGTGATGAATCTGTATCATATATGAAGCTTAACAGATGTCTAGTTAAAGCTGCATAGTCTGATGAAAACATAACATTTTCAAAACCAAAACAATTATCTAAATTTGATTCTACATATCTAACTTATATGCTGGCGCGCTTATTAAACATTTGTCGTCACATATAAGGGGATACTGAGTCAATTAATAGAACCTGTTACTGCAGAAGCCTATGGTGATAGAATTTTGGCAAGCTTGCCAATATTAATTTAGCATGTTTCCGTTTCAAATATCTCAAAAGTTAGCGATTTAAAATAAAAGTTACTTCAAACTAAAGTAAGGTAGATTATAATGAACAACCTAATATGTTTATCTCAGAAAATGTGAGAAACTCAAAACCATCGGACTACGCAACTTTAAGTAACAAACAGTATGCACCCCCCCCCCTCCATTATAACTATATTCTGAACAACTTGAACCACTTTGATGACATAAGTTTGATTAAGTGGCATAGTCCGATGAAAGTACTACCTAAATGTGATGCGTCATATACTTAGATACTGGTTCACATGTATTTATCATTCATTTGGGTGTTTTCTCTCCAATAACGTCAAGACTCGCTAATTTCGATGGATGGCAATGCGACCTAGTTAACATAACGGTATATTGCACTTGGTTTCAAACTCCTTTCCTCCCTCCCACCCTCCCACCCTTCCCTTCCCTCCTCCCGTACCCCCCTCCCTAATTCCCACTTCCTCCTTCCCCCTTTCCCCCTCCCACCCGCTCACTCCCTCACTCCCTCACCCCTTTCTCCTACCAGTACCCTTTCCCTACACCCTTCCCTTCTCCCGTCCCTCCCTCCCTAATCCATCGCTCCCTAATCCCCACTTCCTCCTTCCCTCCCTTCCTCCTTCCCTCCCTTCCTCCCTCACTTCCCGTTACCTACCAGTACCCCTTACTGCTTTCTCTCCCTCCCCTCACCCCCCCCCCCCCTTCCCTCCACCCCCCCCTCTCTCTCCCTATCCCTCCCTATATGCTGCCGAGACGGCGTAAAGCAACCACCAATCAATCAATCAATCAACCCTCCCTATTTCCCAACCTCCCCACCCGTCTCCCTCTCTGCATCCATCACCCACCCACCCTCCCTCCCATTCCCTCCGCCACCCTCCTATCCTCCCCCACCCTCCCTATCCATCCCTATCCCTCCCTCCCTCCCTATTTCCCACTCTCCCACCCCGTCTCCCTCCATCCATCACTCCCTCCCTGACCCTTCATCCCCCACCTCTCTCCCTCTCCCTCCGTCCCCCCACTCGCCCCCCCCCCCCCCGCACACCTTGATGAAGTTACAATGTGTCTTCCTGCCAGAAATTGGAAGGAAATTAACGGACTGGTTCCCTCCCAGACGTGCGGTCACCAGGCTGGGTCTCCGGTGGCGCCACCTAGCGGGCGATATTGACTTCAGGCCAGCGGTATTGACGTCACGTCGCGTAACATTGACACCAGAACTCGGCGGAGTGACACCAGCACCATGTGAAGTCATTAAAATATAGTTTCACAGTGGATAACAAAGTAACTAAACTCTGTACATGCGCAATGAAAGGAGAAAAAAAAGACATGACTCCACATACATATATAGGCTTTATATTAGTTCTCATCAGAGTCATAGATGGATGGAATGATTGCAAAAGGGGCTCACTCTCACTCAGCCTTCTTTGACTTTGGGGGTGGTTTGTAACCTTATGAAGGTTACTGGTTGCAGAACTGCAACATTAATAGAGAGGCTCCGATAAATCGGCCCAATCGTTGGTTGAAGACTTAACTTCAGTAGCGAGTGTTGTAGAAGCTGGGGACATCTTTACAAGGTTGTCATGGCGAAGCATTGAGGCGGCCCCGAATCTCTTCGGTCTGGCGGTAGTTGAGCGGTAGTTGGCACTTGTATCCAGTCGACAGCAGCAAGGGTTTCGAGGAAGGGCGGGTAAAGATGGGTGCAGTGGTGGTTCCAGCAACGAGAACAAAGCGAGAGAAAACATAAATGTACAGGGCCCCACCCAAGCACACAACTCCCCTGGTCAGGAGTATGGCTGGGGAAAAAAAAGGGTAGAGTATAGGAAAGAGAAATGAGGAGAGTTGAGTCAAAGGACCATGTCTATCTGCTCTATGGCAACCAACCAGTAAGCCATAGACACGGACAGAGTAAGAGTAGAAAGTGAAATGCCGGCGGGCCCCCCCCTCCTGGAACTCTTTTCAGACATATCAAGGAGGAGCAAGGCCGGCGGAGATGAGATAGAGAGAGGGGTGGACAGAGTGCGGTCCGGATAGCAAGTGTGTGACTCAGCCTTCGGCTCTAACCCATTTGAAATCAGTCCTGCCATCCACTCACTAGGGTCTTAGCTTGCCTAGATGTATGCAACATCATGTCTTTCGATGCTGCTTGGGTTTAATAATTTGAATAGCAACTAGGCCCTACTCGATTCAACTGAACTTCAGAAGTATCTCATCTCGATATTATTATATTCCTGCTGTCATTTCTCTGCACCCTCTGCACCATTTCTGGTGGTGAGTGATGGTAGACTATGTTGTGCATACTAACTGTCTGTAATATATAATAAAATAAAAACTACGATCTTATAGACATGTATAATAGTAGGTATATATATCCCCCTCCCCCGCTCTCCCCCAAACAAACATACACTGTAAACTCAACCAGTAGCGGCCAACTAGACCAAAAACACCACCTTCAACGGAATGAGCCTGGAAATGATTCTAGTTGGATCCTACTGAGGTACATGATTAATCAATATTAACCTACTTACTAACTCAATAGGCCCCACCTGAGATTACTATGAAGACCAGTTCAAACACGAAGGCCCACCCTACATCCCCCCATCACCCTTTCAACAAGTATGTTACTACTAGAAAGATACTCAGTTATGCCCCAGCCCCGACTAATGCTTGCTTTACTAGTCTAACATAGTTACCTCCCCATATATGTTTCTTTGTTCTATTATCTTGTTCTTTACCTGTCATTCATGTACCGATGTTTTGCTTATTTCCCTGTAATTATCTATCTATGTTGTTGTAGATTTGTTTACTGTGTAGTGGCAATTGTCATTAGGGCTGGAAGACCAGTGCATTAGCACTGACAGCATGTCATTGAGAGGAATACAACCACTGGAACAAAAAGGATTACCCAAAATAAATATATAATAGTAGGCATATAGTCCGATTCTCCACACTGACTTCATTACCTACAAATATGTGATAGCATGTCTTTAAATTGTTGTTGCATATTTAGAACCGTAAGTTATCATGTATAACTCACGTTTCAAAGACCAGAAATAGTTTCCTCAAAAGCACAGTCGGCTTATCCAACATGATATAAAAGGGCATGTGCCAGATATTTATGGTCAAATTAAGAGGTTGGCTTATCCTCAGAGGTGGCTAATATAATAGTGGCAATGCATGATCAATTGAAATAATACAAAACTGACATACTTCATAGTGGGATTTATTATTGTCTTTTTCGGTATCGTTACATATCAGAGTTCAGAATGTCATAATGTCAAGGCTTACAGAACTTAACCCAACCCCATGAATATTCTTACAGCATGGGTGGGTGGGATGGTAAATAAAGGTAGTTATCGTGTATATGTTGATGGAGCCGCAGCCTAGGTCAAAGTGATTTGAAAGGCGGGTTAGTCAGTTAATGAGGATTTCGACGCCAGGCGGCATGAGGCATCGGGGAGCATCTTGACTTTAGTTCCATGAATAGAATAAGAGATGCTTTGTACCGAATTAGTGAGACGTTGTTCATGCGTATTCAATTACCCATCTTCTTGCAACATGATCAATTATTTGACTACTCGCATATTAAAATTGTGGAAATTGTTTGCTGCCCACACACACACACACTTGCCAAGTTGAAATGGAGGGTTACTTAGATTATTATTGAGATCCCCCTCCCCCTTCAATCTGCATGGGTGGAAAGTGGAGATACTATTTAATATATACAAAGGTGGGAGTGGGTGAATGTAATAACTAATAATGGTCTGGATGTAGTTGCTCATATAATTATGGTATCTTCTACTAACCCAAAAAGAAATGAAAATACATTTTAATAATGAACAGCAACAACTCAAGCATGATTTATGTTTATATTTGTTCCTTTACTGACGCAATAAAACCACTGATAGCAAGAATAAAAGTACAATTTTATATTTACCATTCATTTCTTAATTACCTAATAACAATAAGTGTAACAGCAGCATGAGAGATGTGTATGGGTAACTCCCAGCCATGAGAGCAACATGTAATATATATTATATATATCATTGTAATTCAACATACACTATGTGATGAGTTCAATTAAACTGCATAGTAGCTCTTATTCAATGACAACCGAAGCGTGTCATGATTTAACAAAGGACAACTCAACATAAATACAAACAGAAGTTTTCATGACATAATGAAAGGTAAAACAACAAATTTGGCTTTATTAGAAAATAGTCTTAAAATAAGCAATTATGAAAGTATATTTATTTGCAACAAAATATAAATGTTAAAAAAATCACACAACAAAGTGGATTTTATTTAGTAAATGAATGATTAAAGAAAAATTATTAATATGAAGATTATCTGATTGAATTTTATTTTTGAACAAATCGTGCATTTAACGCTGGTATGTAGCCATGGTAACTGAATATTATGTATGGTAAATAGGTTAACCGTACAGACAAAGTAACATATAACAATAGTAAGAGGGTAGGAACACAAGCTCTGCTGTAACAGTTGGTTGGTTGTTGGAGTTTTACGTTCTTACAACATCTAAGGTTATATCAGGACGGGTGCTATAACATGCTGCACTGAATGAGTCAATGGGTGTACAATGCAGCATATCTCCATTGCCCTTAGATACAAAGATTCACCTTGTACTTTTAGTTCATGGGTGAACGACAACATAGTGTAAATACGGGCGAAAATAGCTTTAGTATAGAACAGGAAGTAGAATGCCTGCCTCCAGTATCAAATGGGTACTTATATCGGCACAGAGTTGATGAAATGGGAGAGAATGCAAAAAGACAATCTGGCGGCGATAGAACGGCGTCGATTTCACTTTTAAATCTTATTAAACTAGATGTTTTATTATATTTTTCAACTCAAAGGTAGCGGGGAAATATGAAGACATTACAAAGAATAAATGTTCCTTCTTAGATTGTGGATTTAGGCTCTCATTTCATTTCCCTGCTTTTTCGACAGCTTTTATATAGGGCTGGTATTCACCCATGTACTGGAAGTACAGGGTGAATCCTTTATCTACATTGACCTCACCTCATTCTAATTTTTGTGTTAAAAAAAGAGGAAGTAATAATTGTGCATTAAAGTTGAATAATCCAATGAAAGTATTCTTTTTTTTAAACACGAAAACCACTTCTCTAGACTTTATCCCATTAAGACAGTGGCATTCGATGATCAATTCGCTGGTGATTGAAGGAATATTAAGTCACTTTATTAGAGAATTTCTTAACACAATACCGCAAAGAAGCTGTGGGCAGCCAAGCCTGTCCTGTATGAGGTCAGTCTGCTGACCTCTGACCCCTATTGGCTTACTTTCGGTCCAATACGATGTCACTGCACTGCCTTACTGCACACCGGAAGTGGGTAAACAACACAAAAACGACGACTATATCAACATAGCCTGACTTCTTTCATCGTCACGTGATCATGGTGAAATGGAAAGCTGGGTCACAATTTAGCTTCAATTAAAGAAAACTTCGGATGCTTGCCGAAATGATTTTGCATGCTTTCACATCAAATACCACCACCAAACTTAAGCCGTCTGTAAATAGTTCCAGTCCAAGCTAAGGTCGAGTAGATTGGAATAGTCTAAACCTGATTTATTCATCTAGAAAAATATGGCAATAATTAAATGTCATTAGATTATCCAACGTTAATATTACTTAAATTCTTTCCGTTTTTGTCGTTGTAGTAAAATTTGGTTTAATTATCAAAAGCAGTTGCCGTCCTGATATGATATTAGATGTTGCTAGGACGTAAAACATTCTTTTGTAAACACCCAAAAGCAGTTGAAAGGCTTCAGTCTACATGGTTGTGTGACTATTTATCAGTGACTCATATTAACCGTAAAGTATATAGAAACAGTGAGCAAAGCCGTTATAGAATGGACAAACAATTAATAACATTTAACTATACATTTTTGTGGGGGGTACATTTATGCATATAAAACTAGAACCTATCTATGTTGTGTCTCTACAATTCGTCGTCATGATAACACGGTGTGCGGGGTTAAACAAAAAAACAAGAAAAAAACCCAGAAACATAATAAACATCAACTCAATAGTTCTACTACAATATATCAACAGCAAACATTTTTTTTTTAGCTTTCTCTTCTGCCATGGAATAAATATTGCATAGGAAGACATCTACATTATTTCTGCGATTCATGATCTCATATATCACATAGCATCCACTACTATCCGGACATGTTCCTCATGTATCATGTACAGTGACACCCCGTTTATCGCTCTAGATATGTTCCTAAAAAATGCAGCATTAAGTGAATCAGCACTATGTGAGGTCATTATAATCGGGTAGTTAAATTGGCATCAATAGTTGATTGTGTAATAGTTAGACGGCCCCCTGCATGTGCATGATTGAGAGTAGCGGAGGGAATCCGGATCTGATTCCCATATATTGCTCTAGTTCAATCTCCCATGTATAGAGGGTGGAGAGAGGTGGTTGCCATCTTCCTATTGGGTACTACCATAGTATCTTTGGTACTAGGCTGGGGAAGTGAATAAAAGAGAGCCGTAGCGAATCAGCACTGAATGGGGTAGAGCTAAGCGGGGTATACCTGTACTCATTTTGAACTAGTGAAGGACATTGCATACATGTGTGTGTCTGTTTATGTTTGTGTAGCACTCGGTGATTTGTATTCCACTATTACTGAGACTAACAGAAAGAAAGCGTCCACAACCAGTCCAATCAATCATACCAATGAGCAGCATTGCCAGTCCGTGCAATGTGGTCGACATAATTACAGTGGGTGCCTGCGGAGCCTCAGTTAATACGTCACTTCCGGTTTAATAAAATGCCACCAGAGGGCTCTCTCTAACTCTAAGTGACCAGATGGAAGGACATGGAACGGAGCCAGGGGGGGGTCGTTTGTTGTAAATTTAAACAGCATTCTAATACCTCAGGACAAAAATAGAGCATGCTCACGAACTGGGAATATTTATAACCATTTAAACCACAGGAGGATTGCTTCCTCAATCGGTGAAAAGAGAACTTTTAATTAATTCAGGAATATGATACATTAAAAATAGTTTATTTCTGACTTTGAATGCCAGATGCTTGTATCAAGATGTATGTATACAACCAATATTTAATAAGTGAAACAGTATCTAAGTTGGATATGTAGAATCCAATCTAGATAATTGTTTTGGTTTTGAAAATTTGATGTTTTCATCAGACTATGCAGCTTTAACATAAGCGACCAGACTCAAGCCGGTATTTCATTGATGTTGGCAGTTTAAATTCAATCAATCAATGATCCAATACAGAATGATCCTGTTTACAAGATGAAGCACTCCTTCAACCGTCCGGGTGACAGAACGTCGGGACACAGCAACACCATGGCCACGTTCAGGGTGCGTCTCGGAGGTGCCGTGGAGACGTCTCCGCGATGCTTTTTGGCCTATTTGCATTCAAAGTGCGTCTCGGCGACGTCTCGGAGATGCCTCCCTTTTCAGACTGGAGATGAAAAGCGCCTCGAAAATGGCCAGCGCATTCAGTGGTTTCAGCCAATCACAGCGCAGCTTTTCCATTGCAAATGGCCACTGCCTATGGGGGCGGCCATTTTCGAGAGAACAAACTGCCTTTGCAGTTCAGACCATCGTGACGTCACGGCCATCTCCAAGGCGCCTCCGAGACAGACCCTGAATGCGGCCCTGGTGTGGTGGAGTGTGATTAAGAGCCTGGCCCGGAAATGACGTATTACCGACTCCCACCTGACCTACTGAGGCTCTGAACTGTGACATGTGTTTGCACACAGAGGTCAAGGCGAACACTGTTTGTGCGTTTGTTTTTTAATTGACTGTAGTCAGCACCGGCCCAGTATGATTATTATTTATTATTATTATTACTACAAAATCGAGATATGAAATCTCTCATCCGGCTATTTCACTATTGTTGTTGTTGTCATTATAGGGTTATATAATAACACTATTTATGTCCAACCATCTCTGGTCTGAAAACATTTTGTCTTCTGACCGTATATATGTTGCCTAAATCTTGCATTATTCTAGTGAATATGGCTTATTCGCTTGGAGTTTGAGACAAAATGAATTCGTCTGATCAGTGATAGTCATCTATAAAAAGATATTTAAAAAACCGAGTTCAAACAACCACTCCCGTCTCCTCGTTGGGAATGGGAAGTGTCAGACGGACAGTCCAATGAAGGAGACGACTGTTGGATTCTCCGCCTAGACAGTTCATCAGTCGCCCACAAGGTGGCGCCACGGACAGTCACCCTCTGCGCAGCCTCAGTGTCGATTCGGGCTGCCATCTAGCGTCGGACGAGTCCATCAAAGTTAATGAAGGAGTTTGTTTAAAACTTGCGTTTCCTGGTAGAAAATATAGCAAATGTAAAAGACTAAATTAGACACGGTATATGATTGCATCAGAGGAAGGGAAGTCGGTTTTTAATTGGAGTTCACAATGTGCTCACTAGGTGTCGCCCGGATTGCCACTAATGCTAGGATGATATCAACGGAACAACAAAATTTACAATAAATCGCAGTTACAAACACAGTAAGGTCTCAGCATAACCAAGGCTAGCCCCCATTAAAATTGTACTCATGCATGTTCAAATGACCATACCAGAGTTATTATTTGAAAAGTGATTTGTTCACATATCGCGATTTGTTTACAATGACCGATGAATACCAAAAAAAATTAAGTGTTATTGTTTAAAACATATTATGTGTGAATAATTCTCATAATTAAGAAAAGGTAAATATTTATCAAAAGCGTCAGCATGAAAGAATATGACTTGTGCATTTATGTAGGAATTGTGATTGATATCTTAATGCAGGCAGACAATAAATACATTCATAAATATATTATTATTAAAGGCCAAATTTTTTGCGATAACACAAGAACGATGGTGATTTCCATAGCCATCCCTACCCTGCAAACTATCTGATTTAATAACCCAAATATTGTACTGGTGTAAGTCTTCTTTTTTTTGTGGATGCTTTTTCTTTCCTATTTTGTTCCCATTTTGTTATTGTTATTTTATATTGAAATTTCAGCTTTTGCCGATAGAAAATGCTTGAAAGGTAAAGTGGCTTCAATCGACTTTCACTTGAGTTCCCGGGACTTAGGAATGTGCCATCACATTGTCTTTCCCTCAGACAATCGGGCTTCAAACCCCATATCGGGCAGGATGATTACACAATCAATCAGTAAATACCGTAATGTAATGAACCAACTTCAACCCTAAACTCTTCGCTGACTGGTGGAATACGAATCCTTTTCATATACATTGCACGTTCAACAAAATAAAACTCAATTCACACCATAACTAGCTCTCTGATTGGTCTGGTAAAGTTGTTTTGTTTGTTGTTGTTTTACGTCCTAGCAACATCTAAGGTCATATCAGGACGGGTACCGACTTGTGATAGTGCGCACTCATGGCGACTTTATAGTGCCATCCCACTGGGAAACCAGGCCGCCGGCACCATCAACTGGTATCCCACTCAGTCACATTATCCTGACACTGAGCACACCAGTCCTTGCCCTATCCCAATAATACTGAGTGCCAGGCTAGGAAGTGACAAGCATAAATTTTTAAGTCATTGGTTTGACTCGACCAGGGTTCGAACCCACGATCTACCAGCACGGGAGGGGGACGCTCTAACTCATTCGGTTATCCCGTCTGGTCCGGTCTGGTAAAGCAATTGCTCGACTTTCAAAATCGAATAATTTATAATAATAAATAATGGGTGGACGGGATTTCTGTCTAAAGAATTACTGAGCACAAGGACGTGCTTATGCGACACTACTGCACATCTAACCAATCATGCAACCCGTCCATAACTAATATCACTGAATATAGCCAATAAAGTATAATTGTCCAACATATAACTGACAAAAAAGACAAATAAATACCCACGCATGCCTGTAACAAACAAGCAGCTCTGTATCCATGTTAAACATGTCAGCTGGCATCCCTGCAGACCCCGGCCCGACTATGTAAATTCAAAGACACTTAGTCTCCTTTGGTATAAAACTGACAGTCAACTTAACATTCACCTCCAAGGGTAGAAAGAGAGAAAGATGTGGTGTTCTCTGTGGTTGAGTGGTTAGAGTGTCTGACTTTTTTCTAGGTCGGACTCCTAACCTGAAGGTCGGTGGTTCGATTCCCCATGCCAATTTGGATTTCCACTGCTGTGTATAACTTACAGCGTCATCAAAGGCCAGTTGCTCTCATACCATGCCTATGTGGTGTGGGAGGTTAAAAATCCCTTGGGTCGGTAAAAGTGTAGGCTCGGGCTTTCTATCGAAAAACTGTCTAATGGTGAAAACAAGCCTATTCAGGCTTATCCATGATATGCAGTATACATCTTCAACAACAACACGAAAAGACCTTCCTACTCTCCGTGCTACAGCAAATTTCCAGCCTGCTGCAATTTTCCTGCGATACCCATTCTTATCATTTAGCTAGTTCTGCTTTTGGCCTCACTGATGTCACAACCCAGGTTGCCATAGCAACTGGAGCACCTCATGCTGCAGGGGACCAGAGTTGAGCGTCCGTCTCCGGTTATGGTAGATCGTGGCATTCGAACCCAATGGGTTCAAAGCCTCTTCGAGTCAATCCAATACAAGACATAAAATAAATAAAAAATTGATGCTTGTCACTTCCAAGTCAGGATAGGGCAAAACAAACAAAACAATTAGCCCCCGTCATTTACTTTTATAACTCTGATAGCAGAATCAATTTCAAAGAATGTGGATACATGCAACGCGTTCCGGTATGATTTAAAACAATCAGCACTATATCTAATGTAAACACTTTAAATCGAGCGCAACTCTCCCCCCCCCCCCCCACAAAGAAGAGGACCCCCAAAACTAAGCACCATGCCTTACTCTTATAATTCTGATAGTAGAACTAGAAGTGGTTACAAGATAATTATGTAGATCCATACAGCAAGTTCTCATAGCCTGGCCATCGGCATATGATTACTGCTGAAGGACGATGTATTATTGCATAATAGATAGACAGATATGTAGATAGATAGATATATTTGTGACTGCAGAGGAGGATGCCACGACAACAGATGACAAGAAAACGAGGAGCCGACATTGAAAGCGTGGTGAGTAGATGTGAAGTGTTATTGTTTTAGCTGTCATAATAAGGGGACCAATGGTAATATATGTATGTATATATAAATATATATATAAATATATATATATATATATATTCTGGTTGACCATCTGTGCATATAAATAGAGTCGGTCTTAGATATGAAGTCTGACAGATGGATTACAAAAACAAAAACAAGTATTATGCAGGCTTTTAACCAAAGAGACAACCGCCAACTGAGCCCGACATATTTTCCAGCACCGACATTCTGATTTCAAATGGTATTTGAATGGAGCATGTCATCAGTTGGCTGATTATTCTTTTTCGTTTTTTCTTCTTTTTCTTTCTAAATTAGCCTTGTAATATTTATTACCGCATAGTGGTATGTAGGCATACCAACGGGACGGAACTGAGGCCAATTAAGTTTGCTGTCAATTGTGTCGGCCGTGGTCTTGTTGGGTTATCGGATTGATTAAGTCGCAGCATTAATAGGTTCAGATATATATATATATATATATATATGTATATATATATATAAATATATATATATATATATATAAATATATATATATATATACACATATATATACATACATGTATATATACATGACAGTTTGCTTATTCTACAAACTACCGTGTGGCTTAATGTCCTTAAATACCCTCTGCGTGGCCAAACAGGACAAGCCACCATGCAGTGGCAATAGTATTGTATTATTGTATGTAAGCATCTAATAGCTGAAACGTCAAAGAATAGATCACATTTAATAGACAGGTACATAAATGCACGCTACAATGGATTGACACCACATGGACCGGGGGGAGTGACGTCACTGGTGGGTGATAATGACGTCGTTTGGGCCGCTGCTACCAGAGGGCGCCGGCCTCCAGATGGGCTAAGTAGGAACCGGGCAGACGACATGAGACGACGTTGATATGACGAGATGTAATGAGTTAATAGGTGCAGTTTGTGGTTAGTAAGTAAGACTGTATGTGCATCTTAGACTGGCACTCTAACCACTCGAGCGTGGCGACATGCCTCTTGCTGGTTAGAGAAAAGATGGAAAGCATGCAGTTCCCCGAACTATATTTTAATTAATTAATTAAGAGCTAACATTAATCAAGCCAGACAAAACTACCCTGAATGCTAGTACAAGTAGAGCTTACACTAAATAAGGCGGTACGCCTACGCCATTCCAACCGTGCATCATTGCTCAGCCATATGCATCGCCACCGCAAACCGATAGATGGCGGTGCAAACAGCAAGGTGGCGCCACCTGGGGTTTTGTGTGATGGCAACGCGCATTTCAAGTTCACAGCCGCGCTCATTGCCACCGCTAATCGAGAGGCTGCGCAACTAAATCGCGATATGGCGCCATCTAGCGTTTCACTGAGATAACACGCCATCGCTCAGTCACGCTCATCGCCACCGCAAACCACCAGATGGCGACACAACCGCAAACACCGCCATCTTGGCTTTTCAGGGTGGCGAGCGGTTGGAGTCGGACTCGTAGCCGCAGCACCGTACATAGTTTAAGCGTTTGATGTTTGAAAAAACGAGCTGGCTCCAAGGCGCCAAAAAGTGTCAATGCTCGCCTTACTGCTACCGGGTAGAGTGACTCACTGTGGTTTATTAGATAACGTAGTCATCGTCGTCTGCCAGTGTGTCGGGCTCTCCATCGGCGCTGCTTTGTGTGAGATGTGGGCTAGAGACAGAAGCAGTGAAGAGACACGTGCACATCAGACTCGCCACGCTACGGGCACGGCACGCGCATGCGCTCCCAACATCGGGCCACCCCAAGTGATTGCTGCTACATGTCTTTAATTTGATTTTTTAAACACAAAAAACAACCACAAAGTACCCATCGGATTCTTCCCCAAATTGTGTACACCTCGCCACACACTGAAGTCTGGGTTTTCTTTAGATATATATATTATATATATGAGTCAGCCTCACGAAAATGGGCCAATTGGTGGTTTATTTAAGATGTCAGCATCACAATTCTTAAAGTGTAGTGCATTTCTTTGTTTTATATTAAATTATCCTAGAAACAAATAAGGTTGTTGTATTTTCTCTAACATTATATTCAGGATAAATTTAAGGACGTAAATTTAAGGACGTTGCAACACCTCTTTCAATGCTAAACTATAAGAATGCCGAGCGATACCGACATCCAATAATCGACGCCGACAACTTTAACAGATGTCGGCGTCGCAATTCTTAAAGTGTTGTGCATTTCTTTGTTTGATATTAAATTATCATAGAAACAAATAAGGTTGTGTTTTCTCTACCTTTACATTCAGGATAAATTTAAGGACTTTCCAATACCTCTGTTAATGCTAAACTATAATTATACTGTTCGATGACGACATCCAATGATCGATGCCGACAACTTCCCCCAATTGGCCTCTTTTCGTGATCCTGACTCATATACAGATGTGTGTATATATATTAATATTATATATATATACATATATCTATGTGTGTATGTATATACATAAATAAATATATGCAAACATAAATGGATACAAATACTATGAAAAACTAATCCGATGATAGAAAACAAGGGATAGCAGTGGCCCACCATCCATCCTCCACTCTGTTCCAATTAAAGAAATTCGAGATATGTAAATGAAATTGTCTTTAATTCGTATGCAATGCAATAAAAAATGATAACAATAAAAATATTGCAAGATATCAAACCAGTACCTAACTTTTCCTTTTCCTTTTAGTTAAAGAAAAGAACATATTAAAAAGCCAAGAAGCCAAATGGACCAATGGTCTATCCATGCACTTCCAAATTGGCTTCGGATAATTGGATTGTTAAAAAAAAATCTATCTTTCTTAAATTATTATTTTTGATAAACCCTTTCACGCCTCAGAGGGAAATATGGTCATTTAGTTACTGTGTCTCTTCACCTTCATAGTTTCCTGCATGATCAAATTGATTAAAGCTGCATAGTCCGATGAAATATCAAATTTTCAAAACCAAACCAATTATCTAGATTTGATTTTACACATCTAACTTAGATACTGATGCACTTATTAAGCATTCGTTTCTGTGTAGAAGGCAATACTGAGTCAATTTAACAGAACCTGTTACTGCAGAAGTCTATGGTGTCAGAGTTTTGGCAAGGTTGCTAAAACTAATTTTCCATGTTTGCACTCAAAATATCTCAAAAGTTTACCATTTAAAATAAAAGTAACTTTGAACTAATGTAAAGTAGATATTAGTGATCGATCTAATATATTTATACCAGAAAAAATACAGAAATTCAAAACCATCAGACTATGCAACTTTAAGCTGAATCAGGTGAGGAAGCAAATGACTTTGAGTTCATTCCTAGCCACACTTAGGGTCTTATCAGATCAAAAGCGGACAATAATGTATAAGGCAGCATCTATAGTCGATGGAACAAACAATTAAATTACTGCAATTATCTTTCATTATCATCGATTTAATAAAAGTAGCAACTTGAACAATCTAAAGCCCCTATCAAACAGTGTCTTGTGAACACTTTGCGAACAAAGAACCCACACTCACCGGCGACCTCCTTGCAACCAAAGCAACTTAAGCCCCAGTCACACTACAGCTTGCGACCACTTTAGACCAAAGAGCCCACAGTCACCAGTGACGGCCAGACGTTGGCAACTATTGTTTGGGTTGCAATGACGTCACTGGTGACTGTGGATTCTGTGGATTCGTTGGTTGCAAGGAGGTCGGCGACCACTGTGGAGTATTTAGGCACCATTTTGTGACTGCTTCCGACCTCTTTGCAGCCAACCCGTTTTTGTGTGGCCGCAAAGCAGTCCCAAGCAGTAATTTGACTGGGGTATATCTAACTCAACCTGCCCTGACGTCAGTGTGCGGTGAGGGTGACGTCACAGTTGTGTCATGTGACTACAATTCCCTTTTATGCACCCAATATCGGTGCAGGACATATATACGCAAATAAACACGCATACATGAGTTTCACACAAACAAACCCACACTCGTACAAATACGGCAACAAATGCTCAAACGCGCATGGAATTGCAACTTTGATGTTGTACTATGCCTGTGCCCTCCTAACTCATTTACAATATTATCATACCGAAATGGCCCACTCACAAAGCCAGAAAATTGTTATCAGTTATTATGTGCATGCAGAACCACAATGCCAATTACCATACCTGCCCCATCAGCTAATTCTTCCTGCTATGTCATTCTTACCTATGTAAAGGCCCTGTCACACTATGATGTAACGACATCAGCGTAGGGAGAACATGAAAAACATCGAACTTCTCGGTGTAGTATGCAAATTTGGGCACAAGTTGAACATGGATGCAGCGTAGTTGACGAGAGCGTAACGTCGGTAAAGTGTAGTGATAGTGTCATTCAACGAGAGAGGACAATGTCATTACACTCACGGAACTTTATGTACGTTATTCCATCGCCAGAACTACGTTACGTGATGTTACATACATCATGACACGGTGGCGAAATGCTGAACGTACGTTGGACGTATGTTCTGCGTACGTTCTCCTGACGTTCCCATTACGCCGCATGGACGTTTCCACTGGATTTCATGTGGGTCAAAGTAGTGGAACGTAGTGAGCAGCATTTGACTAACGTCCGTCTAACATCATTGACGTTCGGCAAATGCGTACAGAACGTACGGCGAACGTAAACCCTTATGTTCGAGTTACGTAGAAAGTTTTGAACAGGTTCAAAACCTTGACGCGTGCCGACATAACACGACGTAATGTGACATAGCTCGACGTCAGTCTAACGTCATTATGACGTCATCATAACGTAACCCAACGTACGTCAACGTAATGACGAAACGTGAGCACGTCAGACTTACGTTGGCTCGTTACGTCATAGTGTGACAGGGGTATAACTTAGTAACGCTAATCCTTCCATTCATAACACTTTTGTATGATCCAAGGAAAAGATTCTGTGTATCTTTCTTTCAATTCGGCTCACCTACAAAGTCGTATAGTCCGATGAAAGCACATTTTCGAAACTAAAATACTCAGCTAGATTGGATTCTACGTATCCAATTTAGATACAGGTGCACTTATTAAGCATTGGTTGCTACATAAAAGGAACACTATGTCAATTTAATATAGCTTGTTACTGCTGAAGTCGGGGGTGTCTGGATTTTGATACTCACGCCAAAATTAATTTAGCATATTTTCACTTCAAATATCTATTAAGCTAGACATTAAAACAAATTAAAGTTACTTCAAGAAATGTAGATTGCAATGATTAGCTTGCAATATTTATCTAAATAAATGGTAGCAACTCGAAAACATCGTTATATTCAAATTTAAAGTTGCATAGTCCGATGAAAGCATCACATTCTCTAAACCAAAACAGTCACCTGGATTTGATTCTACATATCTAACTTAGAAACATTTGTTACCACATACAGTATAACCCCGTTAAACCAAACTTGAAGGGACCATAGAAATTTGTTTGGATTAACCGATCATTGTTTTAACCGAGCTTTGACTTTGACTTGGCTTTGGCAAAAACGGGGTGCATTATGAATGTACAATGTATGTGGACACTATGATTATGTATATACAGTGTAACCCCATTAAACCAACCTCGGTTAACTCAAACGATCGGTTAATCCAAACTTTTTTCGGCGACCTGGCAAAATACTACCATTTATCATATAAAAATGTCTCAGATGACCTTAAAACCACATGAATTTTGGTTTAACTGTACTGGAAGTGGCCTGGGGCTGACAATTTTGTTTGGATTAACCGATACTTTGGATGAACCGACTTTGGTTTAACCTACTTTTTTATATGATAAATGGTAGTATTTTGCCGGGCTGCCGAAAAAAGCTTGGATTAACCGATCGTTTGGTATAACAGAGCTTGGTTTAATGGGGTAGTACTAGTACTGTAGTAGGGCACAGCGAGTCAATATAATAGAACATGTTACTGACGAAGCCTATGTGTCGAATTGTGGCGTGCTTACAAAAATTAATTTTGCATGTTGCAACTTCAAATATCTCCAAAGTTAGCCATTTAAACTACAAGTTACTTCAGCCTAAATAAAGTAGATTATAATAATCAATCTAATGTATTTATCTATAACAAAATTGCAGAGATTCAAAACCATCTGACTATGCAACTTTAAGAAAATTGCACTGCTTCACAGCTTCATTGCATTGCTCTATTTCAACATGATCCCGAGACCTCAATACGTTCGAACCAAAATGTAGCTCCAGTATTCAGTTTCTTGTGTAAATTTGGGTTTACTATTTGATTCATTTGCATGCAGAAGTTCCAGATTGCGCCAATATCACTATTTCGCCGTCTATTGAACCAATAATGCTTATTGTATCAACAATATATACTGTACCAATGCTGCCTAGTGTACCAATGCAGTCTACTGTACCAATGCTGTCTAGTGTACTAATGTTATTTAATGTACCAGTGTTGTTTAATTCACCCATGTTGTCTGGTGTACCAATGCTGTATAGCATGCTAATGGTGGTTGGTGTACCAATGCTGTCTAATGTACCAATGCTGTCTAATGTACCAATGCTGCTTAATTTAACCGATGCTGCACATTGAACCAATCAGGTCCAACGTACCAATGCACATAGCGGGATAATAATAATAATAATAATAATAATAATAAGAGAACATTAATCGGAAACAAGCCAACATGCGGACAATGAACAAACGTTACAAGTAACAGCGAAGTAAAGCATAATTAAATCATTATAATTATCATTACAGTGTGAACTGAGAGATGAGCAAACAACGAGGCAGCGCAGGGAACAAGTAGTCGAGTGATTATCGGAGGGTGGGTGGGTCGGGAGACAACCGCCCAGCAGAGTGGTCCACAAGGCGATCTCCCAGCGGATGTTGGGATGGCAAAGGGGTATGACTTATGTATGATGGGAGATCTTCAATTAATAGCTTAGCAGTGTGGCAAACCGGGAACAATAGGCTTTATTCTCATACATATACATATATATGTATATTCTTATATCTAGCATATATATATGTACATATATTATATTAGTATTATTACATATATATATATGTATATGTATGCTATATATAAGCATATATATCAATATTTATTCATATATATAATTATTTATACGTAAATCTAATATGCATGTATACATATTAAAGATAAGCATATATAAAAAAAATATATACATATATAATTGGTTGCTTGTTGGAAGTTTGTCCTGGCAACATTTAAGGTCACATCACGATAGGTACCAAATTTTGACAGTGTGCACTCATGGTGACTTTTTATTGCTCCCCCACTGGGAAATCAGGCTGCCAGCACCATGGCCTAATGTCCTACTCAGTCACATTATCCTGACACTGAGATAACCAGTCCTTGCCCTATCCTATTAATGCCGAGTGCCTGGCTAGGAAATGACAAGTATCAATTTGATAAATCATTGGCTCGACTCGACCAGATATTGTACTTCTGATCTCCTGCAAAGGAGGCCTGCTCTCTACCGATTCGGCCACCGCATCCAGTCATATATATAATATCATGCACATATATATATATATATATATAATCTCCTATATATATTCAGTATTCGTGTATATTGTTCAGCATACTGAAATACTGTATATAGACTGAGTAATATATATATATATATATATATATATATTACTTAGTGAGTTCCGCAACTGCAAGAATGTGATTTGTGACTGTAAGAAGCTATATTACCCTGTTCCAGTTGGCGACACTGCTATATGCAATGAGCGTGTGCTTAATTATATGTCAAAGGCGCAATCTATCAAAGAGAAAGACAGGAAGAGAGTGTGTGATGAAGGAATGCGCATACACATTCTAATGATTTATTAAATGCCTAAATTGTGTTGATAACACATTTTCTGGTTATATTCATAGCTATACCCGGTTGACCAGCCAGATCCTATGTAAGTACTATTGATTCGGTCCCAGCTATAGATATATTTGTGTATAACTATAAAAATATAAGTATAAATATATATGCATAATTATATAAATATGAATATATATGAATATATAAACACGCATATATAAATATACATATAAATGTATAAATAAATATGCAAGTATATATAAATATAATATGTGTATGTAAATATATATATATATACATATATATATACATAGAATATTTATATAATATAAATATACACTTAATAGTGTATTAAACTTGCATAGTCCGATGGTTTTGAGTTTGTCTCATTTTGCTGAGATTAATAACTAAAATTAATTGTTATAACCTACCCTACTTTAGTTTGGAGTAATTTTGTTTTAAAATGATTTAACGTTTTGTGATATTTGAAGCACAAACATATTAAATTAATTTTGGCAGGTACCCCAAAACTCTGACACCATAGGGCTCATCAATAACAGGTTTTATTAAATTGACTCAGTATTCCCTTCTATGTGGCAATACATGATTACTAAGTGCATCAGTATCTATGATATAGAGAATCAAATCTAGATAATTGCTTTCATTTTGAAAATGTGATGCTTCATCAGACTATGCAGCTTTAAATAAATACAATTTCAGGGTATGCTAGATCAAAATTATTAAGATCTGACAAAAATTAAAGGCATTTAATAAATACATTACCACCCTCACATAGGCGGTGGGATAGGGGGGTTGAGATCCTAGACACCTTGAGCTTCAGATTGACCCCAACAATCTACCACCCTGGTCAGAGCCTAGTGCCTCAAACCCCACCCACCCCTTATTGGGAAATAACCGCTTAATAGTAATACCAGCAAGTACAATATTAGGAGTGGGCGCGCTCTATAGTTACTAATATACTACGCATGCGTTGGCGATTAATGGAACGCTTCCGTCATCAGTAGTGTCTACATTGCCGGGCTGCCCCCGCCTGGATTACAAAGCAATGGATGACAATTCCTTATCACTACAACTCACTCCTCTTCCTTCAGGAAGGCGGCGCGGGGCGCGTTCGTCGGCTGCCGGACCGGATGCCGGAAGCCACCTGGCGGAATCCTGGGGAACAACACAGTCACACACATTGAGGAGTGAACATCCACAGCTAGCCCGACCAGAGCGCCCACCAGGTGTTGTTGTTGTTTGTTACACCGCAGGGGGACACCAAGACGCCCTCTGACGGCAGCGGCAAGAACTAAAGCGCTATTGGGGTCTAGCTTGGGATTTTTGGAGGTGGTAATTTTTTTTTCCCGGCGATGGAATAACACGCTATTGGAATGAAATGTGATTGAATAAAACGCTATGAAACGTCATGAATTTTAACGACAACAAAATATTTGTAATCTCAGGTGGTACGCAACTGCGTACCTGCGTATATGGAAGCTAGGAACCCTGGGCTGGCAACTCACAGCGCAGTTTCCTCTGCAGAAAAATAACCAAAAGTTCTAATAAGGGATTTCCACAACCAACTTGCCCTCTAGTGGCAGGGGTAGGAACTACACAATTTGAGAGCAGGTTACCTACTCTGGGGGGGGGGGGGGTCGTATACAAGTTGTAGAGAACATTCCCTCCACCACAAATGCACCCTCTGGTGGCAGTGAAAGGAAATAAATCAATAAGTAGCAGCAGCTTACTGCGCATGTGCCACGGAAAAATGCCAATGAGGCCGCCAGGGGGAGGGTGGGGGAGGGGGTGAGTTGAGGTGCAGGTAGGGGGGTGGTGTTGGTGGGTTTTTGGCAAGTAGGTGTGGGTGGGTGGTGTTTTTATTTAGATTCGTTCATTAGGGTTGAACGCAACCGGAAGTGATGGTTGCTAAGGTAGTGCGCGGTGCACGCTGGGTGAACACGTGCACGGGTGGGTAATTAATATCAGTTGGGCATTGTGATGGATGGTGGCAGGACATGTGTGGTAATCTGGTGTGAAGAACTGAAAGTGAGAATGGTCAAAAGTTACCTCGTCTTAAAGTTGCATAGTCCGATGGTTTTGAATTTCTGTATTTTTTTCTGAGATACATATATTATTTCGATCACTACTATCTACTTTACGTTAGTTCGAAGTTACTTTCATTTTAAATGGTAAACTTTTGAGATATTTAGAATGCAAACATGGAAAATTATTTTTGGCAAGCTTGCCAAAACTCTGACACCATAGAATTCTGCAGTAACAGGTTCTGTTAAATTTACTCAGTATTGCCTTCTACACAGAAACAAATGCTTAATAAGTGCATCAGTGTCTAAGTTAGATATGTCAAATCAAATCTAGATAATTGGGTTGGCTTTGAAAATTTGATATTTCATCAGACCATGCAGCTTTAAAACGGGGGGAAAAACATACACACAGAATTAATATAATTACTACTTCGTGTCATTGAATTATAGTTCATATGCATACCGTTAATGGTTGAGCAAATTAAGTCGAGATGTTCATATGCTACTATTGAGATAAATGGTTTGTCTTGTGGTGATATTGATTATGATTATGAGGAGGAATTAATGAACCAGAATGCCATTGATGCATTGTTACTTGCTTGTTGTAATTGTTTATTTTACATCTATAGCAGTTGATTGATTAATTTAAGTAATCTCCAATCAGATATTGGAGCATCATATATACATATATATATGCATACATATATATATATGTATATACATATGTATACATATATACACATATATTTACATATATACACACATATATATATATACATATATATATACATATATATACATATATACATATGTGTGATGTATGACATATTATGCGAGTATGAACATAAGAAGGGAATTGTTTCCATTATATATTATATTATTATATTACTTGATACCATTGTTATTCTCCAGAAGACTCCACACTTGACTGGTGGCGCCATCTGCGCCCACCTCCCCTCCATCGGGTTTTGACAAGTATCAGTCACACCGGAGGATTTACACATGCATACACATATATATATATATATATATATATATATATATATATATACACACCTATATATAATATAGCATGGAAAATGGAAACACATCATGGATAACATGGACGAGCCGGGGTGTGATTTACCAACACTTAACACCACTCACTTTCACCAACACAAAAAAAGGGAGGGGGGGGGAAGAAGAAAAAAGAAGAAAAAACGAAAAAAGAGAGTAGGAAAGTACCAATATATTCTGCCAGACTGCTATGTGATATCGCTTATGTGGATGTTCACAATTTTCTTACAAGTTAAACTCCTTTAAATAGAGACACGGGGAAACGGGAATAGCTGAATTGCTGAAATTAGAAGTCTATGGCAAAATAATATATATCATGTTTGAATATTTCCTAATTTCTGTAGACAAAGCCCATAGATGTGGGGGTAGGAAGGAGGGGCAGGTTTGGTCTGTGTTTGTGGGGAGGGCGGGGTGCGGGGAAGGGTGGGTGCTCTTATCTGTGTGTGGGTAGGTGGGTTGACAAGACTATATTATATATGACCTTGTCGGTGCACACTCCTGCCCACGTGACCGGAGTGACCCGACCCAGATTGGTTGTCCCATGTCATGGTTAGTTAGGTAGCAACACCAACTGTCCCAGCAGGCTGCCAAGTCAGCCAGGGGACCGCAGGTGGAGGGGGGAGCGGAGGGGAAGGGAGGGAAGGGTAGGGTTGGGGAGGCTAGGGGAATGGATGGGAATAGAGGGGAGGGAATGCGAGGGGAGTGCTGGGGAGGGGAGGGCAGGGGAAAGAGGAGGATAGATTAACAGAGAAAGAAAGTATATTTGAAGTTACATATTCCGATTAAAGATTCTATCCTTTTTATTTCTGAGAAAAAAACCCATTTACCTAGATTATAATCTACACAAACCGACCTAGATACTAGTGCTTTCAGTAAACAAATAATGTACCTTGGCGTTCCCTTGCTATTCTGCTATGCTTGGAAACAGGTAAACAAAAGCATATGTCCAGTATTTCGGTGTGCACACCATAATTAATTTGATACATTTTCACTTTAAATATCTTTAAAGATAGCCATTTAAAATAAAAGGTGTTTCAAACTAAATTAAGTAAATTATAATGATCAATCTAATATACTGATCTAAAAGATATGACCATTCCACTATGAAACTTTAAGTTATATAGTTTTAACAGAGTACCCCCCCCCCCACAACCCCTAATTTTAAATTAGATAGTTTAACAGAGTACCCCCACAACCCCTAATTTTAAATTATATAGTTTTAACAGAGTGCTTCAACCATCAATCGCAACTTGAAACTATATAGTTTTAACAGAGTACCCCCACAACTATGCCCAGCTTTAAATTGCATAGTTTCAACAGAGTACCCCCCCCCAACCACCAGCCGCAACCACCACCCGCATCTTTAAATTATATAGTTATAACAGAGTGACCCCCATCAACCCCGACTTTAAATGATATAGTTTTAACAGAGCGACCATAACAACCCTAACTTAAAATTATTTAGTTTTAACAGAGTGATATCAAAAGCATACTTGTATGATTTTGTGATAAAGTGAAAATGTGAAAGACTTACACATCGACACCATGTATTTACCCTAACTTCTTTTTCATTTTTGTATCAATTTGTTTCTTGTAAGACATTACCTTGCTTGCTTAGCTATAATCAATCAAATGTTGCTTGAATTTGTTCTATATGCTAAACTGATGTTCTGAATGTGTCTTTCATTTCCATGTTAAATGAGTGATATCAAACGTATTGCTGAATTTGTATCAAATCAAAATCTAAACGTAAAACCAAAAATGTTCAACTCTGAGTCGGATATATGTACAACAAATAAACCTTCATATGAAAATGATTCTGCTATTATTTGAAATATTTTCTACTATTATTTGGAATGTTTTCACTTTTGGTTTCCATGTCACAAAAGTGGTACACAGTTTTTGAGAATGACCCATATATATATATATATATATATATATATATATATATATATATATTGGCTTTGGCAAAAACGGGGGTGCATTATGAATGTACAATGTATGTGGACACTATGATTATTGTTTGTTATGTATATACAGTTTAACCCCATTAAACTAACCTCGGTTAAATCAAACGATCGGTGAATCCAAACTTTTTTTGGCGACCTGGCAAAATACTACCATTTATCATATAAAAAAGTCTCAGCTGACCTTAAAACCACATGAAAGTTTGGTTTAACACTACCGGAAGTGGCCTGGGGGTCAACAATTTTGTTTGGATTAACCGATACTTTGGATTAACCGACTTTGGTTTAACCAACTTTTTTATATGATAAATGGTAGTATTTTGCCGGGCCACCGAAAAAAAGTTTGGATTAAGCGATCGTTTGGTTTAACCGAGCTTGGTTTAACGGGGTTGTACTGTAAATATATATGCATTTCTGGGAATGCCTCTACGGCTCTAGTGAATGGTATCTCCCTTCCTCGCCCCCACCACAGCCCCAGTGTGTCGCTCACACACGGATGGGTATGAATGGGTGGTTGGTTGTTGGAGTTTTATATCCTGGCAACATCTAAGGTCATATCAGGACAGACACCGACTTGTGACAGTGTGCACTCATGGCAACTTTATAGTGCTGCTCCACTGTGAGACCATGCCACCAGCACCATGACCTGATATCCCACTCAGCCACATCATCCTGACAGCGAGCCAACCAGTCCTTACCATATTCTAATAATGCCGAGCGCCTGGCTAGGAAGCGATAAGTATCAATTTTTAAGTCATTGGTTTGACTCGACCAGGGTTCGAACGCGTGAGTTAGAATCCCATGATCTACCAAAACTGGAGACGGATGCTCAACTCATTCAGCTGGCTATCCCGTCTGGTCCCAGCGTGTCGCTCACACATGGGTGGGTATGAATGAATGAACAGCAGCCGCGTGACCAGTCTCTTACCATTCCAAAGTCACGTGATTGAGGGAGTGGGTAATTGGGCTATAACGTCCTAACACCACCTACGGTCAAATGGGGACGAGTACTGCCTTGTGACAGTGCACACTCGTAGATACTTTATAGTGCTGCCCGTCTGCGATACAGTGCTGCAGACATCGTGACCTAGTGTGCACTCATGGTGTCTTTATAGTAGTGCATGTGTGGGATGCCATACTGTCAGCACCATGATATCCCACTCAGTCACATAATTATGACACTGAACCAACAAGTTCTTCCTCGATTTCAGTCATACTGAGCACCAGGAAAACACCAACTTCGTTGTAAGTCCGTTGACTTCCCGCACGTGAAACATGCGCCCTAACCACTGGGCCATCCCGTCCGGTCCTATATGAGTGCAATGAGTGCTACTACATTGGTGAATTGATCAGTGCTCCGCAGGCTAACTAGCAACACATATCAATTTTGTAAGTAATTAGTTTGACTCTGCCAAGGTTTGAACTCTTGACCTTTCGCGCAGGAAGCCAACGCTCTTACTGGTTCGGTAACTGCATCCGGTCAGATATTAATTCTGATGGCGGCTTGTGACAAGGCTTGTGACAAAGTAAATAAAAACACCCCTAACCCTCCTAAATAACCCCCCCACCCCACCCATACAAAAAAAATCCAAAACACAAGATCAACCCAACACCCAATAAGGAAGAAAACATCGTGTAATAATATTGAGGAAATACAGATGTAAACAGTGGTGAAGGTAATTAGTGAATCATTGGTAAACCGACCCTGGCAATGACCTATATATATGTAGATATATATATATACACATATATATATAGATATATAAATATTTACGGAATTCAATCGACTTGATTGAATTTCATCTGTTGCAAAATGTTGGTAAGAGTGATGCATTGATTATCTATGTGTATTACCTCCTTCTACGGGAGTGGGGGGGGGGGGGTGGTAGGGGTAGGGGTAAAGCCACAGTGGCGACAACACACTGTTGTGCCATATCCATACATCACTTGGAACACTCAGTAACAACCCACTTACAAATAGCCATTCTTCTTTCTACAAGGCACCAAACACTATTGAATAAACCAGTGCTTCTCAATTATTACTCCCATTCGCATGTTCTGGCAGGTTCTGCGTCACTTTCATTCCCCATCTGCCACTCTCTCTTTTCCTCATCTCGACCTTCACGTCTGTTTCCATCCAATCCTCTCTATTTTTCCACCAACCATCCACCCTCCGTTCTCTGTAATTCCTTTTCTGTTTCAGTGTTTTCAATATTTTCCCAACCAACCAATCTCTTTTCCCTCTCTCACTCATTTCCCCCTTTCTTCCACTCTTTCCCCATTCCCTCTTTATTTCATTTTCATCTCTCCCACTCTCTCACGCTCTCACTTTCTGCCACTATCTCCTGTTCTTACTACGTCAATACCACATCTTCTTTTCGCTTTCTTTGCTCACTACCCCTCCTCTCTCTCACTCAATCTTTCATTCATTTGTCCGCCATCTCACCCCCTCTCCCCTTTTTCCTCTTCTTACCCCCCCCCCATTCTATCTCTCTCTTTCTTTCCCTCTCCAACTCTCCTCAATTGTCTCACCCTCTCTCCCTTTCACTCCATTTCTTTCCCTTTATCTCTATCCCATTCTCTCTCATCTATCCTTCTGTCTCCCTCTATCTCTCTCCCTCTCTCTCTCTTCCTCTCCCGTTCTTTCCTTCTCTCCACCCCTCTTCCCTTATCTCTCCACGTATCTCTCTATTTTTCTCTCTTCAGCCCTTTCACCCTCTCCCCCTTTCTTTCAATCTTTCTCTCGCCACCTCTTCTTCTTTCTCTCTTTCTCCATCTATATCCCTGTCTTTCAATTTCTTCTCCCTTGTCCCTTTCTCTCCCATGTTACTCACTTAGTAATTTCTTTTTCAGCTGTGGTCAAACACAAACAGAATCATATATTTAGCTAGGAAAGGAAATAGAACTCAAATAGAAGAAGGTAAACGTCCACCACATCCACTGAGCAATGCTGTGTGACTTGCATATTTGTAAGTTGGTGTGTTTTCTGCGTGTAGCGATGTATTACGTCATGGTATGTTATGTTTAACAGGGTGTGGCGAGGGCGGGTGTTAGCGGGAACCTAGTATGAGTGTTAATGTATGTGATTTATATAAGCACAATATATATATATGCTTTGTATTAATCATGTCTATATCTATGTGGCTGTAAGTATGACAGTTGGAGCGGCTATTATATATATATATATATATATGTACAACTCAGTACTATGCATATTATATACGAGGTTCGCATAGAATAGATGACACCATAATTAACACCATAGTTGACACCATGGTATAGTTGACATGACAGTTATCACCATAGTTGCCGCCATAGTTGTCAACATCGTTGGAATCACAGTTGACACCATAGTTGGTACCATAGTACACCATAATTAGACACCATAGTTGACACTATAGTTGACACCATAGTTAAAACCACAGTTTGCATCATGTGTGACATCTTAGTTTACACCATGGTTGACACCAGAGTGTACACCGTAGTTAAAACCATAGCTTGTACCATGTGTGACACCATAGTTGACACCATGGTTGACACCATAGTCGACACTACAGTTGACACCATAGCTAAAAACCACAGTTTGCACCATGTGTGACATCTTAGTTGACACCATGGTTGACACCATAGTTGACACCATAGTTAAAACCATAGTTTGCACCATGTGTGACACCTTAGTTGACACCATGGTTGACACCATAGTTGACACCATAGTTGACACCATGGCTTGCACCATGTGTGATACCTTAGTTGACACCATAGTTGACACCATGGCTTGCACCATGTATGACACCTTAGTTGACACCATAGTTGACACCATAGTTCACACTATAGTTGACACCATAGGTGACACCTTAGTTTACACCATAGTTGACACCATAGTTGACACCATAGTTAACACCATAGTTGACACCATAGTTGACGCCATAGTTGACACCATAGTTGACACCAAAGTTGACACCATAGTGGCCACTTTAGTTGAAACCATTGTGGAGACCACAGTCGATGCCATAGTTAGCACCATAGCTGACATCATAGTTAACACCATGGTTGGAACCATAACTGACACCATAGTTCACACCATAGTTGGTATCGCGGTTGACACCAACATGTGCAGGTAAATAACTTACTATTTCCCTATAACCAATAACTAACGCAATGAGAATTCACAGGGAGCCTAATCCACCAATAGCGCCGTGAAAAGCAGACAGCTTTACTCCAACCCCTCTCGTCCCTCAATATTTCTAGCGGACATACTATACCATATTGCTGTAATGGCTGAAACTCCTAAACTGTCAGCTCGTAGTACCAGCGCTGGCCACTAGGTGTATATCTACAACGCCACTATTTGTACACCAACTCATAATTTAGGCATTTACGAGGACCCTGCTTATGACGTCAGCACAAGTGCTGATAGCGACAGCACAAGGTGCTAGCTTCCGTTGATGATAACATTTTAAAATTATTAAAACATAATATTTTTATTGATATGGTATTTATTCTGCTCAAATAATAAATGATCTACTGGTAAAGAAACTCGGGGTATGCCGGCGGGTAGGAAGAAAACTGTCGCAATTTGAGGACCCTGTTGAGAGGTGGACAGCATCGTGAGTGCAGTCAATTGTCTCATTTCGTTAGAACCGGTTGCGCTAAAACGGTGTCCTTGCACCGATGTGGCTAGTCTTCGCACTGTGATGCTAGAACTAAATTTATGGCATGACACCCAATCTTAGATCTGCATACTCAACTATTTCTCCCCAACGTCTACCATATATGCTATATTAAAAATAGTGCATATATATGCATTATATTTATATTATATTTATACAGTATATATATATTTGTATATATATGTATATGAGCCTGTCTCAAACGGTGATAGCTCTTCTCTTTTTTGTCCATTGTAACAATTGACACAAAACAGCACAGAAACAGTTACACTGAAAACATAAGGACATTTGCTTCAAATCAATATATATTCTATTGGGATTATGAAACACCATGTAAAAAACAAATCAGTTTATCCTAAGCGAATGCATAAGCAGATAGTATGTTGATCGTTACAATGGACAAAGTTTTGTCCCATATTGCTTAGCACCTTTTGAGACAATCTCATATATTACATATGAAGAGTTCAGGCGCAAAACCCTGTAAACGCCAATCCAGAACTGCTGTTAATGTAAAAGATTTTTACCTGAAGCTAATTTTAATTCTCATTAATTCCACATTTCTTGTAATGAACTGATTATGGAGCAAGGAACAAACAAATAGGAATGTAAAAAAATTACATTTTTGAAGGTTAGATTCCAATGCTTGCCTCAATTTTGGGATTGGCGTTTATGCGGTTTTGCGGCTGAACTCTTCATATATATGTATATATGGATAGTCATAAACCCCTTTATCGCGGGTAATAAGGTCTATATAGGTTCCTTCAACACCCCCCCCCCATCTCAGGGGGTGGGGGTGGGGTGGGTGAGCAGCATGCGCCTCGCCCTCCCCCTCCTTTGGAGGGCTGCTTTCGCCACTCGGTCGGAAGCAATATATATGTATACATGAATAGATCTATATGTATATATGTATATACTATGTACATATACATCTATTTATATACATGCATATATATATATATATATATATATGCATTGTGCATGTTATTAGTAACATGAGTAATTTGCAGGCGGGGACGGGACCCACCCAGCCACCGACACAGATGCCGCCTACAGTCATACCCGTGAACTAACTAACCACCCCAGCCATAGGACTACGGTGGCGCCACCTTGTGTGACACCCACAAACTCCCCACTTACAACAAGCCTCTCAGTTCCCGCCAAAACGATCACGTGACCTCGCGATTTGAAATTAAACCACCTCCACGGCCCGCACTTCGCCTCCAGAAGTCAACCGGACAACTCCTCAAGCCTATCTTCACCCACCCACCCACACCGCTAAATAAGACACTAACGGGTAGGGTTGAGGGTTCGGTTTCAGCATAACATCTACTGGGGGGAAGGGGCGAATCCCCGAGGGAATAATTACCATGACAACCACACCTGTATATGATTACCTGTCCTCTCCCTGAATAAACAGCCATTATAGAACACTGTCTCCACCTGTCTGAATTATATTTTTTTCATATAAACCTGGACTAAGCTATATATGTAATAAATGTGTGTGTATCTCGATATACACACATCGTCACATACTTTCATATATGTTTTATATAGAAAATCTTTTAACATTTTAAGCAAAACAAAAAAGAAACACCCCGCCCCCAAATAAACACCCTCCCATCTACATTAATCCATGTTAAGACATGTTATATGTGCCAGTTACTGGGGTAGGGGAGGGGGAAAAGAGAGCAGTTTTAATATATAGACAACAACGAAGTAATAATTCGAAAATATACTTTCCATTCCAACGTTTTGCCGACAACGCGACAACAGTGACGATTAAAAAAAAAAAAAAGCATCTAAGCAGCTCGAGTTTAAGAAAGGGTGACTTTCCCAGTTTTGCGCTTATGATCAAAGGGCATTCACTGCGATCGGTAAATGTCGTCTGTTTCCATCTTAAATGATGGCAGACGACATTTAGCGCCCGTAGAGAACGCTTTAATCGAACACAGACGACTTTCAGTGACGGAACACGACATTCTAGTGAAGCTTACTTACAGCAGACGACAAACAGTGGCATCAGAAGTAGACAACCGGAAAGTCACCCTTTCTTGCACTGATGAGCTATAGATACCTGGCTGTGCCGGGAGGGTGCTTCCATGCAGGTCTAGTTCCGATTAAAATAAAGTACGGTAAACAGGTATTAAAGGTGGAATTATATTTATCTACACCATAATAATCAGAGAATAATAATAGTAATAATAAACATGAATGTACACACAAATAACACGTTACCAAAAATACCCAACAATGACCGACAGGTGCGTGGCAGGGAGGGGGGGGGTAGGGAGGGAGAGAGGGAGGGTGAAGGAGATTGACCTACATTTCTAAAACAGGCGGGTAATATTTAATGGCACGGGTCTATGACTTGGAATGTGATGACGTCACGTCGGGGAGACTCACCTGAATACACAAGACACTACGACGAAGAGATCACCTCGCGATCTGGGGCAGTCGGGGATCACCGAACAGCCGACCTCCTTGGTGGGCACCTGCAGGAACAAGCACAATGCTACAACATCCGCCATTATTTATTATTTATTATTTACCGGTATGAGCCCCAAGGCCCGAATAGCTAACTATTTACTACTAGAACTACCACCATGCGAGTTGAGACCAACATCGATCTATGTGAGCAATGTCATTGGTTATCGGGCTTCACGCGATTATCTATTATTTACTGATATAAGCGTAGAGACCCGAGTAGCTAGCTAGCTATTTGTTACTATCATGGGAGTACTGACCGAGTTGAGACCAACGTCGATCTATGTGAGCAATCTCATTGGTTAAACTTAGAGGGCTTCAACCCCAGAATGGGGGTATAATGTGATAAAGGCATTTAACTACAGTAAAACCTCTCTAAATCGACCGAGCATGGGACCGACTATAATTTATATAAATGTCCATTTAGGGAGGTGATCGGTTTAGGGATTTGTTTGAATCATTACAATGGGTGATCATTTAGGACCCACATACAGCGATCGATATAAGGGAGTGGTCGATCTGTGGAGGTGATCGGTTAGAGAGGTTTTACTGTACTCTAATATAGCATCAGTTTTGACCCAGTACAAGGCAACATAGCAACAGTAGCCCCTGAAATATGAACAATTCTGATCCGGTATAAGCTAACAATTGCCATAGCAGCCACATTAACGATATCAAACTTTTAAAATATCAAACTTGAAAATTTTTTCATATCATCATAGCAATATAAGAGTATGAAACAAGAACATTTTTGATCCGGTAGGGCCTAAAAGGCAACATTGCCACTGCAGCCACACTAAACATATAGAACCATTACAAAAAAAAGTCATATCAGACCAGGCTTAGTCCGAGTGAGAGAACAAGTGATATCGGACCGGTCAGTGATGTGAATATCCGCGGAGACAATTTGCCATTGTCGCCATTTATTAGATATTGAACAACAAAACTGCGCACTTGATGGGTCAATATGGGTACTGTTGCACCCTATCATACACGCACAAACTGAATTAATAACTACACTGGTTGTCACATAGATACCGCAGTCAACGATACTGTTGACAACAGCTAAGGTGTTCTTGTATTCAAATCACCTATTCAAGTCTCAACACAGTTTTGTCTATATATATCTTTTTAATAGAATGATATGGACAGCATGATGATGTTGCTAAATATAACGCATAGTATATAATTAACTTATTCTGTGAACTGTTTACTCATATTATATACTAGATGTGTATGTATCTACGCTGCACTGCAACTGACAATGGCATAGTTTACTAATGACATACAATATATAAATATATATATATATAACTACACTACATATATGTCATAATATATATATTTATATATATATATTTATATACATATTTATATGTACATTGATACATATAATTATATATATATTCATATATATATATTTATATATAGTTATATATATATATATATATTTATATATATTATATATATATTAATATATATATATATATTCATATTTTTATATATTTATATATATTTATATGTATATTTATAATTGATATATATATATATTTACATATATAATAACAATGATCAACTATGCATTATTACCTGATCAAGGTGATATATATAGGCCTATATAAATCATTCTAACCACATTGCTCTTATTGTATTAACCACGTAAAGTTAGTAGCCTTGACAACCATCTTGACCATGTTAGGTGAATATGGATGACATGCATTGACACTGAACAGTACTGACCTATGGAGCACATGCACTTGTTGGAACATACCATGTTACACATTATATATTTTGTAGACAACTTTGTTAAACATAAATTCGGAGACACTGAAATAACCCCCCCCCCCCCCCACACCCACAGACGAAGCATTTATTTCCCCTCAAGGGCTGCCGACTGTAAACCCAGCAGCCACAGCAACCACAGCAGCCACAGCAACCACAGCAACCACAGCAGTCTCTGTACTGGTTGGTATCCTGTGGGAGTAGGAGTGGGGTGTGGGTGGCGACAACAGTCACAACTTTGAATAATTTGCAAATGATTGGTTGGTTGTTGGAGTTTTACGTCCTAGCAACATCTAAGGTCATGTCAAGATGGGTACTGACTTGTGACGGTGCACACTCATGGCAACTTTATAGTGCTGCCCTACTGGGGGACCAGGCCACCAGCACCATGACCTGATATCTCACTCAGTCACATTATCATGACATTGAGCTAACCAGTCCTTGCCCTATCCTAATAATGTCGAGCGCCTGGCTCGGAAGTGATGAGTATCAATTTCTAAGTCATTGGTTTGACTCGACCAGGATTCGCACCTGTGGGTTCGAATCCCACGATCTTCTAATTTGAAAATGAGAAAACTAGCCAGAAACACATATCCCGATGAGATTAAGCATTGTGTTTCTATGGTATTGTGCCAATTATTTCCATATATGTAAATTATTCAAAGATGTGGTCTCAGTCAGGGGGTTGGGGTGGGGGAGCGGCTGAACACGTTTATATTAAATTATGTTGATAGGAGGAGCAACTTTTTTTATTGTAAATAACTAAAACTATATATGTTCAAACATACCTCCCTGACTCGAAAAACAAATGCATATTAGTTCGCTAACATTACAATTTTACTCCTTCGACTATTATTGTTCGTCCTCACCCAGTGCGGAATCTTATGTGTTACATATTATTCTGGCAAAGAATCGCGTCAGAATACATGCGATTTCTTTTAGATACTTGCTCGCTAAAATAAACTAAATCTTCTTTACAATTAAAACTTGTTTTCAGACCATCCGCAGCTCCCTTTGGAACGATATAATAGATTATAACTTTGTTTTCACACCATCCGCAGCTCCCTTTCTAACGATTTAATTCATTATGTCTTTGTTTTATTAATTGAATTTTAAGAAAATCCTCAAAATACACCTGAACTGCAAACTGTAGCTGTGTGAGCAAACTAGTTTCTTCTTTCTTATTCTTTCTCCTTTGTTTCATTACAAGATGTGATGTATCATTTTATTGAATGATTAGAAACATGATGTAGCCTAGCAACGTCTAAGTCCATATCAGAATGACTACCAACTGTTGGTTTCATAGTCCTGCCCATTGAGACACCAAACTACAGCCACCGATGATGTAATATCTCACTGAGTCACATTATTCTGGCACTGAAACCAACCAATGCTTGCACTATCCACAAGTGCTCAGTGTCAGCTGAGGTGGCAACAACTGCCATTCTTATTTAAAGTCTTTGCTTTGCATTCAGCAAGGAAGGGATCGAACCCACGACATTTCGCCTGGGGAATGGAGAGTGCAAAGCTAGGCTATCCGGTCCGGTAAACAGAGTGCGGACGGAACTGACCGAAAATGGATTTGTCTTTTCTGGAGCTAGTAAAGCTGCATAGTGCAATGAAGTAACCTATTTTCAAAAGCAAAACAATTATCTAGATTTGATTCTACATATCTCACTTAGATACTGGTGCAATTATTGAACATTTGTTTCTGCATAGAAGGAAATACTGAGTCAATTTAATAGAACATGTTACTGTAGAAGCCTATTATGTCAGACTTTTGGCGTGCTTGCCAAAACTAATTTGACATTTCTGCACTTCAAATCTCTCAAAAGTTAGCCATTCAAAATAAACGTTACTTCAAACTAAAGTAGGGTATATTATAACAATCAATTTAATATATTTATCTCAGAAAAATGATAGTAACTCAAAACCATCAGACTATGCAATTTTAAGCTCCTACACATAAAGACTTATAGCCTTACACAAACGCAAACACATAACACACACCAACAAACACACACAAACAAACACTTACGAACACCAAGCTGAATCTGATCAAAATCCTGAATAAACTGAAAACATTTAAGCTGTGGCAGCAGTGCAAAGAGGCTCTCGATACGGTACAGTGGCATTGCCATTCAAGTAGGTTCTTTAATTCTAGGACAACTACTATATCCCTGCCTTTATCCCCACCCATATCCATGCCATTATCCCTCCTGTTATCCTTGCCGTTATCCCTGCCCCTATTCCAACCCTTATCCATGGTCAAAGCCCTGGTCAGATCTCTGGCCTCATCCATGATTACCCTCCTACCTTTGCTCGCTCACTCACTCACTCACCCACACTCACTCACCCACCCACTTTCTCAATAACCTACCTACTCACTCACCAACTCACACTCACTCAGTACTCATTCACTCATTCCCTATCCACTCACTAACTCAGTTACCCACCCACACTCACCCACACTCACACAGCCAACCATTTACTCAATAACCTACCTACTCACCAACTCACACTCAGTCACTGCTCATTCACTCACTCCCTATTCACTCACTCACTCCCCATTCACCCACTCACCCACCCACAACCATCCTCACTCCCTCACCCACCCCCATACTCACTCACACACTCACTCACTCACTCACTCCCCATTCACTCACTCACCCACCCACAACCATCCTCACTCCCTCACCCACCCACATACTCACTCACACACTCACTCACTCACTCATTAACTCCAACTCACACACTTCCTCCTTACTTATTCATTTACTCACTCTCTACATCCAGCATTACTCACTCTCTACATCCAGCATTACTCACTCTCTCCATCCAGCATTACTCACTCTCTACATCCAGCATTACTCACTCTCTCCATCCAGCATTACTCACTCTCTCCATCCAGCATTACTCACTCTCTCCATCCAGCATTACCTCACTCATACTCACTCACTCTCCTACACCCACATTCACACACTAATTTACTCACTCACTAACTCAATCATTAATTCACTCATTAAATCTCACTCACCACCACTCATTAATTCACTCATTAATTCACTCCTTTTCTCACTGACACTCACTGATACATTCACTCACTGCTGCTTACAAACTAACACCCACTCACCAACTAACACCCACTCAGTGGTTAAGTTATTGTAGACAGATTTGTTTGAGTCGTTATTGAACTCGCACATCGGGCACATACGACTCATAGGGTACATAGGGCACATGGGGCACATGGGGCACATGGGGCACATGGGACACGTGACTAGGTGACTACGGAGACACACATCCGGGCCACACAGCTGCCTACGTGGACGTCCGGACGGCCGGGCCTGGTGCGCGTGTTGTTGGCGGCTGTGCTGCCTGCGCAGATATGCTGTAATATTGTAATTAGCGACACCATGTGAGGCTAGATACGCAACTATATATGTACTATATACAGCACTACACCACTATATATAGTGGCATATGTATAGTATATGTAGTATATATAGTATATATAGTATACGTAGTATATATAGTATATATAGTATATAGTATATATAGTACATATAGTATATATAGTATATATAGTATATATAGTATATATAGTATATATAGTGTATATGAGTCAGGATCACGAAAAGAGGCCAATTGGGTAATGTTGTCGGCGTCGAGGTTGGATGTCGGTGTCGATCGGTATAATTATAATTTAGCATTGACAGAGGTGTTGGAAAGTCCTTAAATTTATCCTGAATGTAAAGGTCGAGAAAATACAAAAACCTTATTTGTTTCTAGGATAATTTAATATGAAACAAAGAAATGCACTACACTTTTAAGAATTGCGACGCCAACATCTTCAATTGACCACCGATTGGCCCATTTTCGTGAGGCTGACTCATATACTATATATAGTGTATATAGTATATATATAGCATATATAGTATATATAGTATATATAGTATATATAGTATATATAGTGTATATAGTATACATAGTATATATATAATATATATATATAAACAAATAAACACTTGTGAACAGAACTTCTTTGTTTCACTCGGAAAAACATGATGGAATGCTGCGTGCCCCCCCCCCCCACTCCCCACATATTTTACATGACATCATATCAATTATGCATTATTTATGAACATTGATCATGAACAAGAAATCCAGAAAATCATTAAAAAGTCACCCATAAATAAATACCTATAAATGTGTGTTGGAGATACCGTAAAACTTGTTTTATTTATCTTCAATATGTAAATTTATATAAACCAAAAATTCGTTTTCATGTCTAATTGGTTACTTGCAGATTAAATATAAAAGCTACACAACAACAAAAGAACAATTTCCAACTAGATCCAGTATCGACGATAATTATTTAAATTCGGATCAGCAGCTTTGGTTGTGAAACCCTATTATCCACAGAATATATAACATGTTTTACGGTACGCCCAAATGTGGTGCCCAGTGTCAAAATGAAAGAAAGAAAAAATCAACCAAAATCTCCAAAGTCCACAAAATGCTTGCGTATTCAGTGTATGTGCTTAATGGATTATATACTTCAGTGCCTGGCCCATTACATGGGAGTGACATGGGTACAGACCTACACCGTGACTGCTGATTTGGGAATGATGAACTAATAGAGAGGTGACATTGAATCAAAGAGTGTGATGGAGAATCTTCAAATCCTTTGGCCACAAAAAAAGCTGACTAAAAATGGAAAGTGACTCACCAAATGGAGCGGAGGATACTTTGGACATAATTATTTACAAATAATTATTTTGTTCATATATATGTAGTCTATTTATGTGAGTATAAACAAGGTAATATTCTGTACAATGTTTCAATAGCATGGATGCATAGGGCTTCTTGCAATTATACCAAGGTGCTAATTATAGACCCTCAATTCTCTGTTTCTATATCCACTTGCTTTAATATTCATGGCAGCATATCACGTCATTTGTGACAAATTTGTCACAATTTATATCACAGTGTTAAATCTAGACTTTGGGTATGTTTGTCAAACCGCCTACTCAATTGAATCATGTCAGTGTGTGGTATCATTCACGACAAACCTAGACACTATATTTTGGGATAGTTCCTTCTTTAGACACAGCGACGCCACTCTCGGGTAATAAGTGATTCAAAGCATTTACATATCCTCCTGGTGCGACTGACCATGTGGCGCATCCGTTAGGGATGAGAAAGGCCGGTGGCGGCGCTACTGGTCAGACGTGTAAGGTCGAGGAGGCATAGTTAATATAGAATAATCGGCACATATAGAGAACAACTATTTCCCTTCTGGGCCTTTATATTTGCATAATACATTATAATCACATAATGTATATAACTAAGTCAAAAAACACTTATCAAATATCACTATTACACAAATATACCTGTTAAAAACTCAACCAATGCAGTCAGACAGTGAAAGTGAGAGAGAGATTTGCAAGTTCACTTTTGAACTGTCGAACTGTTTGAACAAGTGAAACTCAAATGAAGAAACAAGCGCGCCCTCTGTGTTTGTTCAGCAGGGGGTGACGGGCATTCCACGCCCTCTGCCGAGAGATAGCGGTACTATAGGGCGAAACCTAGCTTTACAAGCGGAACAAGATGGACGTGATACATCAGTCATTGATCTGTCGGATAGAGAGAGAGCCACATCAACGAGGCTCTGATGTCGGGTACATGTCGCTGTCAGTAAGGGCCGTAACTAACGAGCATGAAGCCTAGCAACGGTGGAGATGCTCGACTGCTAGAACTGCCACAACTGTTACGATTGTGATAACTATTATGACTGCGGCTGGTTGGTTGGTTATTTAGTATTTTACATCCTGGTAACCTCTAAGCTCTGAGTGGGATATTGGGTCATGGTGCCGGCGGCCTAAATTCCCAATGAAGTAGCACTATAAAGTCGACATAAGTGCGCACTCTCACACCGACCTGTGAGAGTGCGCACTTATTACAGTCGACTTTATAGTGCTGCTTCATTGGGAATTTAGGCCGCCGGCACCATGACCCAATATCCCACTCAGTCACATTATTCTGACACTGAGCTAACCAGTCCTTGCCCTAATCTATTAATGCCGAGTGCCAGGCTATGATTATTGCTATGACTGTGGAAACTATTACGATTGCGATGATTACTATAACTGCTATGACTGTAACAACGATTAGAACTATGACGATTGTGAGTGTGACGACTGCTAAGACTGCGACAACTGTTATGACTGTGACGACTATGATCACTGTTACAACTGCGACAACTGCTATGACTGTGATAACTGTCATAATTGCGGCTACTTTGAATACAAATTTTTAGCGGTCAATAATTCTGTTTTATTCTGACGCCCATAATTCTGGAAGATACCCCACATCTAGGCGTAATATAGTGACAACTCAATCACCCAGTTTGGGTATGGTTTAAGACCATTTCAGGGGACCTATCCATAGAGGAATGCAAAGCCTATGAAGCTTATCTAACTGGACTGGACAGACTGTTGATCCAAGGGAGGACAAGATATACTTATCCACTACTGATTTATCTTGCTATGAACCTGTATCAGGATGTCTATAGCACCTTGTTTTGCCAAGTGGTCACCCACCCAATGTCGCTTAACTTCAGTCTCAATGTCGCTTAACTTCAGTAATCAGATGAGAACTGGTGTTTCCAATGTGATACAGTATAAATCTATGGGGAAAACACAAATGCGCGCACTCGCCTTGCATCGAGGCAAATATTCAGAGCAGCTCTTTGTTGTTTGCTTCGAACCCACATAGTCTAAATATGCCTCCTTTTCGCTGCTGCTGTTATTGTTTATCTTGTAATGGAACACCGACTGATTTTCGCCGTTGAGAGAGTTTGCAGTGGTGATCCACCGATGTGTAGGAGGAATGTGAAGCAGTAAATAGGTGTTGGGTCTATGAATAACACAATAGAAGGTAGGGGTAGCATTGCCAGGCGCCCCATATGTTTACATCCACTCTGTGTGCCCCACGCCCGGATATTTCTGTGGCGACTCCCCTCCACATGGTGTGCAGCTCGAGTTACCTGCGTGGTATCTGCGGGATGATCTCACTCGGCATCAATCAGGACTTATCTGAACACACACGTGTAGTGCTGTAACAATATACAACGACAAGCCGCTATGTCGACCGCACATTGCTCTCATGGTTATATTTGCTATCTCCAGCGTTTGCTATATACATAATCTTTATTCTTATGTGCATAATGGCTGATATAGCAAATAAATGCAAATAAGTGCAAATAACTGAAACAAAAATTATATATCTAAGCACATATTAAGTCTAAAGGCTGAATTTCTCAATATCAACTAAAGAAATGTCAACTAAAAATATAAATATCAATAAATATATATATTTTAAACAATATATACATGTATATATATTCATGTACATGTATGTATGTATATCTATATATAGATATAAATATATATATATATATATATATATATATATATATACATGAATAGTAATAAATAGGGAAATTAAGTCGATTTGATTAAGTTGGGCTTAATTGGACACTACCAAATACACGTTTAATCTGCATAGGTTCCTGAATTTATGCTCAGACCACATTCATAGAGTTATTGCCTACCGTTCCAATAACTTACGGATAAGCTTACAGGAAGCATTTCGTCTGCCTGACAGTCTGATGGCTAATTTATCTGTGGACTCATTTGAGAATGAGGGCAGCCCTAGATAATAAGAACTGTGGCTGATTTTACCTGGACACTTCTCATATAGAGTTACGGAATATCGGATATTTGAGCACTTCAGGGATTTCTTGCTAAGAGAATTTGCATGCAACTACAATTACTCCCATTACTTTTATTACTTCTCACCACTCAACTAGTGTCAGGCCCGGATACCACTGACTAATCTGTACAAAAACAGACGGAGAGAGAAAACTTAGAAAGGACCAACACTCGAAGTCCTCCATCCTGATACAAACAGTTGCACCTGTCTTCAGTGATCCCTATGACCGGCGAAACCACTGCTATATGCGGACAATTTTTCAATGAACAAACTGTCTTTGGTTTCATTTCAGTATCCCTCTGATGGCAGGACATTTGATATGTGAGCACAGCATTGGTCTGCACACAAGAGTTGTCCTAGATATCCATAGCATAGAATGGCATCCTGATGTGGTAGATATATCTTTCTAGTGTAATAAGTGTTGTTCCTAGGTTTGTAACCCTAAAAGGAAGGTTCTCCCTATATTTATATGAATATATATATATATAGCCACCACCTATCAGTGTTGTTTGTTTATGGATAGCATCAGTGTTAAGACTTCTCAGCACCTTGTTATTTCTTGTTAGTGACAAAAATAGAACAAACTTGTAGGTGCAACTGTCACCCAGCCACCCACTTGGTTAGAGAAGACACAACCACCCATTCCTTTTATAATTGTTGTTGCTGTTGCTGCAGACAGATGGCTAGCTGTTCTCGATATATCTTCGCTAACGACTGCTAACCGCAAACAAACATAACCAGCTATGTTGACGGAAGCGCCAACTGGCTCAAAGATGAGCCTTTCATCTCACCTAGCTCTTTGTGCTTCCATACCTTTGAGACACCAGTGGCAATATCTGGCACAGTTTGGGAGACCTGTTGCAAAGAATCATTCTTCACATTTGTGTGGAGCAACTGCATTGGAAATATACACATTATAAGCAGAGTTTTAAGGTATGAATGAGTGATCAGAGAGTTCATGATATTGCAGGAGGTTGGGACAAGTTGATGTTCAGATAGTAGGTCATCGAAAGATTTTTTTAAATCCGATATGAGACAAATTAATCTGTTCTTAAAGCTGCATCGTCCGATGAAGACATAACATTTTCTAAGCCATACATACTTACCTAGATGTTACCCTAAATACGCAACTAGATACTGGTACACTTATTAAGCATGTGTTACTGCATAGATTGATTGATTGGTGGTTGCTTTACGCCGTGTCGGCAGCATAGGCCATATTCATGGTGAGAAATGTTTGTTTTTTGTTCAAACCATCGCTTTTACATGTAAAAGCAGACAATCAATTATGTGCCAATAGACACTCATTAAATTAGAAAGCTCACAATCATATATTTGTGGTCAAGGGAAACAAATTCCCATAGAAAAAGAAAAGTTTTATTAATAATTGATAGAATCTATTTAGTAAACTATAGGAGGTGGTACAGTCCAGCTGCCCTCAAAAAGGCTAAAATGTTTTCCTGTTTTACCTTAGTAAAAAGGTCATGCATACTGTCTGCAGTGTAGAACCGTTGGCGCAGGGCCAAAAAATCAATGCAACTTAGTAAAATGTGTTTGAGTGTCAGCGGGGACTGACACCCAATACATTCAGGGGGAGGTTCCCCCTTGAGCAGAAAAGCATGTATTTGCATAGAAGGGAATGTTAAGTCAATCTGGTTGCACTTGTTTTTGCTGAAGCCTATGGTCTCTGCTGAAGCCTATGGTGTATTTTGATGTGCACACACAAGTAACCTTACATGTGTCGTGGGGGTGATGAAAATGGGAAATATCGTGCCTAGAGCGGGACTCGAACCCACATCTCTTTGCATTCCGGGCCAGTGTGCTAACCATTACACCACCTAGGCTCCCTGATATCAATACACTCCCCACGCCTACCTGTCTATGTGGTTACTTGCCTGAGAGGTCAGTGCAGACCACTACACTCGTCCCCCTGGAATTGTAAGTCTTGTAATGCTTACAATTACATACATACAGGCAATGCACTAACACATACATACACAGGGTAGGTTCAACAACCATACAGCGCAAAGCTTGTACAGGATCCTGATCACGGCAACCAGTGTCGTGGGGTGATGAAAATGGGGAATACTGCGCCTAGAGCGGGACTCGAACCCACATCTCTTTGCATTCCGGGCCAGTGTGCTAACCATTACACCACCTAGGCTCCCTGATATCAATACACTCCCCACGCCTACCTGTCTATGTGGTTACTTGCCTGAGAGGTCAGTGCAGACCACTACACATGTTTTCACTTCAAATATTTCATAAAGTTAGCCATTTAATACAATAGTTACCTCAAATGAAAGGAAGGCAGATTATAAATAATGATCTAGATATATATGTCAAACAAAAATGGTAGAAACTAGAAACCATCGGACTATGCAACTTTAAGCAAACTATCCTCCTAATGAACACTGTTCAGAATGCAGCTAGTGAAGTACATTCGATTTTTGAGTTGTCATCAGCTCCTCAGCCTCTCACATTCTACAATTTTATGTCTAATTACCTAAATATAAATTGTCAACAGCATTACGCTTACAGACTACATTTACAACATGCACTATATTTACATATATTGTTAAGCTTGTCCATACGAAGTTAGCGCACAGACAAAATCCTTAATCCATTTCAAATCACTCCCAACACCCACTTGGATAAAATTAACTTAATATCTGGTCAATTTTACCTGAGCTACACAACCAACAGCCACTAAGCTCCACTTTGATTCAGTGTATCTCATTTGATTTGTACCTCTTTAAATAAAACAAAAATAACCTCCGCATTTTATAATCTCAATCATGTGGAAATCTAGAAAATTAAGAGGAATCTTTAGAAAAAGGGAAAGCTACTGGAAAATGGAATTAATGGGTACCAACAATGGTCGGTATTGCAGGGAAGCACCATATATGTCAGCAGGGCTTAACCATATATGTAAATATAGTGCATGATATAAATGTAGTCTGTAAAAGTAATGCTGTTGACAATTTATATTTAGGTAATTAGACATAACATTGTAGAATGTGAGAAGCTGAGGAGCTGATGTCGGATATAGGCAATTACACCCGCACATTCCATTCGAAAAACAATTTACGCATATGCATTACATTGAAACCATGCTGCATTCTCTGTGCCCACCGTCCTGATATAACCTTAGATTTTGCAAGGATGTAAAACTCCCAACAACCATCTATGCGACCGATTGACACTAACTATCACCAGGTGGCGCTGCTAATAAATAGTTTCATAGCTATTGGCAAGTGGGCCTCAAAATGAGCCCATGTGAAATCACACCAACCAGCGGAGAAAAATAAATCACACCAGTCTATGTGAAGGTTACCCCCGCCCCCCCCTCCCCCCACCCACACACAAAAACCACTGTGTCACTCGATGATACTACACTCGCATAATACATGAGAAATGATGCCTTGGGGTGACAAAGGCGATAACAAATCACACCAGTCTACACAAACATTAAAACCTCCCCCCCACACACAAAAATCACTGTGTCACTAGATGATACTACACTCGCATAACACATGAGGAATGATGCCTTGGGGCGACAAAGGCAATACAAATCACACCAGTCTACATGAACATTAAACCTCCCCATAAAAACCACGATGTCACTAGATGATACTACGCTTGCATATGACATGATGAATGATGCCTTGGGGCGAAAAGGGGATCAAAATCACACCAGTGTACGCAAACATTAAATCCCCCATAACAACCACAATGCCACTATCTGATACTACACTCGCATAACACATGAAGAATGATGTCTTGGGACGACAAAGGTGAGAAAAATTACATCAGTCTATGCAAACAATAAACCCCCCACAAAAACCACTGCGTCAATAGATGATACTACACTTGCATAACAAACGACGAATGACGTGACGCCTATGTGCGACTAGTTGAAGAGTTACTTACGGAAGGCCAGGAGTTGAGGATGTGGATGATGGAGTCGGAGGTACTTCCGGTATGCTTGACGTAACCAAACAGGCCGTCCACGTCGTACTTCCACTTGACGGCCTCCACCTTGGCGTAGTCGAACTTCCATGTGTTTTTGTCGATCATCTGGCAGTCAGTTTCGTACCCGGACAGGTTCTCCAGGAAGTGCGACCGATCCCATTTCTGGATTAAAAACAAAAAAGGCGGGAGATTTAAATTAAAAGTTTATTTCAGGTGAAAAAGTGGAGTGGGATGATTATAATATAGTTCAAGCAAAATCTATTATGATCACCACCAGCATGAATGTCAACATCATTATCACAACCACCATCATCACCACTATCATCATCAGTCCTAGCCAGGCGTTTTATTATTAGGATAGGGCAAGGACTGGTTGGCTAAATGTCAGGATAATGTGACTAAGTGGGATATCAGGTCATGGTGCTGGTGGCTTGGTCTCCCAGTGGGGCAGCACTATAAAGTCGCCATAAGTGTGCACGTCACAAGTCGGAACCCATCCTGAAATGAGCTTAGATGTTGCCAGGATATAAAACTCCAACAACCAACCAGCACTATCACCACTACCACCATCATCATCATTACTACCACCACCATAACCACCACCATCATCATTTCTATCTCCACCATCACCATCACCACCACCACCACCCACCACCACCCACACCACCACCACCCACACCACCATCACTACCACCATCATCAGCACGATTGTCATCTCCCTAGCATTGTCTATCTCCAAAGAAATATGTATTGTTTTTGAAGGTCAAATTCCCTAGGAGAATAGTAACATTCCTACATGTAAAATATTTGTAGCAACGATTTTATTTACACTTTACAATAACCATAACGACTACAGTGAAAAAAACAACCTTATCCCACAATAACAAAATTCTTGTGTGCCTGAGACATAGTCTATAACATAATATTCATATAATAACCGAAGAGAGCTTAATGTAGCGAATAAAGCACGTGTGTGCACGCTTGTATTAAAGTTGAATAGTCCGATGGTTTTCTGTCATTTTCTGAGATAAATATATAAGGTTGATTGTTATAATCTACCTTACTTTAGATTGAAGTAACTTTTTTTTAATGGCTAACTTTTGAGATATTTGAAGTGCAACCATCCTAAATTAATGTTGGTGTGTGTTGTTGCTTATGTCCTAGCAACATCTAAGGTAATATCATGGCAAGTACACCAAAACTCATCAGAAGTCCCAGGTTCTATTCAACTGCCTCAGTATTCCCTTCCGTGAGGTGACAAATGTTTAATAAAAGTGCACCACTATCTAAGTTAGATATGTAGTATCAATTCTAGATAATTGGTTTGGTTTTGAAAATGTGATACTTCATCGGACTATGCCGCTTTAATACACTGCTGTGCGAGTTATATGGAACATTAGTAAGTAGGTCATCTGTTTACAATAGAATCGTGTCCGTTCGGTCTCTGTGGGGACTTAGAACACATCAGCTTTCATAACTGAGGCGAAGCCCACAAGAAGGCCACACTTCTTGGGTGAACCAGATAACATCATTTTATTGTGTGTGCATGTGTGTTATTGTTTTTATGACTGGCGCCTCCTTGTGAGACTGTCGCGTCCCTGGTGGCCAAGTCGGGCACTACGTGTCAGACGGGGTCAGGTGCTCCTTGGTTGAGGGGTAGGGAGGGGAGCGGGAGGGGATTAGGTAGGGGTGGGAGTAGGACGTGGGGAGTAGGTGGTAGTGGGTGGTGGTGGGAGTGGTGGGGGTGGGGGTCTGTCATCTGGCATGCATTCAATGCAACCATTGTGACGTAGTCGGACGTGACGTCAAGTAACCGGAAGTAGCGGTCGTGTCCGATCAAAAAGACAAACGCCGAGTCGTGACTGCAGATAATCGGTGGTTAGAGGTTGTCAGGAGGTTGTCGTGGTTTTTTTGTTTCGTAAACATCTCAGCTGTACACCAATGCAGGGTGTACAGCTGCTGCCTCCGCCACGACCCTTCACCCTGGACAGGTCTGGTGGCCATGTGTCCAATTTGGGGCGTGACCGATTGACAGTGTGGGAGGTGACGGAGGGGGGAGGGTGAGGGGGGGGGGGGTAGGAGGAGGATGGAGGAGGATGTATGAGGGTGGAGAAGGGTGGGGTAGGGTGGTGGAGGGTGGGGTAGGGTGGAAGATGGTGGGGTAGGGTAGGGTAGGGTAGGGTAGCGGAGTGTGCAGGAGGGTGAAGAGAGTGAAGGACGATGGAGGAGGATGGGGAGGATGGAGGAGGGTAGCGGAGTGTGCAGGAGGGTGAAGAGAGTGAAGGACGATGGAGGAGGAGGGGGGTAGCGGAGTGTGCAGGAGGGTGAAGAGAGTGAAGGACGATGGAGGAGGATGGGGAGGATGGAGGAGGGTAGCGGAGTGTGCAGGAGGGTGAAGAGAGTGAAGGACGATGGAGGAGGATGGGGAGGATGGAGGAGGGTAGCGGAGTGTGCAGGAGGGTTAAGAGGGTGAAGGAAGATGGAGGAGGATGGGGAGGATGGAGGAGGGTAGCGGAGGGTGCAGGAGGGTGAAGAGGGTGAAGGACGATGGAGGAGGATGGGGAGGATGGAGGAGGGTCGGGGAAGGGGAGGAGAGTAGGTGAGAGTAGCAGAGGGTGGAGCAGGGTGGATGAGGAGTGGTAGGGGAGGGTAGGGGGATGATGGAGAGGGTAGAGGAGGGTAGGGGAGTGGGGGATGGTGGGAATGGTGGGGGTGGGGGACGGTGGGGGAGGGAAGAGATGTGGGTTGGGGGATTGGGGGAGGTAGAGGGAGCGGGAGAGGGGGTAGGGGTGGGTAAGGGGAGGGAGATGGGGGGAGGGTATCGGGTGGGGGAGAGTGAGTGTAAGAAGAGTGGGGCGGGTCGAGGAGGATGGGGGATGTGGGGGGAGGGTGGAGGAGGATGGAGGAGGATGGGGGAGGGTAGGGGAGGAGAATGAGGACGGTAGGGGAGGTTGGAGGAGGGTGGAAGAGGATGGGGAGGGTGGAGGAGGATGGGGGAGGGTGGAGGGAGGGTGTGGGAGGACGGAGGACGGTGGGGGGAGGGTAGAGGAGGGTGGGTGAGTGGGAAGATGTGTGGTAGTAAAATAGAACAATACACACTACACAATATGAGGTGGATTGGTCACGTCTGTTATTGTGCGTGACGTTCGAGTATAACTTATAACTAACTCAAAGTTATACTTATTATCATTTCCATATTCCATCTATGTGTGTCTCGTTTATACCATATCCTGGCAACATTTAAGGTCATATCAGGCAGGTACCGACTTGTGACAGTGCACACTCATGGTGACTTAATAGTGCTAACCCACTGGGAGACCAGGACACTAGCACCATGACCTAATATCCCACTCAGTCACATTATCCTGACACTGAGCCAACCAGTCCTTGCCCTATCCTAATAATGCAGAGCGCGTGGCTAGAAAGCGACAAGTATAAATCTTTAAGTCATTGATTTGATGCGACCAGGGTTTGAATGTCAGGCTGTGTTGAGTGGGGGTATAATGCAACTGAGAGATGACATTCAGACAGGCTGAGAGGAACTTATGCAAACCCCAGTAAGGATGGATGCCAACCCATGTACTAAATATGAGAGTGTCAGTAAACAGGAGAGTGTCACTCTTTCTCTTTTTTTAATTTTAATTTCTTTTTATTGAGGCTGTATTTATACTGTCCATAGCATGTAAGCCCGGGTACCCAGGCTTGTTTTCAATGCTGGCCAGCTGTAGTGTTGGTGTTGTCTTACCAAACAGTAGCTGCTGATTGCCTGCATTTCAGTAGCAGATAGATAGTTTGTTGGTATGCTTAGTAGCCTATGTTAGTTTTTTTGGGGCCCTCTTGGCATTGTATTTTTGTTCTATTCTTATTACTATGTTAGTTGTTTTCTTAAAGTTCTATGTTAGTGTTTTGGGGTTTTCTTGGGAAGAGTTTTCCACTTTTTTCTACTTATTTCTATACTAGCCTATTTTATTTACATGTCCATAGGCTTGTACGTAATAGGTGGTTGAGTTACGTTTGCTTGGATTTCTCTGCATAAAATACACGCCAGCTATGTTTGAACTATGGCAATGTGGAACTTGCAGTTATACATTATAGAGTCATGTGAATTGTTTATTTAATCATGTATATTTACACACAAAACAAGTGATTTATTCCCATGTCTTTTTGAGATGTTGCTGTGTAAGTAAGTAGTATATGGAAATGCGGATGATTGCCAGGCTGACAGACTTTAGATGCTGCTAGGACCCAAAACCCCCAATAAACAAGCAATGGAGAGTGTGTATAAATGGCAGCTGGGGCTGGAGGTGGTGGCAGGTTGGCGGACGGGCGTGTGTCTGTGTATGTGGGTGTGCGTAGGTTTGTGTGAGTGTGTGTGTGTAGGTGTGTGGGTGTGTGTGGGTGAGGGGGCGCTGAGCTTAACGTTGATCCTTGCCGTCCGGGGTCTGCGCATGCGCCACCTTGTAGCGACAGGTCACGCCTCACTGCGTTCATTGTGAGCCCCAGCCGTGACGAGGCGTCATCCGGGGTTCACGTTTCAGCGTTTAATCGCTAGGGGGCCGCCGTCATTCCCGCTGTGATTGACGTTAATTCTACCACGCCACCGCAACCACACAGGTGGTTCGCAAGAAACAGCTACAACGCTACGGACCCCCATCAGATCACGCAATGTATATATATACATATACATATATATATTTATATATATATATATGCAATTGACATATGTAGGTAAATACATGATATATATATACTTACACATATAGAGCATGCAGATCTACAGACACATACATACATAATTATATACATAAATATATACACATGCACACGCATATGCACCCATATATGGGTCATTCTCTAAAACTGGGCACAAAAGTATGACATGGAAACCAAAAGTGAAAACCTTACAAATAATAGCAAAACTCCTTCCAAATAATAGCCTAATCCAATGTCCTATGAAGGTTTGCATGTTGTGCATATGTCAGAGTGGAAAAAAAGGAGTTTCACTCTTTGAATTAGATTTGATAGAAATTGAGCATAGTTAAACAAGATTTTATTGAATACTGTTAAGGAAACAAGGTTATGACTTACAAGAAAAAAGTTGAAAAATAAGTTGAAAAAAAGTTTGGCTACATGTATGGTGTCAATGTATAAATTTTCACATTTTCACTCTAGTGCAAAATCATACAATTATAATTTTGATATCTTACGTGGAATAAATTCAGCAGAACTGCTAAAATACCTAATAGACAGAGGCTACAATAATTATTTGACTTGCTATCAATAAAACAAAGACTTAATTATCAGTATCGTAACGTGGAGACCAAATATGTAGTGTCCAGTTTTGGAGAATAACCCATATACTTACATATATACAGCGCTAGTCACCCCTGGGACTTTCTTGCCTTCCCTCTCTCTCCCCCTTATAACCCCGGCCATCGCTGCCTCCAGCCATTCCGCCTCCTGCTGCCTCCTGCTCCACAGCTCTTCTTTCTTGGCCTTCACCTCACCGGACCTCTCCACGCCGCCTCTGCGATCATCATGCCTTTCACTGCCCATGGTCGAGGCCGCCCCGCCAGCTGCAGAAGCAGCAGAAGGGCACCCGGCAGTACAGCTGCCTCTGCATCCACGATGCCTGTCTCGGCCTCGCCCTGCCGATCGCTGGCGGAAGCCGCAGAGTGATGGGCCGGCTCCACCTCAGCATCACTCGACTCCCATGACCGCATGCTCGACCAGGGGCCATATGCAGGAGTCAGTGTTAGCGAGCCAAAACGCGTTTAGATGGGATTTCTGGTTTAGCGCCGAAAAGTTGGTATGCATGGAGCAGTGTTAGGCCTAACACCACGCGTTTAAGGTCCGCGATACTAACCCCGTTTCATATGACGTTTACGGGCCGTGTTAGCCTAAGCTAGTCGCCAAATTAGGCTTAAATCTATTAAATGCTATCATATTTAACAGAATTAAATACGTAATAAGTGACCTTTGAGGAAATTAACCCTAAATTCGAAGCAATATTAACGCTGCCTCCGTAACGGCCGCGATATTAATATTTATATTTTCGAATCGACGACCATAAAGTAAACAAATTGCTAATAGACTACATCACGGTTCCAGCGGCACGGTGCATTGTGGGATGTGTCAGAGCAAAACAACCCCCCCCAAAAGCACATGGCACATGCTAATACACTGGGCGCAGCAATGAAATGTGCTAGTTTCAGCTCATCTCAGCTCTTCTTTGAAACATAGAATACTAACTAAAAATATATATATAATAAATTAAGATATTAATCTTTTATCCAGCATTGCATTTACATCAATATAATCAGCACATCTTATGCCATGTGCATTTAGATTTAGAAAGATCTAGGCACTCAGACTAGTGTTAGAGCCACAGCCAGAGTACTCAATGCATTGTCAATGGTAGTGAGTAATCTCCATACAGAAAAAGTCAAATATTGCTAAAACCACACCACCTAGACACAAACCGCTTGGAACACATACAGAAAACAGGTTTAACAAAAAGATTATATTAAATTGATATGGTTAGGGTTTGGGATTTCTATTAGTTTTGAATAAAACTGACATTTTTCAATGTGCGTATAGGCAAACTCAATGGCCGTACGCCTTTGCTTTGCTCCCAAGGCCGTTTTCGGCGCATGCGCAGTCGGAACCGTGATGTAGTCTATACATTGCCACCAATGCGTAGACGTCGGCCAGTATGGATGTCGACGTCGACGCGGCGGTCGCGACGGCGGCGATTTGTTTACTTTACATTCATCGATTCGACACTATTAATATCGCCGGCAATGCGGCGGTAGCCTTAATAACGGTTCGAATTTAGGGTTAAATTGATCAAATTTCACTTATTGCGTATGTATTTCTGTTAAATATGATCGCATTCAATAGATATATGGGTACAGACGCAGAGGGATTTCCCAAATCTATAAATAAATTCAGGTTTAGCTAAAATGAAAGTGTTACGCGCTCCTGCGTACGACTTGACACAGTTCCCGACGTCGGTGAAAGCTAAACGGTAAAAGACTCTAACACCAAACCCCGCTAACACTGACTCCTGCATATGGCCCCAGCTCGGGAGCCTTATGGAGAACCTTATGGAGAGCCTTATGGAGGCCCAGACGCTGGCCACCCCGCCCCCACTTCCGGCGCCGGCCCCCGCTGCACTGTCTGGGGCCTACGCCTACCCCCCGCCGCCCATGACAGCGTACCCTCCACAGACGGCTGCTGCCCTTCACCCCAAGTACCGCCGCCATGCCAGGAACTGGACGCCTGCGGGGACACACCTCCCTGCCCCGGCCGCCGCCCCCGCGATGCCCACCCTCAACCACCAGACAACCCACACACCCGCCTCCACTGCTGACGTTGTCCCAGAGATCCTCGCTTCTGCCGAGCCCCACCACAGCATCACCCGGAAAGGTATTCCTAGCAGTTATATTTTTCCCCATGATCTAGTAGAGCGAGGGCCCGAGGGTAAGCACCTGAAGAAGGGTGAGGTGACCAATGACGAGTATAGCTTGGCTCTCAGGTGCCTCAAGACCCACCCCGAATTCCCCCTTGACTGTGCCCCCGCCTTCTCTCACCATATAACCACCCTCCTCCGAGACAACCTGTCTCTTCCATGGCCTACCATCCGGCGCTACTCGGAGACCATCTTCACTTGGATAGCGGATGGAAGGCTGCCCCTCGGATGGCATGATACCGCCGCCATCAACGCCCTCTGGCTCGAGACAATCACCATCAGCGCCACCTCTGGCGCCACCTCGCAAGCCGCCAAGCCAGCCCACGCCAAGGCCCCCAACCACCTGCCGGTCGCCGAACCAGGCACCCCCTACACTAGGGAAGCCTACGGGATCCCAGCACAGCCTGGAACCGTGATCCAGCCTCCTGCGATCGCGCCCCAGCCGGCGAGGCTCACGGAGAACCCTCGGCAAGGCAGCGCCATGCCTGTGCCTACTGCGCCAACGTCCTGGGCATCGTCACCACACACCACGAGGCGGTGTGCTATACTAAAAGGAACCATGAGCGCGCAACCACAGGGGGGGCCTTGGTGGATTTTCGATCCGCCGGTGGCACCGCACTTCGTGCCACCAGGACAAGCCACAGCAGACCGCCAGCCGACAGCCCACACCTCGGACAGCCATCAGGCGTGGCACGCCTCCCACCCGCAATCACCCTGGCGCAACTCTCCCGCCCCCGAAGACACCGCCTACCTCACCCATTTTCCCGACCTCAGCTCATCAACCATCAGCGATGACTACGACCACCCAGTAGGCCTTGACACTCACCTGGCCACCATCCCCCGGACCTCATCACCCACCCGCGGCCACACACTCGTCATCCCCAACCCCTGGCTGACGTGGTCGACCCCGTCATCCAGGACACCCTTCCCACCACCCCCTGCCTGTGGCCCCACCCCTGAAGAATACCGCCCCACCCTCCTCTCCATCTGGCCACACACCTCTGGCGAGGCGTGGGCCTCCACGAATTTGTTGGCCACCCGCATCCCTCTGGCCAATTTTCCCTAGTAGCGAGCTCGCCTCCACGACTACCCAGACCACAAGCTCGCCGACTATTCGGCGGAGACTCCTCCAGTGGAGACCTATAACAACCACTGGGAAGCCTGGAAGCACAAGGCCCACCTCCGGGAATTCATCACAACCGAGCTGGCCCACGGCGCCCTCGCGGGACTCTTCCACCTCCCCCCGTTCACTCCCTGGGCTCGGGTCTCCCCCATGATGACCCAGCCCAAGTCTGACCTGGGCAAATGGAGGGTCATTGTTGACCTCTCCTATCCTCCGGGCCAGAGCGTCAATGCCGGGATACCCCGCCGCGAGTTGCTTGGTAGACCTCACGCCTACAAGCTCCCCTGCGTCACCGACATGAACCAGTTATGCCTGATTTGTGAGTGTTTTGAGTGATATTGTTCTCTTCCTGCCTAAACATTTTGTTCTTCCAGTAATAAAGTGTTCTTCCACCCCTGCCTCCTCGTTCTTCTTCCGTTGTGTATCGGTCGTAATGCTTGCATTACGGTTGATTCGCGACCCCCCCCCCCCCCCTTCCCGCTGTCGCTGACACCTCGCGGCTCACACCCCTGCCCTGACACCTGACCGCCTCTGCTTCCCCCAACCCCCCGCCCCCACCCCCCTGCCGCCTCTCACCTTCCCGCTGGTCGCCCCTGGGGCTTTCTCGCCTTCCCTCTCTCTCCCCCTTATAACCCTGGCCGTCGCTGCCTCCAGCCATTCTGCCTCCTGCTGCCTCCTGCTCCATGTCTCTTCTTTACATATGTAATGTATAACGTACTATGCGAGTATAAAGATTCGCAAGGTAATATTACCTATTATTATTGTTATCCTCCGTAAGATACAACACTCTACCGGTGGCGCCATCTCGCCCACCACTACATTTATACATATATAAACAGTAGTCCCCTGGAAACAGAATAACAAAAGACAGGAGTGGTTGAGAAAGAGTATATATTCTCTGGCGGGAATATATTATTGCCCACCTAAAAATTTAAAATCCGTCCTGCTGAGAGGGAGCGGTAGTGGTAGTGACCAGGTGCAGCTGGTATCATGCAGTCATGAGCTGCTCACAGGTGGCAGTGCAGTGGAGAATGAAGGAACTAACCTAGTCCTAAGGTAGTAATAGCTCAGTGACATTAGGGTATAGAGTAAGTAAGGGAGAGAACTGCTAGGGGGTAGTGTCCTTGTTTATATTCCCATAATAGATTATAGAGCACATATTGAGATGGCCTGCGTGTTATTATGTGCTTATGTGTATATAATATGTACATATGTATATATTATACAGAAGACGTGCGTGGTGTTACACTCGTATGTGTGTATATACAAAAATTATGTATAATATACACATATGTACATATATTGAGGCGACATGCGTGTTGCTATGTCCTTCAACGATCCAGTTCTAGCCTTGCGGGAAATACCGACGAGAAGGTTGGGAGTGGAGTGGGTGGGAGTGGTTGTGGGAATGTGTGTGTGGGGAGGAGGGAGGGGCATGGGTGAATGGGGAGGTCATACCAATGGCAATTAAGATATATAATACGGAAATCCATCTGATATATGTGAGATGTACGACGAGCAGTCAGGCGGTCACGTGTCACAGGTGTCACAGGGGTCACAGGTGTCACACCCACCACCTCTCCACCCCACCCCTCCTCTCACACCCCACACCCAACCCCTACACACATCCTAGATAACCCACTTCCCCCCCCCCCCCCCACACACACAGCATCCAGTGTGCAGTGGGTGTAGACGCTACTGAATCCCGATTCCCACCATCCCTTTCCTACCAGCTCTACCGATTCCCGCCATCCCTTTCCTACCAGCTTTACCAATTCCCACCATCCCTTTCCTACCAGCTCTACCAATTCCCACCACCCCTTTCCTACCAGCTTTACCAATTCCCACCATCCCTTTCCTACCAATTCCCACCATCCCTTTCCTACAAGCTCTACCGATTCACACCACCCCTTTCCTACCAGCTTTACCAATTCCCACCATCCCTTTCCTACCAGCTCTACCAATTCCCACCACTGCTTTCCTGAATACAAGGGAGACCGCTGTTACTGTATTTAAAGTGTTGGTTAAATTTGGATAAAGTGATAAAATAAGATTTACACACTTCTCCCGTCTACTCGGCACTCGCCACACAACCCTTCTCCAACACATATTTGTATAGCAACAGAAGTTGTGTTTTGATTTATTTATATTATCATCAAAATATGGGTTATGAGAATGCTATTCATGTTATGATTTGATTGGTGGTTGCTTTACGTCGTGTCGGCAGCATAGGCCATATTCACAGCGAGAAATGTTTTTTTTTTGTTCAAACCATCGCTTTTACATGTAAAAGCAGAAATCAATTATGTGCCAATAGACACTCATTAAATTAGAAAGCTCACAATCATATATTTGTGGTCAAGGGAAACAAATTCCCATAGAAAAAGAAAAGTTTTATTAATAATTGATAGAATCTATTTAGCAAACTATATGAGGTGGTACAGTCCAGCTGCCCTCAAAAAGGCTAAAATGTTTTCCTGTTTTACCTTAGTAAAAAGGTCATGCATACTGTCTGCAGTGTAGAACCGTTGGCACAGGGCCAAAAAATCAATGCAACTTAGTAAAATGTGTTTGAGTGTCAGCGGGGACTGACACCCAATACATTCAGGGGGAGGTTCCCCCTTGAGCAGAAAAGCATGTGTAAGCCACGAGTGGCCAATACGCTAGCGGCTAAGGACCACTTGGTCCCGCCTACCTCCCGCATGAGTCTGTGGTGGCTTTCCCACAGATGGTTCAATTTCTTTAAGTTTATTAATGTTTTCATCCCACTCATGTTGCCATTTGGATTTTATGTGGATGGCTATTAGTGGTTTCAGATCAGAGTGACGGATCAGACACGGTTCAAGATCACAGTTCAGGGCCTTCATGTTATGCAGAAACTCTAAACGATTGGATTATGCAACCCTTACCCCCCCCCCCCCCGCCCCCAGCCCATATAACACCATCGCATTGTTTATTGGTATACAATGACATTACCGTTGTAAAACAATGCTAACTGGCATATTCATGCAAATAAACACTGATCAAATGAACAGAGACAGGGATCGTTTCGTTGTGAGTTCCTGATGGCAACTTTACACTGTGTCAGTAAGAAAAGGTCTGTCTTCGTTCTGAGAGAAATGTGTCAATTTTATTCCATCAATTTATCAAAATGTAACCAATACTTTAAATACAGTCAAACTAACAGCGGTCTCCCCTGTATTCAGGAAAGGGATGGCAGGAATCGGTAGATGTGGTAGGAAAGGGATGGCAGGAATTGGTGGAGCTGGTAGGAAAGAGATGGCAGGAATCAGGATTTGTTAGAGCTGTCAGTATTTGTACGTTGCAGACCACAGATGTTGGGCTTACAGAATAAGTAAATTTATGCTGTCAACAGATGGTGGGCCCGTCACCCATTATGCTATGTAGCGAGAACCCTTAGTAATAATAGAGAAGCTCACATTTTAATTGTAAAACAGTCAAATATGTGTGTAAAGATTCTATTGATAACTTATGAGGTGCGAAGGATTTTTGGTTAAAAAAAAAATCGAGCCATTTGTCGAGCGCCATGCAATGACGACACGGTCACACGGTGCATTGTGGATATTCGCCCTGGGACCGCGAGGTGGCAGCACGTGTCTGTCGTGACGTATTTACAACGCCAGGCCTGCCTGCGCACGCTCATATTACGTCTCCATCAGCATGCTGCACAGCCTTGCCACCTAGTGGCGTGGTCAAGTACCACCCGAGCGCCCCCTGGCGAAAGTAGGGCTGGGCGTGTCAACACGGGTCGGTGGTAACCCGGGACCCGTAAATAAAACTGCCCCTATCCATGTCACAGGCGCAGCATTTAAGCGCCCATTTGTGATATATAATATATATAACATATATAATATATATAATATGTCATGGGATGATGAAAATGGGAAATATTGTGCCTAGAACAGGACTCGAACCCACATCTCTTTGCATTCTGGGCCAGTGTGCTAACCATTACATCACCTAGGCTCACTGCTATGACCACGCTACCCACGCCTACCTGTCTATGTGGTTACTTGCCTGAGAGACAGTGCAGACTACTACATATATATAATATATATAATATATATAATATATATAATATATATAATACATATAATACTTATAATATATATAATATATATAATATATATAATATATATAATATATATAATATATATAATATATATAATACTTATAATATATATAATATATATAATCTATATAATATATATAATATATATAATATATAATATACATAAAGTTAGGCTATGTAATAGAGTAAGGAAGGAGACGAGTGTTGGGTCGGACACTTTATTGAGCGTCTAGGGCATGCACAATAAAAAGGGCATACCGGTAAAGTTTGAAATCTAGATGCCGAGTGACTGCCCGGGCCAGATATCACCCGGTGGTGGCGCTCTGGCCCGGCTAGCCGGGGCAAATCCCTGGCTGGTCACCGATTGGACAATAATATAAGTAACAAAGTATACAATATAATAATAATAATGAAACTCCGCCTGTTTTTATATCTGCATAATTCATTATACATCCTATAAAGTTAGGCTATGTAATAGAGTAAGGAAGGAGACGAGTGTTGGGTCGGACACTTTATTGAGTGTCTAGGGCATGCACAATAAAAAGGGCCAAAGGAGAACGCCTAAGCGTCTCCCCCCAACCCAACACTCGCATCCTCCAAGCATAGTGCCGCGGCCACCCTCACGTCATTCACTATCCTAACACCGAGGGGAGTCTTCAAGTAACTGTAGACAGTCTCAGAGGCCCAGTCCCCCATGACCTTCAATTCTTCGATTGTGGCCCCGCACATGGACAGGAAGGTGCAGCCTCCCCTCCGCAAGGAGTGGGATGAGAGGGTGGACGCGTCAAAGCCAGCCCTGGTGGAGAATATCTTGAGGGTCTCCTGGTAAAAGGCATATGGAAATGGAGAAGAGACCCCACCCGAGCATGGTATGCGGAAAGCAGGGTCAGATGGGCCCGCCCTGATCTGGCTAAAATGCCTTTCGGTCCAGTGGACCGCACAGAGAGTGGTGTCGCAACACCTGGCGATCGGTATCTGAAGCACACGTTCCGTAAATTGAATTGTTTTTGAACGGCGCACAGTCAGCAGCATCCCCCAGTCATAGAATGTAAAGTCCGATCGGAGGAGGGTGGAGTCTGACATGGTGACCTGAGATTTGCGTAATAACCCCCTAAAAGAGCAGAGGACCGCCGCCCTCCATGCTACGTGGCCAGGGTTGTCCGAAAGGAGAGAGAAGATTTTCCGCAGCATATGTGGGAGCAGAGGCATCGCCTGGCGGGGTGCGTCGCCCTTGGCCCTACGGATCCCCTTCAGGGTAGCCGCAAGAACATAACCCTTGTAGTCTATTGGCGGCTCATCGTTCATCCAGGAGAGTGCTTCCCGACACTACTTAGGTAGTTAAGGATCGAACAGTATTTCAATGAGCGGGCCAGCCAGGTAGCATAGAGGGCCACCTGCTCCACGGAACAAGGGATTGGCGCCCTGGAGGAGTGGAAAAGGTTAACATATTCTAAATATTTCCGGATCTGCACCCCCCTTGTGATGGCCGAGTTTTTTGCGTAGGACTGGCGCTGGTATTCCTGCTGCTCGCCCTTCAGCGCCAATATCACTGCAAGAAACAAAAGGGGCATCAAATACGTGGCTGCAGCAGAGAGAGCCATTGACATCCACAGCCCTGATCCTATCAACGCTATCTGCATTATTTAGCCTACTTAGGGAGTCACAAATCACGTTTACGCTACTGCGGATATAGACCGAGCTGAACGAGAAGTTGTTCTCGACCGCCAGCCAGAATAGTTTACGGAGGAAGACCATGATCCCCTTACATCTGGACCTGCCCGTGTTCAGCGCTGCCCGAACAACCTCACTGTCGGTCACGATCATGACCGTGCTGTTTGCCCAACTTGTACCCCAACGAAGGCAGGCTGCGTAGACCGCCCACATTTCTTGAATGTTGATGTGGGACGAGCCTACGTCAGGTGGAGGGAGAAGGTGGTGGTGGCCGGCATAGGAACCGAGAGGTTTGTTGGCTCCGTCGATAAAAGAGCCAACTACCCAATCGTGACCATGGAGGGCTCTGAATCCCCACTTAGAAGCATCGCTGTAAGTTGCTATTACTGGAGCGAACTTCCCGAGGATCCTAGCCTTGCCGTTGAATCGCCTCGCAAAGCGTAGCCACCAATCCAAGTCCTCCCTTATCCCCTTGCCTAGTCGGGCTCTATGATGAGGTTGTTTCAGGCTGGCCATCAGGTCGTATATGCACCTAGAGAATGTCCTCCCCCCCCTAATGACCTTAGAGCAGTGGGCCAGCAGGCCCCCCACCTGCTCGAGTTCCTTCTTAGATGCTTTCCTACGTCCCTGAAGACTGTGAAGGACTCTTATTGTCTTAGACAGTTTGTCCTGGGGAAGACTGAGCTCAAGGCTCAAGGAGTCTACGTCGATCCTGAGGAACCGGACCTTGGTGTCGGCTTTACTTACTTTCCTGAAGCTCACAAAGAAACCGATCCGTCTCAGGATCGCTATCAGCTTCCTCTTAGCCCTCTCGACCTCGAGCCTAGTTCCGCCCACGACACAAAAGTCGTCCAGGTAGTTGACTATCCGGTCAACTCCCTCCCGAACACAGCATCTCACGATGAAGTCGGAGATTTTCGAGAATATGTAGGGGCTCGAAGAGAGGCCCATGCAGAGGCGGTTGTCAAGAAAGTAAGAAAAACCCTGGTCACCGGGTCTCTTGTACCGGAGACCTTGAAGGTGGCGGTCCTCGGGATGGATTGAGACCGACCTGTAGGCATCCTTGATATCGACAGTACCAAGAGCGTCACCCCGTTCCAGCATGTCTGTCACGTCGTCTAGACCTTTGTAAGAGAACTTGAGACATACCTGGTCCGTGAAACCATTGACAGAACCATCAGGGGGAACACTACAGTCGATGACCACACGCCCACCACCGTCGTCCTTGGGGACGACGAATGCATCGTGAGTGCAGGACGCGGGGGCAGTGGCGGCGGAGATGAGACCATCTCGTTCCTCATCCCTGAACTTCCTGTCAATGATGCCACCCTCCCAGGCTGACTTCCGGCGAGTCTTAGTAGGGACGTAGGTAGCAGAACAACCGGGATTGATTACCCGGAAACCGAAAGTAACTCCGGTCATGATGTAAACCCAGTCGGGGTCGGTGTCACCACGCAAGAATAACTCAGTGAAGACTCTACATGGTCTGAGCTGAGTGGCGACACCGGCAATCTTGTGAGTACAATCACAAGAGCCCCGAACACACTCTATGGTGACCTTAATTGTCACCGGCGTACCCCCTTCAAGTTCCCTAATGTGAACTAGGAGGCTGCCCCCCCCCAACTTGCTCGACGAACAAGCGGTCATTGCGACTGGAACCTGCTGGGCTCAACCAGCGCAATCCAACACCGAGAGATTCACCCTGAATCCGGCTTTCCCTAGTCTCCCCCAGACTAACTGTATCGACCCCAGCTGTAATATACGGACTGACAACAGTATAATGCACATTGTTATCGAGGCAAGGATCGACAGTGTCAGTCTCGGCGGGGCTAGGCGTATTCGCGTAACTAACAACGGGGGAAATAGTCCCAAAGTCTTTCCCGGCATGGCCAGGCTTGGCGCCCAAAGAGCCCCGATCAGAGACACCGAGCATATCAGCACCAGAGTCAGCCGTAGCAGTGCTCTGCTCAGGAGTCTGGCGATTATCGGTTCTCAAAACCCCCGGCTTCCTAAGTCATTCTTTACACTTCTGTCGTGTGTGTGACTTCGATCCACACACGGAGCAGGTGTGTGAGAATCGACAGCCCGAGCGTGTGCATCCGGTGTCGCCGTTCCAGGCGTAGCACGACCTACGTGCCCCCCGGCCAGGAGAGTGCTTCCCGACACTGCGTTGCCAGGGTCCGGCCTTCTTCTGCTTCATATTGTGAGGGCCATAGTGCTCTATGCCTTCGTCCTGATGAGTCTTTGAGAACGCGGAGAAGCCGATGGTTTCGCCGAGCTTGCGTATTGCCAGGACGTGGTCAACGTGTGCAATGTCCTTATAGTAGTCATCCATCGATCTTGCTGACACAAAGCTTACGTGCTCAATGAACGCGGTCAAGCCTGGGATGTCCAAGCACCATTTACAGGATGCTTTTATCAGCTCGTGGGCGTTCATCTTCCTAACGTCTTTTCCTTGCCCGTACTTACGCAGCGACCATTTACTTCGTCTCCGAAGCGAAGAGCTCCAGCTGCTCAGTTTGAAATCTAGATGCCGAGTGACTGCCCGGGCCAGATATCACCCGGTGGTGGCGCTCTGGCCCGGCTAGCCGGGGCAAATCCCGGGCTGGTCACCGATTGGACAATAATATAAGTAACAAAGTATACGATATAATAATAATAATGAAACTCCGCCTGTTTTTATATCTGCATAATTCATTATACATCCTATAATATATATATAACATATATAATATATATAATATATATAACAATTAACATATATAATATATAACATATATAACAAATATAATATATATTATATATACTATATATACTACATATACTATATATAGTATATATACTACATATACTATATGTACTATATATACCATATATTATATATATAATATATATATATAATATATATAATATATAATATCTATATAATATATAGTATTATCACCCACATTATGTTCGATAGTGACTATTACCCTTATTAAACATACTGAATCACCACATACCCCAAGTCCAAATATATATATATAGTAAAGCCTCTCTAAATCGCCCGACTATTGGTACGACTTTAAGTGGTCTATTTAGGGAGGTGGTCGGTTTAGAGAGTTAGAATATCCTTACAATGGTATTGTTAGAACCCAAATAAAGCGATCGATATAGGGGAGTGGTCGATCTCTGGAGGGGTCGGTATAGAGAGGTTTTACTGTATATATATATATATATATATATATATATATATATATAAATGACTACCCCCAAAGTCAAAATATAATATTAAAGAACCTTACACAATTTACCTACCATAAATAAACACATAATCATACTAACTATTCAGGTCTGCAAAGCTAGTTTGGTAACATTGCTTGGCGCATTAAGGATTAGTGACATGAACACACAAACACTTTGGAGTTGAAGTTAACTGACTCTTGTTTAGACTGCGCACACCTTGTTGGGGGGGGGGGGGGGGGGGTTAAGGGGCTGTTAGGTTGCGAGGGTATGGGCTTGTGTGGATTTGTTGGTTGCCCTGTTGTGTGTTTTTTATGAGGTTCTGTGCGTGTGGGCTGCATGTATGCCTATATGTGGGTGTGACTGGTTGTGTGTGTGTGGAATGTGAGTGTGTGTGGGGGGGGGGGAGGTGTGTGCATATGCATATATGTGTGTTTGTGGGGGCATGTTTGAAGATGTGTGTGGGTCTGTGTGTGAGTGTGGGTTGTGTGGGTTAATGTGCGTGGGTGTATGTGTGGGTGTGTATGTGTGTAGGTGTGTGGGTGGGTGTGGGTGCGGGTTGTGTGTCTTGGTGTGTGTAGGTATGTGTGTGTGGATGTGTGTGTGGATGTGTATGTGTGTGTGTGTGAGTGCGGGTTGTGTGTGTAGGTGTGTGTAGGCATGTGCGTGTGGATGTGTGGGTGGGTGTGTAGGTATGTTGGTGTGTGTGTGTGAGTGCGGGTTGTGTGTGTTGGTGTGTGTAGGTATGTGTGTGGATGTGTGGGTGGATGTGATTGTGTAGGTATGTCGGGGTGTGTGTGAGTGCGGGTTGTGTGTGTAGGTGTGTGTGGGTGAATGTGTGGGTGGATGTGGATGTGTATGTGTGTAGGTATGTTGATGTGTGTGTGAGTGCGGGTTATGTGTGTTGGTGTGTGTAGGTATGTGTGTGTGGATGTGTATGTGTGTAGGTATGTCGGTGTGTGTGTGAGTGCGGGCTGTGTGTGTTGGTGTGTGCGGGTGAATGTGTGGGTGAATGTGTGGGTGGATATGTAGCTATTTGAGTACATGGATGTGTGGGTGGCTGTATATATACGTGTGTGGTGTGTGTAGGTGTTTATATAGGTCAGTGTGGAGGACAATGTTCTGCCGAAAGCTGAAGAACATACAAAAGAAACTCAATCCGCACACTTCAAAAGTCGATTTCGCCAAGTTGGCCCATTCTACGGCGTTCTGCGCAGGTTCCATTGTTACAATGTTAGAAGCACAGACTCCTCCCAGATTCGAGTAAGTAAAACATGAGGAACCCCACGACTTACTGCCCCACACGCATATTGTCTGAAGATTGTTGGAGTGTCATACTAATAAAACCTGCTAATAAAGGCAAATACCATTTCAGTACATTTAGATTTATTACATTCTCATTTATTTGCGCGCATGGATTCCGGGGAATGTTTGCATGTGGATTAGGAGGTGGGATGTGGGAGGTGGGAGGTGGGAAGTGGGAAGTGGGAGCTGAGTCTCGGGTGGGTGGTAAAATGTGTGTGTAAAAGGCCCTGAATCGGGAGTCATTTACATAGAAAGATAAATTTAGTGCTGTGATAAATATGGTTTCGTACAAAAAATAAGTATGGTTATTATAGTCACAATCAGTGAAATACTTACAAACTTACGCCTTACCAACATCTAAGGTCATATCAGGATGGGATATCCCACTCAGTCACATTATCCTGACACTGATCCAACCAGTCCTTGCCCTATCCTATTAATGCCAAGCGCCACACTAGATAGCGACAAGTATCAATTTCATAAGTCATTGGTTTGACTCGACCGGGAACCAAACGCCGGACCTCCAGCAGGCGAGGCTCGCACTCTACTGATTCAGCCACCGCATCCGGTCTGAGTAAATAGTTGGGGGTAAGTTAGTGACATGTGGTTAGTGCGCATGAGTGTGAACAATAGCAACACTTTTTGATGTTCTCCATGTTTACAGAACCCGGAGCATAATAAACAAGTGCAGCACCCTCAGCGTAGTGACGGCCTGTCGCACACTGGCGGCGCCATTACTGTAACCCACAGTGGGTTGGTTGCTTGTTGGAGTTTTACGTCCTGGCAACATCTAAGGTCATATCAGGATGGGTAACAATACGCACTCATGGTGACTTTATAGTGATGTCCCACTGGGAGACCAAGCTGCCAGCACCATGACCTGATAGTGATATCCAACACAGTCACATTATCCCGACAGTAGGGCCAACCAGTCTTTACCATATCCTAATAATGCCACGCACCAGGCTAGGAAACTACAAGTATCTATTTTTAAGTCATTGGTTTGACTCAAACCCGTGGGTTCGAATCCCACGATCTACCAAAACGGGAGAGGGCCTCTAAACACATTCGCCTATACCGTCTGGTGACCCACAGATCCCATTACTATGTAGTGCGATATGTTCCACTGCAATCTGGGACATTTAACATGCTCAGAACATAGAACACACATATATGGTTTGTTGGAGTTTTATATCCTAGCAACATCTTTGGTTATATCATTATCAACCCCGGGCTGTAATATATATTGTCATTTTTGTGAATGTTAATTGGTGAATACCAAAAATCGCGGATATCCGCGAAATCGCGGAGATCTTCCATCCATGAACAATATATCAGTGTGACATGCATATAAACCTGACAGTACTTGATGCTACTGTCACACTATCTCAGTGTGACAGGCCTATAAAACTGGCAGGAGTTGATCCTACTGTCACACGATCTCAGTGTGACGGGCCTATTAATCTGCCAATAGTTGATGCTACTGTCACACTATCTCAGTGTGACAGGCCTATAAAGCTGCCAGTAGTTGATGCTACTGTCACACTATCTCAGTGGGGCAGGTAAATAAAGCTGCCAGTAATTGGTGCTACTGTCACACTATCTCAGTGGGGCAGTTCTATAGAGCCACGATGAGTAGGCCTACACTCTCAATTTGGCAATTCTTATAGCAAGACCTCGGATGTTGCTTCTACGTAAAACCCCAAATCAATCAATCAACCCATTACCTGATATGCACTGCATGGCGCTTTCTAATTCTAAACACAGTGCAAGTGGTCATCGTGTTTCTTTTTCTTTTCTTTTTAGCACATATTCTCACGCCTACATCCATCCACCTGTGAACAACTAAACTGGGTCAAACACCCCGCGTGACCTCTGACCTCCCGATGTGCAGGCTGGCGCTGGTGGCTGGGGTTTCTCGTACAGATACCGCCTCAAACCGGGGTGTCTCAGTGCAGCCCGGTGTTGCAGTTTCCGAGGCACACCAGTTTGCCAGGGACACATCGCTTCTGCGCATGCATCAAAATCGAACAGCATTGTCAAAAACCTTATAAATTTAATATAATGTTTTTGGTAAATATGTTTTCTATATGTGTACCATACGATTTGTTTCTAGGTGGTGTGGTTTTAGAGATATTCCACTTTTTCTGTATTTTCTGTATGAACATTGCTCACGACCATTGACAATGCCTTGAGTTTGATGGTACGCAAAACGTTAGTTTCATTAAAAACATATAGAAATCCAGAACCCGAACCTTATCAATTTAATAGAGTCTTTTTGGTAAACATGTTTTTTATATGTGTACCAAGCGATTTGTTTCTAGGTGGTGTAATTTGGGAGATATTTGACTTTTTCTGTATGAAGATTTGCTCACGGCCATTGACAATGCATTTGAATGGATGTGTCCCTGGCAAACTGGTGTGCCTCGGAAACCGCAACACCGGGAACCCCCGCCATTTAAAGCGCCATAGTCCGATGGTTTTCGGATTTAGTCATTTTTCTGAGATAAATGTATTAAATTGATTGTTATATTCTACCGTATTCTTCTATGTGGCAACACATGCTTTATAAGTGCATCAGTATTTAAGTTAGATAGTAGAATTAAATCTAGGGGAGTGCTTTAGTTTTGAAAGTTTGATTCTTCATCGGGAGATAGTGTGATTCGAACCAACGGGTTCGAACCCTGGTCGAGTCAAACCAATGACTTAAAAATTGATACTTGTCACTTCCTAGCTAGCCGCTCAGCACTATTAGGATAGGGCAGGGACTGGTTGGCTCAGTGTCAGGATAATGTGACTGAGTGGGATATCAGGTCATGGTGCTGGCGGCCTGGTCTCCCAGTGGGGTAGCACTAATAAAGTCGCCATGAGTTTGCACTATCACAAGTCGGTACTTTGGTGCTGCCAAGACATAAAACCCCAATAACCAACCAACCAACGTCTGTCGGAAGGTGTCTGTTGAACATGGAATCAGGAGGCGTCACGCATGACTACACAGCTGGCGGGCAGGAAGCTGAGATGCCTGGTGATGTATAGGCAGCGAAGAAGGGCGGGTGACGGCGATGACTGGGGTCTGCCTGAGTTAGTTGCGTTATTGCTGCGGTAGTGTCAGAGGGGCGGACATCTTCTTGGCCGGCATAAATTCGTCTCAGAGGCGGGTCCCCGCGTTTCACTTTCACACACAAACACTGGGCTCAGTGGCTGAATCGGTAGAGCGTGGGGCCTCGTGTGGGGGATATCGGGAGTTTGGTTCCCGGTCGAGTCAAAACAATGACTTATAAAATTGATACTTGTCACTTCCTAGCATGGCGTTTGGCACTAATAGGATAAGGCAAGGACTTGTGAGCTCAGTGTCAGGATAATGTGACTGAGTGGGATTTCAGGTCATGGTACTGGTGGCCTGATTTCCCAGTGGGGCAGCATTTTAAAGTCACCATGAGTGTGCACTGTCACAAGTCGGTACCCGACCAGATATGACCTTAGCTGTTGCCAGGATGTAAAGCTCCAACAACTAACTAACTCACTAATCACACACAAACCTATGTGTAAATGGGCCATTTTCTAAAAATGGGCACTACATATCTGGCCTCCGTGTTATGATGGTGATGATTAATTATTTCTTTTATTGATAGCAAGTCACATAATTATTGTTGCCTCTGTGTGTAAGTATGCGAGCAATACCACATAGATTTAAAGCTGCATAGTCCGATGAAGCATCATATTTCCTAAACTAAAACACTCACCTACATTTGATTCTACATATCTAACTTACATACTGGTGGACTTATTAAGCAGTTGTTGCCACATAGAAGGGTATACTGAGTCAATTTAATAGAACCTGTGACTGCAGAAGTCTATGGTGGAAGAGTTTTGGCATGCTTGCCAAAACTTGCACACTTGAATATCAAATATCCCGAAAGTTAGCCATTTAAAATCAAAGTTACTTCAAACTAAAGTAAGGTAGATTATGACAATAAGCTTAATATATTTATCTCAGAAAAATTACACAAATTCAAAACCATCGGGCTATGTAACTTTAATTTAAGTAAGAGAGAATTATACAAAGTTGACTTACGGTTCCAGTAACACCTTCGGCTAAAGCGTACTCTTGTCTCGTGAAAGCCAGTGCATGCTGGTCTTTCAATGGGGCGTTACCTGCAACGGTGACAGGCAGAAAGGTCAGTACACATGCCTAGATTATAGATGGTGCACATATCGGCATTGTGCATTACAGGTTATAATGGCGAAAGGAGCCGAAATACTATAAACCAAAGGCAACATATCAGAAAGGCAGATTGAGTGTGTTGACACCCATGCGTTTGTTTGTTGGTATTTAACGTCCTAGCAAAATCTAAGGTCATATTAGGGAGGGGGGGGGGTCATTCTTGTAGTCACAGGCTCTAGGAATAGTTAGGCACAATTAGCACTGGTTATGTCCAAAGTGGATATTTCATACACAATGCATTGTGGGATAGGCAAATAGATGTGTAGAGAAGGGAACGGAAAAATGGAAGGAGGGGCGGTGGGGGATGAAGAAAGAGGGGGGGGGGGGAGAGTGAGGAAGAGGGGAGAGTGAAGAGTGAAGAGGGGAGAGTGAAGATGGCAGGAAGAGAGGAGAAGCAGAGATGAGTCGGGATTGTTTGGTTGTTTGTTGCCGTGTGACGTCATAGTAATGCCTAACGGTTATATCAAAACAGAGGAGTGGGGAGAAGGGAATGGGAAGAAGGGAGGGGAAGGGAGAGAGGAGAGGGACACAAGGGAGAGGGGAGTCGGGTGGGAAGATGGGCGATGGGTGAGGGGCTAAGGGGAGAATGGAGAGGGAAGAGGGGAGAGGGGGGTTGGGAGGGGAAGGGGAGAGGGGATCACGAGAGAAGGGCGAGGGGAGAACGGAGAGGAGAGAAGGGAGTGGGAAATGGGAGAGGGGGAGGGGGAGACGGGAGGGATGAGATGGGAGAGGGGAGAGGGGAGTGGCTGGAAGGGAGGGGGAAGGGCGAAGGGCGAAGGGCGAGGGACGAGGAGATAATGGAGAGGGAGAGGACAGAGAGGAGAGAGGAGACGGAAAAGGGGAGATGGGAGAGGGAAGATGGGAGAGGGGAGAGCGGAGAGGGGAGATGGGAGAGGGAAGATGGGAGAGGGAAGATGGGAGAGGGAAGATGGGAGAGGGAAGAGGGAAGATGGGGGAGGGATGAGGGGAGATGGGGAGGGGGAAGAGGAGAGGGGAGGGGAGGGGAGAGAGGGAGAGGGGAGAGGGGAGAGAGGAGGGAGAGGGAAAATGGGAGAGGGAAGAGGGAAGATGGGGGAGGATGAGGGAGGAGAGGGGAGGGGAGAGGGAAAGGGAGGGAGCGAGGGAGAGGGAGGCGAGGGGCGAGTGGCGAGTGGCGAGAGGCGAGGGGCGAGGGGTGAGGAGGAGGGACAATGGTACTGCAACTCACGTGAGCATGTGCGTCGGTCGGCCTGCAGTGCGTAGCCCTGCCGGCAGGAGCAGTAGTAGGACCCGGGCACGTTGGCGCACACGTGGTCGCAGCCGCCGTTGTTGGTCCGGCACTCGTCAATATCTGTGGGCATAGGGCACAGTGGTTGGTTCGTTGTTGGAGTTTTACGTCCTGGCAACATCTAAGGTCATACCAGGACAGGTACCGACTTGTGACAGTGCGCACTCATGGTGACTAAATTATGAAGTGGTTTGAGATTCAAATCCCACGATTCGCCACACGGGAAGCAAGCACTCATTTGGCCGTCCCACGCCTGTTTACGTAAAAACTGTGACTTTCGATAACCGATTAAATTTTATCCACTGCTGATTTGGTTGCCAATAAGCGTGTTCCGTTATTATGCCTTTAAAAATTATGATAGTGATACCTCTGCAGGACTTCCTGTCTGGCGCTAGTGTGTATCCTGGCCGACAGGAGCAGTAGAAGCTGCCCACCGTGTTGTGGCATACGTGCTGGCACCCGCCGTTGTTGCGCTCGCACTCATTCTCATCTGGTAAAGCAGGGCATGCGCAGTTGTAATAATACATCCACAACTTGTCACGTGACTTGTGAGAATTTTGAAATTTGAATCGTGACGCGATCAGATGGAATTAATCCTGCTTAGAGTTGCATAGACCGTTAATTTTGAGTTTCTGCACCATGAATTTCAGATAAGTATATTAGTTTGGTTTTGTATAGTCTGATTTACTTTAGTTTGAAGTCATTTCCATTTTAAAAGGGTTCACTTTTGGAGATTTTTAAAGTGAAAACATGCCACTTAATTTTGGTGTGCATACCGAAATGCTGAACACCGTAGGCTTTATCACTAACAAGTTCTATTAAATGGCTTTAGTGTTCCCTTTAATGCAACGGTAAATCCTGAATGAACTTGGATAAATAGGATCAAATTTAGGTAAATGTTTTGGTTTCGACAAGTTTATATCTTTATCGGATTATACAGCTCTAATTAATGCCAAAGACCCTATAATACTAAGACGGCTCACTCAGCCTGTATGGTGTAATCAAAATGATCAAACCCACCACTTGGTGCGCTGGCTGTTCTCTTGGTTAAACAGGTGCTATACTATATGTATAAATGTATATATGAATATGAAAGATGTGTGATGATGGCGATGCTGATGATGATGGGTATTTTATCATAGCAATTTCATATTGATGTGTATTCATACTTACCTATCTCATGTATAATATAATTGTATGTGTTTACATGTGAAACACCAACGAGCAGCCGGCTGATCAAACCCACCACAAGGTGGCACTGCGAAATTTACATTACCATTGGAGAGATAGGGAGTGAGCCGTCTTAGTACTATAGGGTCTTTGTTAATGCATTAAAATCTGCATTGTGAGTTTCATTGTGGTTTAGGTATACCATACCAGATTACAATTATGGATTGGATATGTCTTCTTTACTTTCAATACATTTACTGAGTCTGGTATTAATTTATATAAACATGTATCTCATGCATGACTGGATGTTGATAGACAGTTATATACCTTAAATGAAATGATTTTCTTTCAGGAGTGTTAATCAATTCTAATAATAGTATACCTATTCATTTGACTTAATGGCAGGATACACAGCTTACCGTCGATTCACGCATTAGAAAATAATTGTAAATCCAAACATGCTTTACTTTTAGGTAATACAATCAATATATTAAAGTTACTATATAAAGCCGATGCATGCTTGCTTAATTTTAGTACTACTAGTAGTCCAAATATTAAATTAATCACATTATGGAAATTAAATCAACGGACAAGCTGTTTAATGACACATACAACAATAGGTTCATGCAATTTATTTTTATAAAACAAAAGTGTAATAGAAATAGGAAATGAAGATAGGTACAAATCTCCTCTAAAAAATAATTAAATAGCAATCAAAGCACACACCTCTACTTGTTGAACAATTCACATGCTTCTGTTGATTGATTGAAATGTCGAGTTTTCAAAGACAAACTTAGGTCAAACAACGATTTGGTTTCGACAAGTTTATGTCGTTGTTTGTTGGGATTTTATGTCCCAGCAACATTGGTGACTGGAACTGACTTTTTACACGGCATACACATGGCGACTTTATAGTGCTGCCACACTAGGAAACCTGATCGCTGGCATCATGACCCGCTATTCCACTCAGCCACATTATCCTGATACTGAGCCAAGAGGTCCTTGCTCTATCCTAGTAATGCCGGGGATCAGGGCAGGTGGCGACTAGTACCTAATTAAGTACCTAATTAAGTATGGGGAAAGGGGGGAGTATTTATTTAATAAAGATACACTTTGACTCAGCGTGAAGTTGCTGAACACATATCATTGCCCTTTAATGTTAGCAGTACCAGTGACATTTTGTGAGTTGAATTACCACCCATGCATTTAGACGTAAATAAAGAGTGAGTTAATTTAATATAAAAAGCAAATGACATGCAAAGCTGCTGGTTCTCCAAATGTAAGAAGGGCATGCTGTGTGCAATATGGAATACATGCAACCTCAGCACAGCTTTGTGGATCTATATATGATAGTGTATGTGTGTATCCCACAGGAGGTGTTCATGTTCACGGCTGATATAAAAACTGAGAAGTACTGTTATCAATATCTACTAGCAACCTACACAGCGGAATGCCACCTAGCGGGAAACATTATTGTGTTCTGAGTATATTGTTATCTATACATATATATATATAAAGATTGTATATACATATACATAAGCGCCGTTCACACACAGGCATTAAGTCGCCTCAACTAGTTCGCCTCATCTAATCCACCTCGCGAAGCGGTCTACATGAGCCGAAATAGTTGAGTCGAATCAGCCTAATTCGCCTCAGCAGAGCGTTCACACACGCGCAATCTGAGCCGACTTAGATGAGGCGAACTAGTTGAGGGGACTTAAGGCCCATGTGTAAACGGGGTTATAGAGAGATAGAGAATATGGGTCTCATCTTATTGTGTTCTGAATGTATTGTTGGTTGGTTGTTAGAGTTTTACATCCTGGCAACATCTAAAGTGATATCAGGACGAGTACCGACTTGTGACAATGCGCACTCATGGCGAATTTATAGAGCACCTCATTGGGAAATCAGGCCGCTGGCACCATGACCTGATATCGCACTCAGTCACATTATCCTGACACTGAGCTAAACAGTCCTTATCCTATCCTATTAATGCCGAGCACCATACTAGGAAGCGACAAGTGTCAATTTTATAATTCATTGGTTTGACTCGACCGGGAACCGAACTCCCGATCTCCCACACGCGAGGTCCGCGCTCTACCGACTCCGCTATCGCGCCCGGTGAGTGTACTGTTATCTGTTCATATATACACATAAAGATTGTATATATATGAGACTGTCTCAAAAGGTGCTAAGCAATATGGGACAACACTTTGTCCATTGTAACGATCAACTTTGTCCATTGTAATGATCTGCTTATGCGTTTGCTCAGGATAAACTGATTTGTTTTTTACATGGTGTTTCATAATCCCAATAGAATACATATTGATTTGAAGTAAATGTCCTTGTGCTTTCAGTGTAACCGTTTCTGTGCTGTTTTGTGTCAATCGTTACAATGGACAAAAAAAAAAGAGTTATCACCTTTTGAGACAGGCTCATATATATAGAGGGAGACTCTAGGTATCACCTTAATGGAGATGAGACCACTTTGTTTCATAGACAATCATCCATGGCACAGGTTTGATCCGACGTTCTACTATTGTATGCAACGCTAAGACGGGGTTGTCTCTAACTTGATTGCTTTAACTTGTTGAAGTAACTCACTAACAGAACCGGAAGTGAGATGCGAGATTCAAATAGGCACTTCCGGTTACTACCGCCGATACTGGCGGGTTGTTGGTGAATTCATTAAACTTAGCTCTGGCTTTTTTTCTGCTAAAAAAAAAAAAAAAAACCCAAAAGAAGGTTTAGTGCGATGAGTAATACTAATACTAATACTATATACACAACGGCCAGACAACAAATGGGAAATGACAAACAAGGGGATGGGTTCGGTTATAATAATGCAGACAGACACAGGTGATACAGCTACAGCGGCCATACCAACCGAACACACAAACAAAAAATGGTGGACCGGAAGTGGTACAAGACGAAAGGTGAGCTGGGACAGGGGTAAACTAGAGGCACAATGCTAACACTAGTGACATAAGGTCGACGCGGGGAACAAGGACACACACACACACACACACAAAGGCAGCCTTTTTACCAACAATCCCCATCAGACGCGTAGTGAATTAGCCCAGAGTAAAGTAAAGCTTGTTTTATTTAACAATGCCTCTGGAGCACATTGATTTTTGTCATCGGCTATTCGGTGTCAAACATATGGTCATTCTGACATATTTCTTTGGAGGAAACCTGCTGCTGCCACATAGGCTACTCCTTCTGATAAGCAGCAATGGGTCTTTTATATGCACTTTCCCATAGACATGACAGCACATACCACAATCTTTGATGAACCAGTTGTGGACCACTGGTTGGAACGGAAAAGAGCCCAAACTGTAAATGGGTCCACTGAGCAGGATCGATCGGATAACCGATACCTTGACACGTGGACACTCTACTGCCTGAGCAATGTCCCGCTCCCCGAATTAGCGCAAAGAGGCAGAGGCCTAACATTGAGAGGGGCTGTGTACCTCAGAGTGAGTTGTGTACCCGACAGGATGAATGTCGGACTGCTGGGTTCAGGCATATCTATTTACACATTTGTAATCTATTATCAGAATGTGGATAAAGAAGACTGACATTGAATACTGGCGCCACCTAGAGGGAATCCTCCTCGCACTTGTACGCCCCAATTCCATTTTTCCATTAAAGTTGCATAGTCCGATGGTTTTACTTTTAGGTTTCTGTCATTTTCTGAGATAAACACATTAGGGTGATCGTTATAATCTACCTTAGTTTAGTTTGTAGTAACTTTTATTTTAAATGGCTAATGTTGGAGATATTTGAAGTGCAAATATGCTAAATTAGTTTTGCAAGCATGCCAAAACTCTTGACACCATAGGCTTCTTTAGTAATAGGTTGCATTAAATTGCCTCAGTATTCCCTTTTATGTGTTGACAAATGTTTAATATGTGCATCAGTATCTCAGTTAGATATGTAGAATAAAATCTAGATAATTATTTTGGTTTTGAAAATTTGATCTTTTTACCAAACCATGTGCAGCTTTAACTGACTTAACTTCTTTTTGTTGCATCACATGTAAAACATATCAGTTGGGTTTTTCTAAGTGTTTTTATTTGGTGGGCTTAATTTATATATATATATATATATATATATATATATATATATATATATATATATATAAAACGCCATTGTGAAATCTTTTTCTTTTTTTAAAACTTAATTTTTCACATTTTCTTTTAGAAGTGCCTTTCTGATAAGTTGCTGATAAAAATGACTTTGCCACAGAAGGATGACACGGGGAGGGGCTGACACAGTTGAGGGCGCGCGCTGCCCTCACAGACAGACAAATGGGGTAAGACAGTACTGATCTCGTGGTGTACTCAGAGCTGCTCGAAGCACCGAGTTGTGAGGTTGCACTCGCGGAAAGTTCAGGACCCCTCAATTAACTTATTAAGGACGGCATGGAGCTGGTCTTGGCTGGCTTTGGCTGGTTTTGGCTGGTATTTATGGTGGAACATTTTCTGGGTGTGGAATGTTATGCATGGATTAACTTGTCTGGTCATGGCTTGTTCTGGCCAGATGAGTCGATATTTTGAGCTTTGTCTTGTCATGATTCATTATGCATGGCTAGTTATAACCATATTTGGTCGGCCATTCCAGGCTGTCTTGTCATGACTCATTATAAATAGCTAGTTATAGCTAGATATGGTTTGACATTCCAGGCCATGTCTTAACATGACTCATCATGGATGGCTAGTTATAACTAGATATGGTTGGACATTCCGGGCCATGTCTTATCATAACTCATCATGGATGGCTACTTATAACTAGATATGGTTGGACATTCCGGGCCCTGTCTTATCATGATTCATCATGGATGGCTAGTTATAACTAGATATGGTTGGACATTCCAGGCTATGTCTTGTCATGACGCATTTTGAATAGCTAGTTATAACTAGATATGGTTGGATATTCCAGGATATGTCTTTTCATGATTCATTATCGATGATGAGTTTTAACTAGATATGGTTTGACATTCCGGACTATGTCTTATCATGACTGATAAGATTAGCACTGCCAGGGAATCCCGGGAAAATGACGGAAGTCAAGTTTCAACTGTCCTTGTTGTGACTATATTATCGCCCATATTTAACTCTTTCTTGATTGGATTTGATGTTCTAGCAACATATAAGATCATATGAACGGGATTCGGACTAATCAATTGCTGTCATATTATATATAATATATATATATTTATATATTCAATATATTAACTGGTTGTTTAAGGTTAATCGGTAGATCTAAAAATATTCGCGGAAATACGCGAAATCGGGGAAATCTTAGAAATAAAACAAAATTGATGCTTTCATTGAACTATGATACCACTTTTAACCTTTCTACTGCAAAGTGTAAATTGCCAAGACCAACTCGCCCGGATTGTGCTATATTTGCTCCGAGTTGCTCTGAGTGGCCCTCACGTGGGGCTGTGGGCATGCGCACTTAAATAGACTGCGCGGAGAATGTTGGGCTAATGACACCTCCAAGACAGACAGGGAAGGAAACAAAAACACGTCCGTGAATGGGACGCGCTGGGCTGCAAACACTTCGCTACATGCCTGGTTGCCCCGCTCGCTGGCAGGTTTTCCTGTCTAGCTGGAGGATATATCCTTCACGGCACGAGCAGTAGAAGGACTGGGGGGTGTTGTGGCAGATATGGTCGCAACCTCCGTTACTCAGGGCACACTCGTCGTTGTCTTCAGCTAAATGCAATCACCATTCGCAAAAGCATGAACCAAAAATAGAAAAGAAAAAAAGGGAGATGGGGGGAGGAAAAAGGGAACAAAATAATGGGTTAAGTAAGTACGAGTAAGGGAGTCTGAGAATACCAATGGTTATATCAAAATGAATCAACAAATCCTGCAAAATAGGTTCTATGGTAATTATGAGGCAAACCTTTAATCAATGTAAGTGTGTAAGTTGTTCACAATTATAGGGCATGGTAGTTATTATTATTATTGTTGTGTTATGGATATGGTGTCGATTATGAGTTAGAAAAGACTACTAATGATAAATAAGAGGTTGAAACTGACAGATGCAATGTGCTGTATCCTTCACCGTAGTAAAACGTGCAAAGGCCGCTCAGCAAATAAATCCTGTATTGAAAGTTCACACTGCAAAAGCTGGGTTTTGGGTGATTTCTGTCGCTATGCAATATGACATGCTTTCAGCATAGCAACCATATAAGTGTCACAATTAAGAACGGTGTGAAACTGTGCTAACAGCACAGTAAGGTAAGTATTAAAGTAATAAGTAGCATTTGGCTTTGTATTAAAGGAATACTCAACACGGCGTGATATGCAAACGGAAATATGTGAAATTATCCAAATTTGAGAAAATTGCTACAAAGGCAATTAAACTGAGAATTTGATAATGGTTTGTAATTTTATATGAATTGCTAAATAAATTGTCGTGTTCGACGCTATGCATGCATATATATATATACGTGTATATTGATATATATATTTATATAAATGTACATATATGTATATATATATGTACATATACATATATAGATTTATATATGTATATATGAAGAGTTCAGGTGCAAAACCACGTAAAAGCCAATCCAAAAATGTAGTTTAAATCAAAGATCTTGACCTGAAAATAATTTTAATTCTTACTAATTCCAATTTTAATATGATCACATCGTTATGGAGCAATGAATAAAAGAGTAGGAATATAAGAAAAACCCAATTTGTGGAGGGTTTGATTTCAATGTCCATTTGTGTATCGACGTTTACATGGTTTTGCACCTGAACTGTATATGAGACTGTCTCAAAAGGTGCTAAGCAATATGGGACAAAACTTTGTCCATTGTAACGATCAACATACTATCTGCTTATGCATTTGCTCAGGATAAACTGATTTGTTTTTTACATGGTGTTTCATAATCCCAATAGAATACATATTGATTTGAAGCAAATGTCCTTGTATTTTCAGTGTGACCATTTCTGTGCTGTTTTGTGTCAATCGTTACAACGGACAAAAAAAAAAGAGTTACCACCTTTTGAGACAGGCTCATAAGTCATATACATAATTAAATGCATACAAACATGCATAGGCATATGTTTATGTACATGTATTTACAAATATGGATATATATATATATATATATATATATATATATATATATATACATATTTATATATATTCCGAATCTGTACATATATAATTAAATTAAGCTATAAAGATTGAAAAAAATAAAGTTGAATAAAAATCACTAAACTCTAACCACTTGCAGCTGGTTTTCTCAAATTTCAGTGATACCTTCATTCTCCGATAAACCAGAGTGGCTCAGACACGAAAGCAAATAACAAAGAAGGTAAGCGTGATGTAAGCACCTGCACACGACCGCCGGTCAGACCTGAGGTAGTAGCCAATGCGGCAAGAGCAGTAGTAGGATCCAATCGTGTTGTGGCACTGGTGTTGACACCCGCCGTTGTTCACAACACACTCATTGGCTTCAGCGACTGTCGGGGTGGTGGTCGCCGGTGTAAAACAATCAAAGCATGAAGGGGGGAGAGACAACAGGTGTTTAGAAGCATGCACATCAAAGACTAGTAACTGCAGTAAGACCTAGACTACCACACGCAGGGTTCAGATTGGGCCATATTTGCAAGGTTATTATTTTTGGAGTTTTACGTTCTGGTAACATCTAGGGTCATATCAGGATGGTTGGTACTGATTTGTGACTATATAGTGCTGCCCCACTGGGAGATAAGGGTGCCAGCATCATGACCTGATATCCCACTCAGTCACATTTTCCTGATACTGAGCCAACCAGTCCTTGCCCTATCCTAATAATGCTGAGTGTCTGGCTAGGAAGCGACAAGTTTTACTTTTTAAGTCATTGGTTTGACTCGACCAGGGTTCGAACCTGTTGATTCGAATCCTACGTTCTTTCAAAATGGGAGACGGATGCTGAACTCATTCGGCCATCCCGTTTGGTCGAAAAGGAGCACGGTAATAATCATCAAGCTGTTCAAGTTGGTGATAGTCAATGGTCTTACTTCAAGCTAATAGTCTTTGTTTGATACTTCGTCATACATGCATGTGTACACTGGACAGCACATAGTGTACATCACACCATACAATCATGGTATAAAGCACATAGAGTGTGTGTGGGAGGGGGGGGGGTTACTTCATTTATTCTTTCTTTGTTATGCAACAGAGACGGGGAAATTAATTACACTCTCCAATTCTGGGCACTGCCACAGAAATGTTGGTGGAAAGTTGTAGAAAGGCACCATGACAGGAATGGTGCCACGGTTATCATTTAGTTGCGTATTTACTACTGATGGCATTATGGACAAAATTAGATTGGGAGAGATTATTAAGAATGGATTATTGCTAAAGCTTATGTTTGATGGAGAGATTTCGCTCTCCACATGTAATCTTGGTTACATAACATAGACACAGCAATCTTTCGTCGAATATTTATCTTTGCCCAGTTATATATAGTCATAGAGTAGTACCCATATTCAAAGGACAAGTCTGTATGAAGACCAATCTTGCCTTTCGTCGAATTTTCACCATTGCCCAGTCATATATAGTCATACAGTAGTACCCGTATTCAATGGATAACTCTGTATTGAGAGCAATTTTGTCCTGGCAGACCAGGTGTCCTGTCATTGGAGGGGCAGTCAAAAAGAGACAAAGTACAGTTTGTACAGTAAAAAAAACCTCTATGCGTTTGCGGGATTTCGCTGGTTACAGAGGTCACTAAGTACAGGTACTACAATATATATATATATAATTATATTTATACACATATATTTATATACATATATATCATTTTTTGAAAGTGTTTAGTCCTTTGAAGATGCAATATCAGTCAGTACCTGAGAATTCATCAAATTTACATACACTTGAATTGATAATAAATTCCCATGGCCATAATCAGGGAATTGAACGCGTTTTTTAATATCTTTGAATATCTTGATTGCTTCCTGTGTACTTTAACTAGTTTTGTCTTAAATGGACAAATAAAACCATGAAACTATAAAATCATACTTGTAGCCATTTAAATGTTATTAATTTATTATATTCTTTCTTTACCGTATTTATTTACCCTCCATCCATGCTATGGACAGTATAAATACAGCCTCAATAAAAAAATAAAAATCCATCTTCATCTAACAAGTAACATGCTCAGGCGTTGGCAATACTGAATGAAGGCCGGTGTAAACAATGACAGTATTGCAAAACTAACTTCGCGGAAATTGTCGATATATTTCAGCTCAACGAGCAGCAGTGAAATATATGCATACAGTACATGCAAGGCCAGCAACAGAATTCTGTAGCCTTAGGTTTCTGGATAGATACATATTTTAAATACTGAAGGATACACAGCTTGGTAAACATGTTTTTTTATCGCCTGCCTAGGAATGTAACTCGGTAGATTAATACTAATAGCGGTGTCTTAAATAAATAGTTTGTTAAATTATTATTTTATTTCTATTCATAATTTATCCAATAATATATTAATGAATATCACACACCCTTGGTGGATAATGAATAATGGATATGGCATTGGAATAAGTGCTGGAATGTAAATACAATTTTAGTTTGACATAATTATCGAGCAAGTGGCAAATTTACGAGTTGATCTGGTAAGTTGTGCTACTATTAATATAATACAATAAATAAAGAGTCCATTGGAATAGCATGCTATCTCAGTAACAAGTGTTGGGAGTTACATATATCATAATGACAAAAGACAATCTCAATTTGGGGACCAACGAAACTCAGGACACACATATTGCACACTAATGCTATTTATATATTGTAAATACATATGATTTAATGCATTAAATCACGAAAGAGATAATATGATAATATATTATAGATTAGTGCATAAGTCAGTAGCGAATTGCATATTAATGCTCGTCAGCTATTTTAAATACATTATACTTACTATATAATGGACATCATGCGAATGACGAATTTGTAATATTGCATATATATAATTATGTGTAATATATGTACATAATATATATACATACATGCATATATATACACATATGCATATGCAAATATACATATTACGTATATATATACATATGTATATATGCATAAGTACATATGTGTATACACATGTATACCATGAATACATCTATATACATAAAGGTATATACATATATACACATATATATACATATATACATATATATACGTAATACATATATATGCATATATACATATATACATATAAACATAAATAAATATATACACACATATATATACATATATATATACATATATACATATAAACATAAATAAATATATACATATACACACATATATATACATATATATACATAAATACATATAGGTAATACATATACATAAATTCCTATATATATATGAATATAGACAGTTATATCTATATATCGACCTACGTATAACTGAATGCCATCCCTATTCACATAGCGTCGTAATGCCTGAGACATGACTTGCAATGTGCGAGTTCAGTTGTCCTAGAGGTGCCCATGAAACCTACACTATTGTGCCGAGCAGCTCGGAGCAGGTGAGAGCTACGCCCGGCAGACACTCACCGGCACAGGTGTGTCTGTCGGCCTGCAGTGTGTAGCCCTGGAAGCACGAGCAGTAGTAGGAGCCTGGGGTGTTGGTGCACACGTGCTGGCAGCCTCCGTTCCCTCTCTGGCACTTGTCAACAACTGTGTGAGATATAAAGAGGTTATACAGTAAAACCTCTCTTAATCGACCGACCATGGCACCGACTTTAAATGGTCCATCCAGGGAGGTGGTCAGTTTAGGGAGGTGTTTTTATCGTTATACAACGGTATTGTATGGGCAATCGTTTGGGACCCAAATAGAGCGATCGATATATAGGGGAGTGGTCGATCTGTGGAGGTGGTCGGTTAGAGAGGTTTTAGTGCTGACTTTATAGTTCTGCCCCACTGGGAGAACAGGCCACCAGCACCATGATCTGATATCGCACTCAGTCACATTATCCTGACACTGAGCCAACCTGTCCTTGCCATATCCTAATAATGCTGAGGTCCTGGCTGTGACATATGTTGATCGACCGGTACACGCTGGTCACCAGCTAGAACTAGAATGTAACTAAGGCAACTAAGACGGTTAATAAAGTCAGTCTTGAACTGGAGCTCACCGTGGTCGACTCGTATCTTACACTGGCTAGGAAGCAACAAGTATACATTTTCAAGTCATTGGTTTGGCTCGACCAGGGTTCAAACTCGCGGGTTCAAATCCCACGATCTACCAAAACGGGAGACGGACGCTCAACTCATTCGGCCATCCTGTCTGGTCAGCCTAATAGAGGCAATCTGAAGCAAAGTTGTACAGTCCGATCAAACCATAACATTTTCTAAATTAAAACACTTCCCGAGATTTGTTTCTGCATAGTTATCACGATTTAGGTTTTGGTGAAGGCAGCAAGAAGATTAACTGCATAGAATGGAATAGTAAGTTATCTGTTACTGTTGAAACCCATCGTGTCCAGCAATGTTGGTTCGAATGTAGAATACTCCTTTGAAAACATAACATAATATTATATAGTCCAGCCAATATTATATAGTCCAGTCAATATTATATAGTATGTAGTCAATACATAAATTGACTATTCAGATATATATCTATATATTTATGTGTATGTATAAATGTTTACCTTAATGCAAATATTCTATAAGCGGATCAGATGAGTTTGTATTGGTCTGTACTGATTCCGGAAGGTTCTATACTGTGTGTAGTTGGAGCGGCTTGGAGCCCTATTGCTTGTGGGGACAGTTAAAGCTGCATGGTCCGATCAAAACATATCAAATTTTCAAAACGAAAACAATTATCTAGATTTGATTCCGCATATCTAATTTAGTGAGTGGTGTACTTATTAGACATGTGTCATCATATATAAGGGAATACTTAGTCAATTTACTAGAACCTCTTACTGCATAAACCTAGCTTGCCAAAATTAACTTCTCACATTTTCACTTCAAATATCTCAAAAGTTAGCCATTTAAAATAAAAGTTACTTCAATCTAATGTAAGGTAGATTATAATGATCAACCTAATATCTTAATCTCAGGAAATAAACAGATACTCAAAATCATCGGACTATGCCACTTTAAGCAAAGGCAGCTGGTCACCAGGTGCTTCCTGTTCCACTACCGGTTGGTCACTTCCCTGAGATGACCTTAGATTGATCGTTGGTTGATTGTTGGAATTTTACGTCCTGGCAACATCTAAGGTCATATCACGACGGGTACCGACTTGAGACAGTGCACACTAATGGCGACTTTACAGTGCTTCCCCACTTGAAGACCGCGTTGCCAGCACCATGACCTTAGATGATGTTAGGATGTAAAACGCCAACAAACAATACAATACGATACATATGACATGGACGTATATATATCATATATATATAAGCAAATATATTATTATTACTAATTAATAGAGTATATGTACTATATTATATAAATATTATTTTATCAGGAAATATTATTTATCAGGTTTAAAAGGTGTAGTTATTGGCTATCTGGAACATACCTGGTCTAGGAGTGGCCTGCCCGCCGATTCTGAGTGGAGGAGAAATGTCAGAATTAGCCATGATAACTATAGTATGAATAAGCGTAGAACAAATACTAGACAATGACTCGCATCAGTGTAATGTTGAAAGTGCCTAAATATACAAACAACGCAACATCAGGCGAAGTATCAAGGAGCAACAAAAATAACACTCAACCGATTGTGTTATATATAGCAGATATGAGGAGCAAGAAAAATAGCACTCAACTGAATGTGTTATATATAAGAGATGTGAGGAGCAAGAAAAATAGCACTCAACCAATTGTGGTATATATAGCAGAGATGAGGAGCAAGAAAAATAACACTAAGGTAATTTTGGTATATATATATATAGCAGATATGAGGAGCAAGAAAAATAGCACTCAACCAATTGTGTTATATATAACAGAAATGAGGAGCAAGAAAAATAGCACTAAGCCAATTGTATTATATATAACAGAAATGAGGAGCAAGAAAAATAGCACTAAGCAAATTTTGTTATATATGACAGAAATGAGGAGCAAGAAAAATAGCACTAAGCCAATTTTGTTATATATGACAGATATGAGGAGCAAGCAAAATAACACTAAGACAATTTTGTTATATATAACAGATAGGAGGAGCAAGAAAAATAGCACTAAGCCAATTATGAGATTGTTCATTCAAGACATCGATATTACATATGCACATATAGATTGATCAAATATTTGAACATCATTAATATTTTTGATCCCCAATAATTTGAATATTACATCAGTTGGTCCAATATTTTGGTTGGCCACAATGGCTCGAGGGCTAATCGCCCTGGAATACTTCATCCATATATATTCATATATATATGTATACATATATATACATATACATATACATATATAAACACACATGTATGTATGCATATGTTTATAAATATATATATATATCTGTATACATATATGCATGTATATATATCCTAGTTATACACATATAACACTATGCTATGTCACATTGCTCAGATCCAACTTCCTGTCCATTATTTGGACATCATTATGCAATAACTTCACAATGGTTCCATAAATACGCCGTATTCCTTGATATTCATCTCGCTATTATTATTCTAACTGGCTCTGATTTGAACAGTTGCGTTTAAACTATATCCATTACCTCCTTTCACGGGATTTTAATAGTGTTTTACTTCTATTTATTTATACTTTTTAATTTGTTTTATTACCTGACCCTTTACTGAACGCGTCAGCATTTGGTGTTGGTATTCAGTACGCAAGCGCGGACAAATAGTCAAGAAATACAATCTGTGTTGGTTTATCTGCCACCACCGTGAGTTGAATTTAGAAACATGACTGAGCCATTACGTATATGTTTTTGTAAAGCACAAGGAAAACCTAGCCTCAAGTAGGGAGCAAATAAAGAGAGAAGAAAGTGAAAAAGGTGCACATGCCCTTCTTCAGTTTGTTTTGAGAGGTGAACTAGATTGCCCTTTTATTATTGCAAATAAAACAGTGATTTCAACGCGGGGGTATGACATTTACAAGCATGGTGTGACATTTAAAGGAACCCATCAAACAGTTCAGGTATATAGGGGGAGTTCACCATGCACTCAAGCATTCCCATGGTAAGATGACCAGGGGCCAAATGTATGAACAACTTTTTATCGGCTCCGGTGTTAAAGGCTGCCACCGGGTTAGCTAACACCGGTGTTGGAAAATGGGTCACGGGGTATGTATGAGGCCAAAGCACGGTGGCGTTAGCTAACTTATGCATTATTATAGATTTGGGGAACCCCTCTGAGCCTGTTGCCGGCGAGCACCGCTATTTAATAATATCGCAGCCAATTCGGCGGCGGGGGCAATTTTGTTGCTTACATTCGTCAATTCGACAATATTAATATCAAAGCGGCGGTGTTAATATCGCTTCGATTTTAGGGTTAATTTGATGAAATTTCACTTATTGCATATGTAATTCTGTTAAATATGATAGCATTGAATAGATTTGGACTGTGGGCGTCGGTGGCGATTTGTTTTGTTTAGATTCGAGAGTATGACTATCGCCGCCGATGTAGCCACGGCGTTAATATCGCTGTCGATGCGGCGGCGGCGCCGCCGGCGATTTGTTCTGTTTCTATCAGGATGGGTACCGACTTGTAACAGTGTCATTGGTTTGATTCTACTGGGAACCAAACTCCCGACCTTCTGCATGCGAGGCCCACACTCTGCAATTCCACAGCACAATCAGAGTATGTGCCCAACTAATAAGTTGTTCAAATCCTGCAGCATTATCAACATATACTAATACATTGTTAAATGCTGCAGCACTATCAGCATATAATATGCTGTTAAATGCCACAGCACTATCAGCCCACACTCTGCAATTCCCCACCCTACTACATTCTGCAGCACAGTCAGCATATAGGCCCTACTTATATATTGTTCAAATGCTACAGCACTATCAGTATCAGGACACGTTGTTACACGCTGCAGCACTACCAGCGTATACTAATATGTGGTCAGATGCTGCAGCGCTGTCAGCCTATACTAGTAATGCATGTTGAAAGACGCAGCACTATCAGGGTGGGGCTGTATGAAGGAGGATGGGGCAGAATGTAGTAGGGTGGGGCAGTATGCCCTATGTAGTAAGGTTCGGAAGAATGCAGTAAAGTAGTGTTTTGAACGGGGTAGTGTTCTGAACGTCCTACACCGGCTTTTAGCTTTCGGCCAAATAGTTAGCAATTTCTGAATTGCTGGTGATTCAGCGGGGACTGACAAGAGCCTCTGGCCTCTCAACCCCGATGGCTGCCGCTATGATCTTCTAGGCCACTCTGATTGGTTCCCGCTGGCTTTTCATGCCTCTTAAGCCGTTACTGCTGGCCAGCTGACCTTGCCTCATTCTGCTCTGCGGCTCGCTGGTGACCTGCGTGGACATTCCACCCACCCAGTGACTACTAGAGACGTCACCGCTGTTGTGTACTACTACTCGATAGGGCTTGGCCCGGGTTCTCTCGCTCTCTTCAGGTACTCAGAAATTGAAACTTGATTTATCTGCACTACTGCTCCTTCAGCGTTCCTTTCATGGAATCATTGGTTCGTTGGTGGAGTTGATATTAGCAATGGGGTTTGGCAGCTGGTCGAGTCACACCAATGACTTAACAAATGATACTTGTCACTTCATACCCACGCACTCAGCATTATTAGGATAGGGCAAGAACTGGTTGGCTCAGTGTCAGGATAATGTGACTGAGTGGGATATCAGGACCTGATGCTGGTGGTCTTGTCTCCCAGAGGGACAGCACTATAAAGTTGCCATGAATGGGCACTGTCACAAGTCGGTATCCGTCCTGATATGACCTTAGATGTTGCCAGGATGTAAAGCTCCAACAACCAACTAACCAATCCGATGCCTCAGGACCCAATACAATAGTATGTTTGTGTATACAACTAATCGAAGTTAATGACTGTGTGGGAGATTCCGTATAGACTGGCGTCAGCGTGGAGAGGTGAGGGGGATTCAGATCCAGGATCTGAGGAGGGCTAGTCTTCGAGCATATTGGTCTGTGAGGTATGAACTTGAAGGGTATCCCATCCCCCGCCGCCCCCCGCCCCCGCTCCCCGCCCCCCGGCCCCCGCCCTCACACAAACATGCCTTAATCACAATTACCAACTAACCATAACCTCCCCCAACCAGCCCCGCAAACACACACATCACTCGACCGCCCCCCACACACACCCCCATTGCCAATACTTACCAACTCCAACCACCAATCTCATTGGAAAACGATGTCCCAAATCACCAATCACCAATCACCATTGACCCTCAAGACCGTGTGTTGCAGTGACCGCCGCCATATTGCCTGTGAATGTTTGGCGTAGTTGTGAAGGTAGGACGCAGAAAGGTGAATTCATTACGAAATGCCTTACTTTGCAGATCTAACCTCGAGGAAGGTTCGTGGCCTCTGTGGTGGGCAATACGCCTGGTAGCTATATCATACAAGAATCACACAAGAGAATGATACAAGCAGTGGAATACTGCCTTATAAGAGCCAGCTTGGCAGAGGTTTATCGGCAGCTGCGAGTGATAGTCAGCTGGCTTGTATTTGGCAGAAGGTTTATCTATATCCATATTGGATTTTATCCATTTATCGGAAAACCTCAATAACAAGGAAAACAAGAAATTAATATTAATGTTATGGTATTATAACTATTTATTGCTCGTACAAATATCTGTTATTGCTTTCTTTTAAGAAATTACTCAACTGCTTAGAGAGTCTAGGACAACCTTAAGACACATTGTATATATTATGTGTGTATATATATATATACACATATACACATGCATGTGTGGGAGTAAAAGATGTCCCATATATATGGAACAACTTTTACACACACACATATATACAGTAAAACCTCTCTAACCAACCACCTCCACAGATGGACCACTCCCCTATATTGATCACTTTAATTGAGTCCCAAACGATCGTCCATACAATACCGTTGTAACAATAAAAGAAACTCCCTAACCTGACCACCTCCCTAAATGGATCACTTAAAGTCAGTGCCATGGTCGTTCAATTTAGAGAGGTTTCACTGTATATGTATGACTATATTTATATCTGTGTATATATTTAATTGTACATATATCTATATATCCCATATATTTATATGAGACAGCTCTTATATGCACATAAATATATATTCTCGGGTGCGAATGTCACAGTAGAGCGTCAGGGTTTGGATTTGTGCCGGTGGCGGCGCCACCGGTCACATGATGGGAGGGGCCAGACACAGAGTAAGGAACCTAATAAGTGTAATAAAGAACAATACTATGACAATTCGCCTCCGTGCCTTTATACTCGCATACTTGCTTATAAATCACATATTCATGGAATGACATTTACAAACACATATATAATATGCGAATATATGTTGGTTTATAGGTGTGAGCATGTAAGTGGTGTCCCTTATATACATTTATACATATTTAAATACCAAATAGTCGTACATTATAAAGATCCCTGCACATGCCAGTACAGGGGTCGCTGAAGACAGGTAAACACTGCTGTAGTACTTACTATATACAGATTGTCTTGCTTTATGCCAAAATACCAAATTGGAATCATTGTAGAGCATAATCAAGTACTGAGTGCATTGGAGTTACATGCATGGGACACAACTGTGGTGTGTGGTTCAGACCGAGGCCTCCGTGAAGATGCTAGCATTGTACCAGAGTGTCTATTGACACAATACTGCGCCACTAAACGCTTCACTTCTCTACTGGCACACAACCAATCACATTGCTCAACACATATTTGGTTGGATAAATGCATGCGCAAACCAACATGAGGCTGCATTTACCAATCATGTACGTGGTACTTTTAAACATAAACATGAATAGTGTTCGTGGGGGAGAGTGCTAAGCTACAACTACAAAGGTCCCCTACTTCAGTTCCTGGTCACCAGACGGGATGGTTGAATGAGTTGAGCGACCTTCTCCCGTTTTGTTAGATCGTGGCATTCGAACTCACGGGTTCGAACCCTGGTCGAGTCAAACCAATGACTTAAAATTGATACTTGTTGCTTCCTAGCCAGGCGCTCAGTATAATTAGGATAGGGCAAGGACTGGTTTGCTCAGTGTCAGGATAACGTGACTGAGTGGGATATCAGGTGATGGTGATGGTCACCTAGTCTCCCAGTGGGACAGCACTATAAAATCGCCATAAGTGTACACTGTCACAAGTCAGTACCCATTCTAATATGACCTTATATGTTGCCAGGACGTAAAACCCCAACAACCAACCATCAATCCCCGATCGGGCATTTTTGTTGTTTATTCCTATTTTTTCAATCCTTTATTATTCAAATTTACAGGGGAGCATCATTATTATATTGAATTGTTCACTTTGATATCTAATAGAATCGTGTGACATTGAAGCAAGCAAAGGTATCAACAAAAACTACCTTTATGCCTAATTACATTGTCCTCTCAGCTGGCATATTTCTCACTCAATGCCACTTTGGCCACTCATACAGTTTTACTCAACAGAGAACCTCCCCCTGAATACATTGGGTGTCAGCGCCCATTAACACACAGCCACATTCTGCTTGAGTGTGTAGATGTCATGGCCTTTGCATCAAAACAGTTTTAATATAAATAGCATGCAATACCTCTTTACCCATACAAAGCACACAGAAGAATTCCTAGAAACAACTGGGTTATATCGCCCCGCCCCCCCCCCCCCCCACCCCCTGGTGATGTTTTGTAAGTTAGGCTTCACATTATTAATATTAGGTATTTCTGTGCAGCATTTGGAAACCTCTTGCCAGGAATTTGATGCAGGGTGTTTGAAAAAAAAATCCAAACATCTACAACATAGTTACGTATTACCTCTACGTCATACGCCAGAAAAATAATTAAATGAAACAAAAAAAACGCCCGCCCGTCTGACCTTGTTTTGTGTGATCAAAAGGACGATTACCAACTTAAAAAAAAAAGATGTCGCCTTACTCTAGCGATAGCTACGTGGAATAATAGTGGCACAGTATGCAGTGTGACTAGCCGTTGCCAAATTGCACTGCTGCAGCTTGAACATCTGTGTTTACACGCAGAGCGCGAATGCCTGTCTGCCTTTGTGAGAGACAAGACAATAAAGTAGGATTAGTGTGTTTTAAGTGCGCCATCTCTCATTGGATGCGCACTGTCTCGTTGCGCATGGACGGTGATGGCTGCAAAATATACAAACTGTAAGATGTTTACACCACTGACACGCGCTTAGAAGTATGGAGGGTCCAAACACATAATGCCACCACTCCCACCCTCCCCTCATCATCGCCACCACTACCCTCACCACCAACACCACCCCGCCCCCCACCGCCACTCCCACCCTCCCCTCATCACCACCACCACCCCGCCCCCCTCCACCACCACCACTACCCTCACCACCAACACCACCCCGCCCCCCACCGCCACTCCCACCCTCCCCTCATCACCACCACCACCCCGTCCCCTACCCCACCACCACTACCCTCACCACCAACACCACCCCGCCCCACCACCACTACCACCCTCCCCTCATCACCACCACCACACCACCCCGCCCCCTCCACCACCACCACTACCCTCACCACCCACCCCCCCCCCCACCACCACTGCCACCCTCCTCTCATCACCACCACCACCCCCGCCCCCTCCACCACTACCACCCTCCCCTCCCCACCCCCACCCCCACCCCACCACCAACCCACACCACCCCCACCACGACCACTACCACCAGCCGCACCCCTCCCCACCTCTAAGATTAGTTGCTTGTTGGAGTTTTACGTCCTGCCAACATCTAAGGTAATATCAGGACAGGTACCGACTTGTGACAGTGCGCACTCATGGCAATTTTATAGTGCTGCCCCTCGGGGAAATCAGGCTGCCAGCACCATGACCCGATATCCCACTCAGTCACATCCTGACACTGAACTAACCAGTCCTTGCCATATCCGATTAATGCTAAGGGCCATGGGGCCATATGCATGAAGCAGTGTTAGCGAGCCAAAACGCGTTTAGACGGGATTTCTGGTTTAGCGCCGAAAAGTCGGTATGCATGGAGCAGTGTTAGGCCTAACACCACAAGATTAAACTAGGTTAAGCTAAACCAGAAAATATCTGGTTTACAGGCGGTGTTAGTTATCAAATCTATTCAATGCTATCATATTTAACAGAATTACATACGCAATAAGTGAAATTTCATTAAATTAACCGTAAATCCGAAGCAATATTAACGCTCCCGCCGCATTGGCGGCGATGTTAATATTGTCAAATCGAATCGACGAACGTAAAGTAAACAAATCGCCGCCGTCGCCGCATCGACGTCGCTTTCCATACTGGCAGCGGCGGCGGTTTGCTCACTGTACCTTCGTCGATTCGAAAATATAACTATTAATATCGCCGCCAATGCGGCGGTTAGCCTTAATAACGCTTCGAATTTAGGGTTAAATTGATCAAATTTCACTTATTGCGTATGTAATTCTGTTAAATATGATCGCATTCAATAGATTTGAGCATAATATATGGCTACAAAGGCAGAGGGATTTCCCAAATCTATAAATACATTCACATTTAGCTAACACTCACCGTTTAGGCACCCATGCATACGGCTTGACATAGTTCTCTATGACGCCGATAACCGGAGATAGGTACCCGGAGTTAGAGGTATAACACCACACGCCGCTAACACCGCTTCATGCATACGGCCCCAGGCTAGGTAGTGACAAGTATCAATTGTATAAGTCATCGGTTTGACTCGACCGGGAACCAAACAGCGATCTCCCGCACGCGAGGCCGGCGCTCTACCGATTCGGCCACCCCGCCCGGGCCACCACTAGGACACGGACCTTTCTTCGCAAACTATTAAAAGTACAATTTCGCGCAATATTCACAGAATGTGAAATGAAGATTTTATAGTTAAAGATCTATCTATATTGAATTCACGGCGATAACTGATCCTATATATCTCTAATTCCCGAGAGGAAATTAGGACGGGCGGGCGGGCGGGTGTGGATGAAATGGTCTTAACAAAGTGTGAATTATTGATTTTCGCGAAAATTTACTTGTGTTTAGAGAGAGAGAGGGTGAGAAAGAGAGCGAGTGCCAACTGGGTCAGGTATGTCCACCAGCTGTTCTCCAGCGAGGTGTTCACATTAGATAACCCACATCCACATTGTTATTTAAAAAGATTTATTCTCTCAGAAATTAAATGATAGTCAAATAAAACTGGGATGGTGGGGGCGGGGGGGGGGGGAATTGTTTATAGAATTGAATAAATAGTGATAACAATAAGAACATTCATGGACCCCTTTCATTAAATGATCAAATTAAAAAAAATGATTAACATTTTCATTGCACAGTGACCATAAGGTTTCCTTATTACAATTTCAATGAGGAACGGCGCCAATCTCTGGATGGACTGTTTGACCCACTTCATTAAATCTCAACTTGTTGTCATTAACATTACACAGTACTCATTAGGTTTTCTCCTCCCCATTTCAATGAGTAACTGCGTCGATCTATGCATGAACTTTTCTCTGGACCACATTCCTCCGTTTGATCAGCTGCCAGAGAACGACTGTGCCTCGATGAGGAACGATTCAACAAGGCAGTGCGGGTATGAAACAAGCTTATTTCCAAATTTGGGTGGACAGACACAACGTACCCCATCCCACGAGTTTGTTTGTTGTTTGTTGTTTTATGTCCTAGCAACATCTAAGGTCATATCAGGATGGGTACCGACTTGTGACAGTGTGCACTCATGGCGACTTTATAGTGCTGCCCCACTGGAAGACCAGGCCGCCAGCACCATGACTTGATATCCTACTCAGTCACATTATCCTGACACTGAGTCAACCAGCCCTTGCCCTATCCTAATAATGACGAGCGCCAGGCTAGGAAACGACAAGTATCATTTTTTAAGTCACGAGTACAAGTATGTAGTTTGGGCGGGTTGGTTGGGTGGTTGTTGGGGTTTTATGTCCTGGCAACATCTAAGGTCACATCAGGACAGGTACCGATTCTTGAAAGTACGCACTCATGGCAATGTCATAGTCCTGCCCCACTGGGAGGCCAGGCTGCCAGCACCATGACCTGATATCCCACTCAGTCACATTATCCTGACACTGAGCCAACCATTCCTTTCCCTATCCTAATAATACCGAGTGCCTGGCTAGGAAGTGACAAGTATCAATTTTTAAGGTATTGGTTTGACTCGATGTGGGTTCGAATCCCACGATCTACTAAAACGAGAGACGGATGCTCAACTCATTCGGCCATCTCGTCAGGTCAGTTTGGGTGGGTGGGAAAAGAAATTGTGGTGCAGGGTGGATATGGGGCTGGCTCACTGAGAAGTGTCAATAAATAGCGGCCGGCCGGCTTATATACAGCAGTGCCGGGGTGATAAAGCCCGCCGCCATGACTTGGGTGGACAGGAAGGAAGCCACCCGTCCAGCCACGAGTTAATCATCGTGGCAGTGAACGGGTGAGGAGTCATTATCTTCAAATCAAATGTAATGCCAACATTACAACCAATCACAATCACAGCCTCATGCCAGAGACTCCCAGCCCTAGATGAGACCATGGGTAACTTCTGGGGAATAGCTAGTTTTAACAGTCAAACCTAGGAGACGGGTGGAGCACTTTTGGAGAAATTTACATATTTTCTTTAGACCCCCCACCTATACAGAGGCTGTTGTATATTTTGCTTTAGATCTATGCCCTCCCTCCATACAGAAGCTGCCCACACGTGAAATTAATTGCAAAATGAATATATTGTACTATATATGCCCATATAAGGACTATTTCTGGCAGGATGGGGTATATTCTACAACAGGCTAACCAGTCGGCATATGTTGCGAGGGTTTGTTGGTTAGTTGTTGGAGTTTTACATCCTGGCAACATCTAAGGTCATATCAGGATGGGAACTGACTTGTGACAGTGCGCACTCATGGCAATGTTATAATGCCGCCCCACTGGGAAATCAGGCCTCCAGCACCATGACCCACTATCCCACTCAGTCACATTATCCTGACACTGAGCTAACCAGTCCTTCCCCTATCCTGAGCGCCAAGCTAGGTGGCGACAAATATCAATTTTATAAGTCATTGGTTTGACTCAACTGGGAATCAAACTCCCGATCTCCCACACGGGAGGCCTACGCTCTACCGATTCGGCCACCGCGCCTGGTCTGTTGCGAGGGGTGATGGGCTGATGTTTAATTGATCTGCTGCATACTTTTGTGAGGACGGACATGGCCTGGTTTCTCTGTTTAGTGAGTTTCACTTAAGGATTAACACCGAGAACAATGACAAATAAATCGCCAACTTTTTGGTTTAGTTTTGGTTGATTTTGCACCGGAGTATTACACATAATTCGCTGACAAGTTCCCATATAGAAACAAACATGTAGGCAGATTCAGCAATTTCGGTGATATGCAGTTAATAAGCAGTAATAAGCAGACTTACAGCTTATCAATAGATAAATAGCCACATGTAGCAGCCAATAGACTACATCACGGTTCCAGCGGCGCGGTGCATTGTGGGATGGGTCAGAGCAAAACAACCCCCCAAAAGCACATGGCACATGCTAATACACTGGGTGCAGCTATGAAATGTGCTAGTTTCAGCTCATCTCAGCTCTTGTTTGAAACATAGAATACTAACTAAAAAAATATATATAATAAATTAAGATATTAATCTTGTATCCAGCATTGCATTTACATCAATATAATCAGCACATCTTATGTCATGTGCATTTAGATTTAGAAAGATCTAGGCACTCAGACTAGTGTTAGAGCCATAGCCAGAGTACTCAATGCATTGTCAATGGCAGTGAGCAATCTCCATACAGAAAAAGTAAAATATTGATAAAACCACATGACCTAGAGACAAACCGCTTGGAACACATACAGAAAACATGTTTATCAAAAAGATTATATTAAATTTATAAGGTTAGGGTTTTGGATTTCTATTAATTTTGAATAAAGCTGACGCTTTTCACTGCGCATATAGGCAAACTCAATGGCCGTACGCTGTTGCTTTGCTCCCAACGCCGTTTTCAGCGCATGCGCAGTCGGAACCGTGATCTAGTTTATCCCAGTGCTATTATGCAGCAAAGGCCAAGCTTTGCAATATTATATGATAACGGCCCATATCTAGAATATTTGTTTGAAAAGGCCAATTTACAAACCATTATATGGAAAAAGGCCAGTCAACACAGCTGCATTAAAGGACAATCTTGATACTATTACTTTTAATAGGCTAATCTTCATATTATTATGGTGCAATGTCCAATATCCAAGCATTAAGACAACGCTCTGTAACATAGTCAGGGTCAATCTCTGCAGTTTTATATAGAAACGGCCAATCTCCATACTAGTATATAGTAAAGGCCACTCTCCCTATTAATTCGTGATAAAGGTCAATATTCATACTATCACATGGTAAAGGCCAATGTCCATATTATTAATACATGGCAAGATCAATCTCCAGACTATTATGGCCCTGTCACACTATGACGTAACGCGCCAGCGTAGGGACGTGAAAATAAATCTAACACATCAAAAATCTTGTCGTAATATGCAAATTCAGGACATCAATGCCGCGTAGTTGACATGCGCATAACATCGGTATAGCATCATACCAACGCGAGAGGTCAAAGGAATTATTCTTTATGGAAACGTGAGGCTTGCAAAACCCCAACGCGCGACGTCAGCCTAGCATGACAGTAGCGGCTGCTTAGCGTAGCTTAATGTTGTCATGTCACGCTTAACGTTGTCACGTCATGCTTAACGTTGTCACGTCCGACACAACTGTTTTCCCCGACATGAGTCGACGTCGACCAACTGACAGGCTGGCGTCTGTCCAACGTCGCCGGCGTGAGCCGTAAAGTCCTCCTCCCCGTGCGTCACTATGCTGTAATGCACCATTGATCTAACATAGCCGACGCATCCTTCCCGCAGGTCTAACGTCGGCGTAACGCGAGTGTGACGTCACCTGAACATCAGAGCATCACGTCGAGCTATATCAAAAGTTTTCAACATGTCCAAAACCTTGATGTAACTCGACGTAATCTGACGTAAATCGACGTCAGTCTAATGTCAGCACAAAGTAACTCGACGTTCCTCAACGTAATGACGAAAAGTCACCTACGCCAGGCTTACGTTGGCTCTTACGTCGTAGTGTGACAGCCCTTTAACATGCTAAAGGCCACTCTCCATATTATACTATGTAGTATTACATGGTACAAGCCACTCTCCATAATGCTAAATGATGAAGGCCAATCTTCATGCGATTACATGGCAAAGGCCAATCTCCATACTATTATGCACTACGGCTACTGTACACACTAGTCTATGATAAAGGCCAATATCCGTACTATTTATATGGTAAGGGCCACTGTCCATACTGCTACGTGCTACATGGTAAATACCAATCTCCATACTATTATGCACCAAGGCCGAGTTCTATACTATATTACATGGTAATGCCCAATTTATGCACTATGATGTGGTAACTGCCAATCTACACTAGTACACAGTAAAGTTCAACATCCATACCAGGCCACTCTCCTTAGTATGACATTGTATAGGCTAATTTCCATTACTGGTCCATGGTAAAGGCCAATCTCCATACAATTAGGCACTAAGGCCAAGCTATGTACTACACTACATAGTGAGGAGAAATTTATGCACTATGATGTTGTAAAATGCCAATCTTCATACCATTACACAGTAAAGGCCAACATATAATGGTATATACCAGGCCACTCTCCATACTGGTAAATACATGGTAAATGTCAATATACACACCATTACGCGGTACTGTTGGCTGCTTGAATATTAAGTGATCATGCGTCATTCTCTGAAACTGGGCACTAAAGTGTGAGGTGGAAACCAAAAGTGAAAAACTACCAAATATTAGCAAAACACACTCCAAATAATAGCAGAATCCATGTTTCTATGAAGGTTTGCATGTTGTGCATATATCAGAGTTTAAAAATAAATCACTTTTTGATTTAGATCTTATACAATTTGAGCAACATGTTGAAGTTGCATGGTCTGATAAAATATAATTTGGTCAAAATCAGAAGAACTACCTACATTTGATCCTATATATCCAACTTAGATACTAGTGCATTAACTAATGATTCGGTACAGCATATACAGAAAAATCTGTGAATTTATAACCCCATTCCTTTGGACACTCACTCTGAGACAGCCATTAAACAGGGAGACCACTAACCAATTAGGTCAATCTTGTGACCTTATTAATCATGCTCTCAGTCTCAGTACCATATATGGCATTAGTCAGGTTCCAGACTACCTACACATTAATAGGTCATTCCTCATCACGTGACCATCGCGAGATGTGAATCTGGGCCACAACAACAAGACTTTTGACAAGCTTGCCGAAATTATTTTGGGTACTTTCAGCTCAGATTACTCCACAATTAACCATTTTTCATCGAAATGACTCAGGAATAATAAATAGTAGGCTATAATAGTCTACCTGATATATTTATCTAAAAAATGATGCAAGAATTTGAAAGCCATCGGACTATGTAACTTTAATATCACTTCAAGGTTATTATTGCCGGAAGTGATAGTGAGGATAAGCTCTCACTACCTATAAAGTACTTTCTCATGGCATGCGTATCAAACAGCCTCTGATAACCAAGTCCAACTCCCGGCCTTCACGAGGCGAAACTGTTTCTACTGACGGGAGAAGGGGCAAAGGCGGATCTCTGGCGCCTCAAAACCAGATGTTTCGGGCAGGTGGGGCTCGTCAATCTTGGCTGACTGCTCATCTAGGAGAAGGTAAACTCTGATTTAAAACCCCCGCTGCCGTGCGGCTAGTCCCATTTATGGGAAGACCAGAAGTTGGTAGTGCACACCAGCGGCCATACCGACTCAATTGTCGGCCTAAACTAAGTGCGGTGCACATCAACTTTGTTGGTGTGGTCAGGGGATGTCACCCCTTCAAGTGCATGAAGACTGGAGCAGCAGATGAGTTAGAAGATCAATAGCTTTGAAGGTGTAACAGCAAGATGATGTGGCTCATCAGGGCACACTCTGACAAAGATGAGTATGTGGCCAGTCACCTTGGAAAGGAAGGGGAACCTACCAAGTATTTACCCATAGTAAGCAATGGTAATTAATGGAAACAAATTTAGAGATGGAGACAACTCTGGTCCCTCTGCGGGGAAGCCTTCTAATAGCTACAGTGGAGGCACCTTTCCTTCAACTATTAGGAAACCTAGTAATGACAATGTAAACTCAAAGCCTAAAATAGGAAGGTATGCATCTGATGTCAGGCAACTGAAAACTGGAGGAAAGGTGCTAAAGATTGGTACATGGAATGTACGAACATTGTACAAACCAGGCCGATATGACAACCTGAAAGTGGAAATGACAGCGCTAAACCTTGACATCCTAGGTATAGCTGAGACGAGATGGACGGGTGATGGGAGGATAGGTGATAGTGAGGTAGATATGATATATTCTGGAGATGAAAAACATCAGTATGGCGTTGGAATTATGATGAAGAAGTCCATTGCCGCCACAATGATTGGATTCTGGCCAGTATCTGACAGAATTATTATGATGAAGCTGAGGGGAAAACCGTTCAATATAAACATTCTGCAAGTTTATGCACCAACCTCAGATCACGATGATGAAGAAGTCAACGAGTTCTATGACAGCATCAAAAAGGTAATGGAATACACCAAGTCTGGAGAAATAACAATTGTTATGGGCGATTGGAATGCGAAAGTTGGAGAACAACATGAATATCCAGTAACAGGAAGATTTGGCTTAGGTGAGAGAAATGATCGTGGTGAATACTTGATAAATTTCTGTTTGACAACAAAACTAGTAATTGCTAACACCTTATTTGAACATCCAAAGAGAAGACTATATACATGGAAGAGCCCTGGTGATGTATGTCGGAACCAGATCGATTACATTCTTGTCAACCAACGATATCGAAATTGTATCAAACAGGCAAGGACATATCCAGGTGCTGACATATGTTCGGATCATAATCCAGTAGTAATCAGTATGGTAGTGAAATTGAAACAGCAGAACAAAATTAAAAACAACATTCAAATGGATATGAACATGTTAAAAGATGCAAAATACAGAACTAAGTATAATTTCTCTGTTCATAACAAATTCAGTGTACTGATGAATGAAGAAACTCCTCAGAGAGAGTATAACAACATTGAAATGGAATGGGAAGCTCTCAGAGAAAGCATGGTCAAGTCAGCAGAGGAGGTGTTACCAAATAAAAAACGAGAGACAAAGCAATCATGGATGACGCAAACCATACTAGAAAAGATGGCAGAAAGGAAGAAAGTGAAAACCACTGATCCACCTAAATACAAACACCTGAAGAATGAAATAGAAGATGAATGCAAAAAAGCTAAAGATGAATGGTGGAATAAGAAGTGTGAAGTAGTGGAACAACTTGAGTCTCAACATCGTTCAAGAGAGATGCACAAGAAAGTGAAAGAGATAACAGGTCAAGGATACAGACAGAGAAGCAGTAAATGTATCAAGAACAAAGACGGCAAAATGCTCTTTGAAGAAGATGAAATAAAGTCCAGATGGGAAGAATATGTAAACGAACTATACAATGATGACAGAGGGAACCCACCCACAATTGAGAAAGAAGATGGGAATATTATATTAGTATCAGAGGTTGAGAAGGCTATCAATGATCTAAAGGCAGGTAAGGCTCCTGGAAGTGACCAGATAACATCAGAAATGATAAAAGGACTAGATGAAGTGGGGATTCAAATCATTCATAAGCTAGTAACTGACATCTATGAGACTGGATTTATACCATTGAATATGAATGAATCCATATTTGTACGACTCCCAAAGAAGCTAAAACCAACATTGTGTACTGAGTACAGAACACTAAGCCTGATGAGTCATATGTTGAAGATGATCCTGAAAATAATTTTACTGAGAAACAGACAGAAAATTGAAGAACAAATCAGTAACGTACAAAGTGGGTTTATATCTGGAAGAGGTACACGTGAAGGAATTTTCAATATGAGAATGATTTGTGAACGTTATTGTGAAGTGAACCAGGATGTTTATGCCTGCTTTATTGACTATGAGAAGGCCTTCGACCGAGTCAATCATGAACTGTTAATCAAATGTTTACAAGATATTGGTGTCAATGGCAAAGACATTAAACTAATTGTGAACTTATACTGGACACAACGTGCATTTATAAAAATGGAGCAGGGCCTATCGGATGAAGTTATGATTAAACGAGGAGTTCGACAGGGGTGTGTATTGTCACCATGTCTATTTAACCTGTACACAGAGATGATTTTCAGACACATTGAAGATTGCAAGGGAGTGACAATAGGTGGCATGAACGTCAACAATCTTAGATATGCCGATGACAGTGTAATACTAGCAGACAGTGAGAAAAACCTACAAGATATAGTGAATAGAATCAATAAAGCTGGAATACTATTCAACATGAAGATGAATGCCAGGAAGACCAAAACAATGGTTATAAGTAAAAAGACAGATAAGCCAAATGTCAATATAACCATAGATGGCACAAACATAGAACAAGTATCCGAATTCATATATCTCGGACAAAAGATTACAAATGATGGGAGATGTGAGGAAGAAATTAAAAGAAGGATAACAATAGCCCGAACAACATTCTCCAAAATGTATAGAGTGTTAACATCAAGTAAGATATTAATACAAACAAGGAAGCGTATTCTTCAGTGTTATGTGTGGTCTACTCTAATGTATGGGGCAGAGACATGGACAATCTCTAAGAAAATGTACAAACGTTTAGCAGCATTTGAGATGTGGACTTATCGAAGGATGATGAAAATATCATGGACAAAGAAGATCACCAACAAAGAAGTTCTCAGAAAAATTAAAAATAAGAAAAGCTTGTTTGCCACTATACAGACAAAGAAACTTATTTATTTTGGCCACATCATTCGTCAGAGTTCAATATACCGTACATTGTTGGAAGGGAAGGTGAATGGCAGCAGAGGGAGAGGGAGACCAAGAACATCATGGTTTACAAATATTTCACAGTGGACAGGCTTGAATTATTCACAGTCTATCAGAACAGCACAACATCGGGACAAGTGGAGAACCATTGCATCCAACCCTCGACTAGAGGATGGAACTATTGATTGATTGAACATACAAATTAAAGACACATCCAGAACATCATTTTAGCATACACCACAACATCAAACAAGATTTTATTGATTACAGTTAAGCAAACAAGTTTATGTCTTACAAGAAAAAAGTTGAAAAAAAGTTGAGCTAAATGCATGGTGTCAATGTGTAAATTTTCACATTTCCACTCTAGGTGTGGTATTCTCTGTGGAGGAGTGGTTAGAGTGTCTGACATTTTTCTAGGTCAGACTCCTAATCTGAAGGTTGGTGGTTCGATTCCCTGTACCCCCACCTCTGCCAATTTGGATTTCCACCGCTGTGTATAACTTACAGAGTCATCAAAGGCCAGTTGCTCTCATACCATGTCTATGTGGTGTGGGAGGTTAAAAATCCCTTGGGTCAGTAAAAGTGTAGGCTCGGGCTTTCTATCGACAAACTGTTTAATGGTGAAAACAAGTCTATTCAGACTTATCCATGACCAGCAGTATAAATCTTGAAGAAGAGCACACAATTATACAAGTATAATTTGATATTTCTTTGTGGGATAGATTCAATACACGTAGAACTGCTAACATACCTAATAGACAAAGGCTACAATAATTATTTGACTTGATATCAATAAAAGAAAGAATTAATGATCAGCATCGTAACGTGGAGACTAAATATGTGGTGCCCAATTTGAGAGAATAACCCTGACATTTCACGGTTACAGTGCCTACAGCTCTCCATTGCGAGACTGAGCTTTCAGAGGTGTTGCGTCTCCCTCCCTGTGCTTTGTTGTGTGTAACAATGTAGCCAATACCGCCTCACGCTGCATACACAGTGTAAATGGCTGCCCCTTGATACAGTGTAAATGCTTACGCCTTCACCCCACGATACACACACAACAATCACATACACATACACATACACGCAGGGGCCCGGGTTCAGACTCCTCCCCATTCACTGCGCATGCGCATGTTTAGCTATATCGAATCGCGGTTCCAAACAGGGCTTGTCATAAATGACGTCACGCGCTGGCATTAAAGTTGCATAGTCCGATGGTTTCAAGTTTCTGAGATAAATATAATAAGTCGATCGTTATAATCTACCTTACTTTAGATTGAAATAACTTTGATTTTAAATGGTTAACTTTTGAGATATTTGAAATGCAAACATGCCAAATTAGTTTCGGCAAATATGCCAAAACTCTGACACCATAGGCTTCTGCAGTAACACGTTCTATTAACTGGAACTGGGACTGGAACTGTACTCTGACAAATGCTCCCCAAGCACAACTTTTCAGTTTATATAACTGAATATGTGGAGGGAGAGTACTGAGGTCAGTGTACATAATGGCTAGTGTGCAAGTGTGCACTATTAGCAGTCTAAAGCCCTGGTCACATAGCCGTTAGTGGACGTAGGTGAACGTAGTGGAGGCTAACATAGTTGAAAATAGTTGAACTTAGTTGAACATAGTTTAACATACCGGCATCCATACTTGTCCTTGATGTTAACTTGCTAATAACGTGGGTGAGCCATGATCTCTGATTTAAATTTTGGACATGTTCAAAAGAGCGGTATGTTAGAGGCTGAATTTCGAACCTAGTAGAATGTACCTCTTAATGTACTCTAGCATACTCTAGCATACTTTGACCTGCACAAAACCATCGCGCATGCCATGGTCACATAGCTGTTAGTGGACCTAGTTGAACATAGTTAAACGTAGTGGAGGCTAACATAGTTGAAAGTATTTGAACATAGATGAACGTAGTTGAATGCAGCTGAACGTAGTTGAACATACCGGCATCCATACCGTAAAATATTAGTCCGTATCATTTGGTGGCTCATCAACCAAAACCTGCCTTAGCTTAGCGTATTTCAACTTAGTTTAACAAGCTTACACCACATTTGACCCACGTTAATCTATCCTACGGATCACTACGTCCACTAACGGCTATGTGACCAGGGCTTGAGGGGGAACCCCTCTAGGTCATGTGGTGAGGGAATCCCATATGTGATGTCATACAGACCTCATCACTCTCGGTCCACAAATTTAGTTACACAAACTGGAAAACCAGGCAACTGTGTGCTTGGCGAGCAGTTGTCAGCTCCAGTCCCAGTGGCTTGTAGTTGTACTGGGTTCCTTTAAAGTCACCAGTCACCAGTCACCAGTCACTGGTGACTGGTGACTGGTGTCATAGTCTATATAGGGTATGCACTGGCGTCACGCTAAGCGGAAGTGTGGCCATTGTGGTGATAGTAACCACAATAATAACACACTGTCACACTGCAAACTCAATGGCTATGAGCAATCTTCATACAGAAAAAGTGAAATATCTATAAAACTAATCCACCTAGAAACAAATCGGTTGGTACACATATAGAAAACATGTTTACCAATAAGATTATATTAAATTGATAAGGTTAGGGTTCTGGATTTCTATTAATTTTGAATAAAACTAATATTTTGCACTGCGCATTCCGGCGAACTCAAGCCAGTCAAGGCATTGTCACTGGTCGTGAGCAATCTTCACACAGAAAAAGTGAAATATCTCTAAAACCGCGCCACCTAGAAACAAATCGCTTGGTACATATATAGAAAACATATTCAACGAATATATTATACTAAATTTATAAGTTTAGGGTTCCGGATTTCTATTAATTTTGAATGAAATAGACGTTTTCCACTGCGCATACAGGCAAACTCTATGGGATGTTTACTAGTTGATATCGCCACAATGGCCGCGCATCCGGTTCGTGACGTCACGTGAATACCCTCTATTCCTATATGTACATGATACACATGGAATACGTGACATGGGTTACATATATGCTATACATGATATATCATATATATTCTATGCATCTATAAACCATATATATGATGGCTATGATATACATCGTTATGATGCATATGATACATATGATATATACAAGGTATATGATGTATATCATATATGTGATATCTGTAATGTATTATATAGGTGATGTATTTTATATACGTGATGTATTTTATATATGTGATGTATTTTATATATCTGATGTAATTTATATATGTGATGTATTTGATATATGTGATATTCATTACATATGTGATATATATGGCCTATATGATATATGATCAATATGATCGATATAATCTATATGATTATGATCAATATGAACTATATAATCTATATGATTATGATCTATATGATATATATATATTATATATACTATATTTATTCAATTATCAACCAGTGAAATTATTTATGGTTTCCTTCGAATGGCTGTTATTTTAAGGAGACCTACCTCCTTCTCTTCTTTTTGATAATTGTCTATATTATTATTATTATTATTATAGTGGAAGCCATTTCATGACCCTACTATGAAAAGGTTCTATCTGACAAAATGGTGCTTTCGAGATAATGAGGACTGAAGTTGTGTAACTCCATGATAGCAAAGCAGATAGAATGATATTACTTTAAATATATCTCAGTGAAAAATACCAGTTGAAAAACAGTTGTGTAACTACATGATAACCTTTTGTAGATAGAACATTTTTACATCCATAACACCAATTCGGTAACTTTGTCAGATAGAACCTTTTTATAGTAAGGTCAGGATTTAGTGAATGCATGTATTTTACTTCAAGGGACGATAATGGTGGTAAATACGGTACAGCTGCAGTAAACAAACACACATTTGGCGCTGAGCTCAAACATATCATGGGCGTGGACACCATCCAGTTTATGGCTTCCTTTAAAAATAAATTAAATAAAAATATTTAAAAAACAAGATGAAACTGAACGCACACGTTGCACATTCAACATAGCTGACAGGCACTGTCTGAAGTAAATGTAAAACATACAAACACTTACGCGGGGCTAAATAGACATGTGAATATCACGTAGCCCTTGCATCGAGGTTGTACACTGCAGCCGAACTTGTGGGCGTGAAGGATCTGCAAGATGAGAAGACACCAGAAAACAATATTAAAAGATATAGAAAGAAGCTGTCTCACACATGCTGACTAACTGCAGGGTGCTTGCTCTCAACGAGGCAGCACCTGGTGGTAGAGTAAAACCTCTCTAACCGACCACCTCCACAGATCGACCACTCCCCTATCTATATCAATCGCTTTATTTGGGTTCCAAACGATCGCCCATACAATAGCATTGTAACGATAAACATAAGTCCCAAATGATCACCCATACAATACCATTGTAATGATAATCAAAGTCCCAAACGAATGCCCATACAATAGCATTGTAACGATAGACAAGCTCCCAAATGATCACCGATACAATAACATTATAATGATAAACAAAGTCCCAAAGGAATGCCTGTACAATACCGTTGTTGTGACAAACAAAGTCCCAAACAATCACCCATACAATAACATTGTAACGATAAAGAAAGTCCCAAATAATCACCCATACAATAGCATTGTAATGATAAACAAAGTCCCAAATGATCGCCCATACAATAGCATTGTAATGATAAACAAAGTCCCAAATGATCACCCATACAATAGCATTGTAATGATAAAAAAAATTCCAAAAGAATGCCCATACAATACCGTTGTAGTGATAAACAAAGTCCCAAACAATCGCCCATACAATAGCATTTTAACGATAAACAAGTCTCAAATGATCACCCATACATATAGGATTGTAACGATAAACAAAGTTCCAAACAATCAACCATACAATAGTATTGTAAGGATAAACAAAGTACCAAATGATCACCCATACAATGGCATTGTATTGTAATGATAAACAAAGTCCCAAACGATCACCCATACAATAATAGCATTGTAATGATAAACAAAGTCCCAAACGATCGCCCATACAATAGCATTGTAACGATAAACAAAGTCCCCAATGATCACCCATAAAGTAGCATTGTAACGATAAACAAAGTCCCAAACAATCACCCATACAATAGCATTGTAATGATAAACAAATTCCCAAAGAATCCCCGATACAATAGCATTGTAAGGATAAACAAACTCCCAAACAATCACCCATACAATAGCATTCTAACGATAAACAATGTCCCATACAATCACCCATACAATAGCATTCTAATGATAAACAAAGTCCCAAACAATCACCCATACAATACCATTGTAATGCTAAACAGACCCTCTAAACTGACAACCTACCTAAATGGATCATTTAAAGTCGGTCCCATGGTCAGTCGATTCAGAGAAGTTTGACTGTATACGCAAAGCTGCCTACTCTGATGGTTTTGAGTTTCTGTCGCATATTTCTTAAGCTGCGTAGTCCAATGAAAATATCAAATTTTCAAAACTAAGTAATTATCTAAATTTGATTCTACATATCTGACTCGGATACTGGTGCACTTTGTAAACATTTGTTAATCAAATATAAGGGAATGCTAAGTCAGTTTAATTGAATGTATTATTTGCGAAAGGCTATGGTGTCAGAGTTTTAGCATGCTTAAGTTTGCATGGTTTCACTTCAAATATATCAAAAGTTAGCCATTTAAAATAAAAGTTACTTCAAGCTTATCGTAAGGTAGATTATAAGGATCAATCTACTGTAGCTATCTCAAAAAACTTCAGAAACTCCAAACCATCGAACTATGCAACTTTAAAGATAAAGATATTAGGTTGATCATTACATAACCTGCATTATTTTAGTTTGGGGTAATTGTATTATGAATGGCTAACTTTTGAGATATTTGAAGTGAAATTATGCGAAATGGCATGCACATTCAAATAGTGAATACTATAGGATTCATAAGTTACTGGTTCTATTAAATTGACTTAGTATTGCACCCTTCAATGCAGAAAATAATGATGAATCAATTCGCCAGTATCTAACTTCAATATGTAAGAACAAATCTAGGTCAGTGTTTCAGTTTCAATTTCGAAACTGAAACGATTAGTTGGTGTTAAAGTTGTCCTATGTTAAAGTATGAAGGATAAAATTCACCAGTATATAAACTGACGATGTAGGATCAAATTCACCATTATCTAAATGAGTATGTAGGATCAAATTCACCATTATCTAAACTGAGTACGTAGGATCAAATTCACCAGTATCTAAACTGAGTAAGTAGGCTCAAATTCACCAGTATCTAAACTGAGTATGTAGGATCAAATTCACCAGTCTCTAAACTGAGTATATAGGATCAAATTCACCATTATCTAAACTGAGTATGTAGGATCAAATTCACCGGTATCTAAACTGAGTATGTAGGACCGAATTCACCAATATCTAAACTGAGTAAGTAGGATCAAATTCACCAGTATCTAAACTGAGTATGTAGGATCAAATTCACCAGTATCTAAACTGAGTATGAAGGATCAAATTCACCCGTATCTAAACTGAGTATGTAGGAACAAATTCACCAGTATCTAAACTGAGTATGAAGGATCAAATTCACCATTATCTAAACTGAGTATGTAGGATCAAATTCACCAGTAGCTAAACTGAGTATGTAGGATCAAATTCACCAGTATCTAAACTGAGTATGAAGGATCAAATTCACCAGTATCTAAACTGAGTATGAAGGATCAAATTCACCAGTATCTAAACTGAGTATGAAGGATCAAATTCACCAGTATCTAAACTGAGTATGTAGGATCAAATTCACCAGTATCTAAACTGAGTATGTAGGATCAAATTCACCATTATCTAAACTGAGTATGAAGGATCAAATTCACCAGTATCTAAACTGAGTATGAAGTATCAAATTCACCAGTATCTAAACTGGGTATGAAGGATCAAATTCACCAGTATCTAAACTGAGTATGTAGGATCAAATTCACCAGTATCTAAACTGAGTATGTAGGATCAAATTCACCAGTATCTAAACTGAGTATGAAGGATCAAATTCACCAGTATCTAAACTGGGTATGAAGGATCAAATTCACCAGTCTCTAAACTGAGTATGTAGGATCAAATACTTGTAAGTGCCAAGTTCAGAAAACTTGATGCTTTCATCTGTGATGCTTTACCTGTGATCATCTTGAAGCCAAACCATCTCGTACTGATGGCTACAAAGTGATCTTAATGGATATAAGCTGGTGTAATAATGAAGACTGCGAGTCTTCGATGGACTATAATGAATAGAAGACAAAGATGGAACTAGATAACACTCAAATTCAATCAGAAACCGTGAGTTCTATCCGATTCCAACCGTGAATTCTACGTTCGAGGACACATCCGGGTGTTTTTAAACGGCTATAGTTTGCCGTGATAAACTCCCGTTCACCATCAATTGTAGTATGAGAAAACAGTGGCTTTGCGAGAGGGGATATTGAAAATGGATCTGGTGCAGAGAGAAATGGTGATTTATATTATAGTACAGGCTGCTTAAAAACGCGCTTATGGATATATATGTTATATACACCAGGTAAACACGTTAGAACCTGATATATGTTGGGACATAACTCATATAACAAGGCCGGAACGGAATGGGAAGCCAACTCGAATGATATATTGTATATAAATATATATGTATATATGTATATATATATACATGTATGTATATATATATGCATAGATCTATATATCTCGCATGCATATATACTATATAGTATATATATTCCGTTCCTTCCTGTTGTATACTGATATATATATAAGATATTTATCACATATAACATATACAATATATACATAACATATATATTGTATATATATCACATATGCGATATTTATCATATATATTGTATATATATCATATATGCGACATATACCATATATACATTGCAAATATCATATATGCAATATATGTTTGTCAAATACATACATTAATATATCATACACATATCGCATATATCATATCTGCGATATATATATCACATATATATTGAATCTATCATATATGCGATATATATGACATATATCACCTATTTATGACATGACTTGTATGCCATATATGTATCAGTGTACAACATCAAGGGGCGCTAGTGCAAACAATCCGCCCTCGTGGGCCACGGGTGCTTGCAACGTCCATATCCACACACTGTGCATCCGTGTACTACCTAAAACACCAGGACGAACACCTAGTGACACGTGTTTGCCACCAGGGCCTGCCGTGGTGTGAACAAGTGCGCCTTTTATACAGTCCCCCGGGCCCCGAGGTTGGGCCCCACGTGTCATCGTGGTGCGAACAGTTACAGTGGCTTCCGGCAAATCGAACCCAGCGCACAAACCCCAGGGCAGTGTGTAACTCTTAAGGCCTGGTCACATACACGTTAGTGAACGTAGTTGAACGGAGTTGAACGTTGGATAGATTAACGTGGGTCAAATGTGGTGTAAGTACGTTAAACTACGGTGAAAAACGTTGAGGTAGGGAAGGTTTTGGTATGGATAAATACGTTACAGCATGGATGCCAGTATGTTTGACTACGTTTGACTACGTTTGACTACGTTTGACTACGTTTGACTACATTTGACTACGTTTGACTACATTTGACTACGTTTGACTGCGGTAGACTACGGTAGACTACGGTAGACTACGGTAGACTATGTTCGACTACATTCGACTACGTTCGACTACATTCGACTACGTTCGACTACATTCTACTACATTCGACTACGTTAGACTACGTTCGACTACGTTCGACTATGTTCAACTACGTTCGACTACGTTCAAACATTTTCAACTACATTCAACCATGCCTCCAGTACGGTCAACTACGTTCAACTACGTCCAAGTACGGTAAAGTATGCTAGAGTATACTAGAGTACGCTAGAGTACATTAAGAGTATGGAGACGTCACCACATTATGTTAGTCTCTAACGTAGAGCTCTTTTGAACATGTCCAAAGATTAAATCTGAACTCATGGCCCACCCACATTATTACCAAGTTAGCATGATGGAGAAGTATGGATGTCAGTACCTTCAAGTACTTTCAACTACGTTCAACAACGTTCAACTACGATACAATAGCATTGTAACGATAAACATATCCTCCACGACGTTCAACTACGTCCACTAACGTGTAAGTGACCGGGCCTTAAGGTGCATAGTCCGATGGTTTTGAATTTCTGTATTTTTTCTGAGATAAATATATTAGATCGATCTCTAGTATCTCTAGTATCTGCTTTACATTAGTTCAAAGTTACTTTTATTTTAAATGGTAAACTTTTGAGATGTTTTGAGTGCAAACATGGACAATTAATTTTGGCAAGCTTGCCACAACTCTGACACCATACACTTCTTTCTGCAGTAACAGGTTCTGTTAAATTGACTCAGTATTGCCTTTTATGCAGAAACAAATGCTTAATAAGTGCATCAGTATCTAAGTTAGATATGTCAATTCAAATCTAAATAATTGGCTTGGTTTTGAAAATTTGATATTTAATCAGACTATGCAGCTTTAATAGGTTTGTGATTCATCATCATCGTCATCATGCTGTCGGTCGCGATGCGACAAAGTCTGCTTTCATTACTTGACTGCCGCTCTCCAGGTTTGTGATTACATGCAGAGAATCAGACGCCAACCTCAATATCGATCAATAACTGCTTAAAGTTGAATAGTCTGCTGATTTTAAGTTTCCGTCATTTTCTGATATAAGTATATTAGGTTGATTATTATAATCTATCTTACCTTAGTTTGAAGTAACTTGTATATCTAATGGCTAACTTTTGAGATATTTGAAGTGTAGCCATGCCAAATTACTTTTCGCAAGCACACCCAAACTCTGACAGCATAGGCTTCAGTAATAATGTGTTCTAGTAAATTGACTTATTATTCCCTTCTTTGCAGCAACAAATGCTTATTAAGTCCACAGCATCTAAGTTAGATATATATAATCAAATCTGGATATTTGTCTTGATTTTGAAAATTGCATGTTTTCATCGGACCATGCAACTTTAATATCAGTGAGCCGACCGGTTGTCCGTCTAATCATACGGACGCTGCTCCGTGACGCATGCGCATTAGGATTTCCGTCAGGGCTGCTAAAACGGTGATAGCCGTCAGCACCTGGTGCACACACTGCGTGCTACCTGTAGAAAGTAGTAAATCAGCTGCCAGTTTCGCCGCCTCCACCCCCGTGGTACACTAACAAAGCCAACACCACCGCCACGAAAATATTTTTAAAAACATCCCAGCAAATAATATTATTAATAATAATTAACAACACCGCCACGAAAAAAAACCACCTCGCAGCAAATAATAATAATTTAACAAATGGATAGAACCAGCACCCTCTCACCCCCTCCTCGCCAACACCTCCAACCACCTCTACTTTTTGTTCTGCTTTTAACGCATCACGCACGGCAGTTAATTTAGTGTAAGTCCAGTTAATTTAGTGTAAGTCCAGTTAATTTAGTGTAAGTCCAGTTAATTTAGTGTAAGTCCAGTTAATTTAGTGTAAGTCCAGTTAATTTAGTGTAAGTCCAGTTTATTTAGTGTAAGTCCAGTTAATTTAGTGTAAGTCCAGTTAATTTAGTGTAAGTCCAGTTAATTTAGTGTAAGTCCAGTTAATTTAGTGTAAGTCCAGTTTATTTAGTGTAAGTCCAGTTAATTTAGTGTAAGTCCAGTTAATTTAGTGTAAGTCCAGTTAATTTAGTGTAAGTCCAGTTAATTTAGTGAAAGTTTAGTGAATAGTATACCCGGAATCTGAGCTATGCTACAAAATGTATAAGGAATGTGAAGGAAATTGTTAGTGATCGCACCCAGTTCAGCCACTCCCACCTCCCACCTCCCATCTCCCTCCTCCCACCCACCGCTCTTTCAGGGACGGTCACGGGAGTGTGTGTAATACCATTACTATTAGTAAACACAGTTTTCTAATTCACCAAATTATATTTATTAGGTGTTTCTTTTAGATCATTGGTTTTATTTTTGTGTACGCTTCCTTTTCCATCGATGTATTGAAGTGATAATGAAAAATCAATGAAACACCTTAGCTCATATTGTATGACAGGCAAATGTCGTGTTTCTTGTAATACTCCTACCTACCTCAGCCCTAATGCTGCTAGCCTTTATTATTAAGTGTCCTAGAGGTTTGTACTGGACGTGGTGGCCGAACGTGTAAAGCGCATGTCCCCTGTGTGAGAGATCGGGAGTTCGATTCCCAGTCGAGTCAATCCAATGACGTACAACATTGATACTTGTCGGTTCCTAGCTTGGCGCTCAGCGGTCAGTGTCAGGAAAATGTGACTGAATGGGATATCAGGTTATGGTGCTGGCAGCCTCATTTCCCAGTGGGACAGCACTATATTGATTGATTGGTGGTTTCTTTGCCCCGTGTCGGCAGCATAGGCCATATTCACGGCGAGAATTGTTTGTTTTTTATTCAACCATCGCTTTTACAGAATGCAAAAGCACAGAACCAATTTTCTGTCAGTACACTGTGGAATTAAAAAGCTCATAGTTACATAATTTGTGGCTAAAGGAAATAGAATTAAGATAAAAGTTAAAGGTTGTTAATTGATCTAATTGGTTTAATGGACTATATGTGATGATATAGACCAGCTGCCCATAAAAAGGCTAAAATGTTTTCTTATTTTACTTTTGTGAAAAGGTTGCGCATGCTGCTTGCAGTGTAAAACTGTTGGTGCAGGGCCTAGAAATCGACACAACTCAACAAAATGTGTTTGAGTGTAAGTGGGGACTGACACCCAATACATTCAGGGGGAGGGTCCCCCTTGAACAGAAAAGCATGTGTAAGCCGCGAGTGGCCAATACGGCAGCGGCTAAGGACCACTTGGTCCCGCCGAACTCCTGTGTGGGTATGTGGTGGTTTTCCCACACATGGTTCAATTTCTTGCAGTTTATGGATGTTTTCCTCCCACTCATATTGCCATTTGGATTTGATGACACGACTCAACATAAATAATCTTGATGCATAAGTAATCTTGACGCGTACGCAAAAAGTGCCTGAACGCTAGAAGGTTCTTGATGAAAATCGGAAGGTGGCTGCGAAGGCCGATCGCATGGAGGTCCTCCATGATGCCATGCTGCCACGTTGTATCATAGGCTTTTTCGAGGTCGAAAAAGACAGCAACAACGTGCTCCTTCTTAAGGAAGGCATCCCTTATGAAGGTTTCCATCCGAACCAAATGGTCGAGGGTGCTGCGGCCTCATCTGAAACCACATTGGAGTTTGGACAGGTGGTGTCCTGACTCCAGTAGCCAGACGAGGCGGTTATTTACCATACGCTCCATGGTTTTATAGAGGCAGCTTGTGAAGGGTATAGGATGATAGTTGTTGGCTTCACTGTGGTCTTGACCAGGTTTGGGAATTGGTATTTCTGTCACCTCCCGCCAAGAGGCAGGGATGACACCCGACTCCCAGATGTTGTTGAAGAGTTGAAGCAAAGGTCTCAGTGCAGATTTGGGGAGATGTTTCAAAAATTGATAATGAATTCCATCAGGTCCAACTGCTGTGTCATGCGAGCTTCCCAGAGAACATCTCAACTCATCAATACTGAATGGGGAGTTGTAGTGCTCCTTGCTGTCAGAGGAAAAGTCCAAGAGCTTTCGCTCTTGGCGTTCCTTGACGGCCAGGAACCCCGGGAGACAGTTTGCCAAAGATGAGTTTCCAGCAAAGGCGCGAGCCAATTCTTCACTTATTTCATTGATTGACGTGAGAATGGTACCATTGTGTTTCAAGTGCTGGACTACAGAATCACATCTCCTTCCTTTTATTCTTCTGATCATTGTCCATACTTTGCGCAAGGACGTGCGCATGGTAATGCTGGAAACAAAACGTCTCCAGCACTGCCTTTGCATATCCTTGATTGTTCTGCGAGCACGAGCCAGCAGAATTCTAAAGAGCATCAGATTTTCAGCAGTCGGTCCCCTGTGGAATCTACGCTGAGCTTTCTTTCGGTCCTTAATAGCCCCCCTACAGTCGTCATCCAACCATGGAGCCGTCAGACACTTGGGAGTCGCAGAGCTCTTCGGAATAGTTTTCTCTGCAATTGATCTCAGCATCTCAGTGAAGGAATCAATGTCACTAATGTCTCGACTGAACTCACCGCGGCATAGGGTCCGGAAGGTGGGCCGGTCAGTACCCGTCTGAGATGATCTTAGATGTTGCCAGGATGTAAAATTCCAACAACCAACCAACCGAGAAGTTTGTATCCGCAATAATGTAAACTATTCCAGGTGTGTGTGTGCACATGATATTCTTAAAGCTGCATAGTTCGATGAACACAAATTTTCAAAACTGAGACACTTACCTAAATTTGATCGTAGATATCAAATTTAGATACATGTACAATCGGGAAACATTTGTTAAAGATTACTGCTTCCGTTGTTCCTGTGATATGCTCAAAGCATTTCAGAGTGAAAACCAAAATTAATGGTGGACGTGTTCACTTTAAACATCTCCCAACATGGCAATTTAAAGTACAAAGTACCTCAAACTAGAATGGAGTAGCTTATAATGGCAACGTAATATAATCCCGTCCCCCCAAAGGCAGAAACTCCAAATCCTCAGGTTATCCAACTTAGTTTTTTTGTTTTGGGGTTTTCCATCCCAGGAACATATCAGGTCATATCAGGACGGGTACTGATTCGTGATAGTGCGCACTTATGGCGACTTTATAGTGCTGTCACACTGGTAGACCTTGCCACTGGCACCATGACCCGATTTCCCACCGATTCACATTATCCTGATCCTGAGCTAACCAGTCCATGCCATATCCTAGTAATGCAGAGTGCCAGGCTAGGCAACGGCACGTATTAATTTTGTAAGTCATTGTTTTGACTCGGCCAGAATCAAACTAGCAATATATTCCACGTGAGAAGCCTGCGCTTTTACCAATTCAGCCATGGCTTCCAGTGATTATACAACTTTAACTCAGTGCAGTCCGACCAGTGTGTGCAGTGCAGTCTGGCATGTGTGTGCAGTCGGATAAGGAGGCGGGGGAGAGGGGATTTATTGCTACCAGATGGTAGTCACGCAAACTCGTCAAAAGATTAACCTGTTACCAGATGGTAGTCATGCAAACTGACCAAAAAAATAACCTGTTACCAGATGGTAGATGCATGCAAAACATAGCAAATCATGAATGCCAAAGAATAACCTGTTACCAGATGGAAGTCATGCAAACTCACCAAAGGAATAACATGTTATTGGATGGTAGTCATGCAAACTCACCAAGAGACTAACCTGTTACCAGATGGTAGTCATGCAAACTGACTAAAAGAATAACTTTAACTCAGTGCAGTCCGACCAGTGTGTGCAGTGCAGTCTGGCATGTGTGTGCAGTCGGATAAGGAGGCAGGGGAGAGGGGATTTATTGCTACCAGATGGTAGTCACGCAAACTCGTCAAAAGATTAACCTGTTACCAGATGGTAGTCATGCAAACTGACCAAAAAATAACCTATTACCAGATGGTAGTCATGCAAACTAGCCAAAAGAATAACCTGTTATCAGATGGTAGTCATGCAAACTCGCCAAAATAATAACATGTTACCAGATGGAAGTCATGCAAACTCACCAAAGGAATAACATGTTATTGGATGGTAGTCATGCAAACTCACCAAGAGACTAACCTGTTACCAGATAGTAGTCATGCAAACTGACTAAAAGAATAACTTTAACTCAGTGCAGTCCGACCAGTGTGTGCAGTGCAGTCTGGCATGTGTGTGCAGTCGGATAAGGAGGCAGGGGAGAGGGGATTTATTGCTACCAGATGGTAGTCACGCAAACTCGTCAAAAGATTAACCTGTTACCAGATGGTAGTCATGCAAACTGACCAAAAAAATAACCTATTACCAGATGGTAGTCATGCAAACTAGCCAAAAGAATAACCTGTTATCAGATGGTAGTCATGCAAACTCGCCAAAATAATAACATGTTACCAGATGGAAGTCATGCAAACTCACCAAAGGAATAACATGTTATCGGATGGTAGTCATGCAAACTCACCAAGAGACTAACCTGTTACCAGATGGTAGTCATGCAAACTGACTAAAAGAATAACTTTAACTCAGTGCAGTCCGACCAGTGTGTGCAGTGCAGTCTGGCATGTGTGTGCAGTCGGATAAGGAGGCAGGGGAGAGGGGATTTATTGCTACCAGATGGTAGTCATGCAAACTCGTCAAAAGAATAACCTGTTACCAGATGGAAGTCATGCAAACTGACCAAAAAAATAACCTGTTACCAGATGGTAGTCATGCTAACTTGCCAAAAGAATAACATGTTAGCAGATGGTAGTCATGCAAACTTGCCAAAAGAATAATCTGTTATCAGATGGAAGTTATGTAAACTTGCCAAAAGAATAACCTGTTACCAGATGGTAGTCATGCAAACTCACCAAAAGAATAACCTGTTACCGGATGGTAGTTACACAAACTGGCCAAAAGAATAATCTGTTACGAGATGGGAGTCATGCAAACTCCCCCAAAAGAATAACCTCCATAATTATCAACCTAATAGTAATATATTTATCTTTAAAAAATGGTTGAAACTATATATTTAAAAAAACCGATGGGATTATGTAACTTTCACTTTTAAGTATCTTGGTCGGTCCTCCAGTATCCGTGTTATATAATACTAGATATAAATAGCTGCTGCGTAGTTTCTGGAAAGGTCTGAAACCAGAATCGAAGATGCTCGGTGGCCTACACGTAGTGTCAAGGACTCGTTTACCCAAATGCTTGTGACAGCGAAGTGACGGTCGACTGACACAGTGACACTAGAGGTGACACCCAACCTGTGAAGCTAATTCGTCCCAGTGGTGCGCGCTATGCAAACAAAACATTACCAGCCGCGTCAGGAAATCTGCCTGACATATTTCGCAAGGAGGGAGCAATGAGCTCAACACATTTCTATGACATGTCATTCTGTTTGTTGTCTGCGTTAAGCCACATAAGATGGGGGGGGGGGGAGAGAAAAAAAGGGGAGAAATGATATCTTGATAATTTAAAATAATAGTTTCCTAAATGTTGTTTGGTTATGGTGACTCCAACGTAAATATCTGTAATTAGAAACTGATAGAGCATGATATATATATTACATATATACAGGGATACCATCAAGAGAAACCTGAAGCTGAGAGACATTAAGACCGACTCATGGACGCAACTCTCACAGCAGAGAGCTAAATGGAGAGCGGCAGTCAAGTAATGAAAGCAGTCTTTGTCGCATCGCGACCGACAGCATGATGATGATGATGATATATATATATAAATAATATTATACATATTTACATACATACATATATATATATATATCATGTGTACCATATATATGCCGCACATATGTCTCAATATATAAAGAACTGCATTCTCTGTCTTTTTGTCTGTCTGTCTGTCTGTCTCTCTCTCTCGCTGCTGAGCATATATACACCATTGAATTACTTATAAGCTATTTTAATCAAGTGCATGTACATGCTGCCCAGATATTTGATCAATTACTTATTTTTTAAACTTTCTAATTAAAAAAACCCAAAGAAAACAACGACAACAACATTAGCTATTGAGAATTTTAACACTGTGAATATTGAGAAAAAGCCCCCCCCCCCCCCCACCACCACACCCATCCACCACACACTCCGACAGTTGTAACGCATGTTTGCCGCTCCGTTGTAGATCTGGGGACCCAGAATGTAGGAAACCCAATCCAGCTGTTTGTCTGTTGTCGGATCGGTCTGAGTAAACCCCCTGTCAATCCCTTTCCAAATAAACGGAACATCGCAGGAGACACTTCCAATTCGTTACAGAATCCACCCAAGGGAAAATTAATCGGCAGCTGCTGCTGTTGTTGCTGTTGTTGTTGTTGTTTTCTATTGCGTCGATTTTCTTCCAAACCATTGAAATCTATAAAAAACAAAAAAAAGTTAATTTAAAAAAAAAGAAGACAAGTGTGGTTACCCACACTGAGGCGTTCTGGTCCATAGCTATGCTGCCAATAGATAAAAGATTCACCTCTGACTCTGTTCAGAGGTGAATTACAACCCTATGTAAAAGTTGGAGAAAATGTGTCTCACTGTTGATAGTCTTCCTACCTTATGTTGATTAAATTCCAATAGCTACAATCCGATTGTATATGATGTTTCCCCTCAACATATACTGTGCAGAGTGTTCAAACCACATACATGTAATATCAAGGCATAATGACACTAGATCAGTTTGAAGTGATATAGTTCATGAGTAAGTCCTCCATGTTTGAATGAACTGGTTGTACCACCTGACTACCTCAGCCAATGGACATGACTGCTTTCTGATCTAGATTGGATTATTACCCAGGAACCTCTCAACTTGCTACCAATGGCTGCCATGTTGACATGTGGGCTCTGTCAATTCAAACTTTAAAGTTCATTGATCTACTGGACTAATCGACTAATCAGTTCAAAAGTTTAGGCTAAATATATATCAAGGTATGTCTAGAATATATTTTGATTTTTAGATTAAGAATTTATGTGCTCGTTTCATTTACCCACATTGTCTCCACTTTTGTATATAGGTGTGATCTTCACGCCTACTCAGCCTACTCTAGTATGGGGTGAATATTTTATCAATGGCCCCGAGTGCTCGGATGTAAGCAACTTTTGAAATAAATCTAAATTTAAACTGTGCACATGGGACCTATTTCATTTCACCAGTTCAAGACATTTCACAAGGTTGACAGCTGGGGCTGGTTGGGTTTAGTTGGCAAGTGACTTTGTCTAAAGGCGTCAACCCCGCCCCCCCCCCTCCTACCCAAGCCCCCCCCCTCCCCCCACACACACACATGTGTACATCATATATATGATGTATATACTAGTCTTATATAAAATGTATGTGTCGCGAGGGCATCTTACAATGCCCATGCAGTAAATACATATATATATATGCACTAGTATATATGTCATATATATACAACGTATATCAACATATATATATATATATGTATATATATATATATATGTACCCAACATGTGGGGGCATATATATCAATATATATATAAATGTACCCAACATGTGTGGGTATATATATATCTATATATATATCTATATATATATATATATAATATATATATTGTCACACTTACGTCCCTTTATATACGCATAGACCACCCGCATGCGCTCTAACCCACCCACTTAGGCCAAGGCAATAACTTACACAAAACCGCTCAGTATATTAACAGATCAATCTGGTAGCATTTCCTTTTACCGACCTATACAGACTCCCATCTTATATCTTATATCAAAGGCAATAACCAACGTCCCAAAGTGGCTTCTCAATGCTATAATTGTGTTCTGTTATATATATATATATCTACTGATGTTAATGGCCCCGTTTAGATCTATCTCTCTGATGTGACATTGAACAAATGAATTTGAGGATTTTACTTGGGGTATGCCATTCGCATTCTCATTCGTACAGATCGGTCCATTGAGCGATCCACTTTGCCGTTTATACATTCACATTCGCATTTGCATTCGCATTGACAACCAGACATATGGAAGCACCACAATGCGTTTACATGCTTTTCTATTTATTTTATGAGCATTCGCATTTGCATACCGTATATCGTGTATATGGAATGTTATTTTTAGGGACACTTTGTGATGAACACAAACCTTTACTGGGAGTGTGTGTGTGTGTGGGGGGGGGGGGGAGGGCTAAGTGAGACTATGCAGGGTTATTAATACATCACTCATGCCCTGAAAGTGTACCCCCCACCCACACTCACACCCACACCCTCACCCACACCCACACCCTCACCCTCACCCAAACCCTCATACTTATACTGAACGCGGCGCCGAATCGATAAGAGCGCTGGCTTCCCGTGTAGGAGGTCCAGGGTTCGAACCCCGGCGGAGTCAAACCAATGACTTACAAAATGGATACTTGTCGCTCTAGCCTGGAGCTCGGCATTACTAGGATAGGGCAAGGACTGGTTTGCTCAGTGTGGTTTATTTGTAACTCTATTGGACAAGCAACATTACATTCCTCCGAAATGTGCAGCTACTTGTGATGTTTGACGGGTGGTTTTCACTTTAAAATGGCCGACACAATGAAAATGTATCTAATTGCATCCGGTAACTAAATAGCAATTTAAAACAGTTTTCTACGGCCACTGCACTGACACCCAATCGTATTGCAATTGGGCACTTTTAAACTAATAAATGACTGTAACACTACCAAAGGTTGAGAAAATGGAAAGCTTTTAAACTTATATCCTGAACTCAGATTTATATTGTTGGTTTGTTGTTGTTGTTTTGCATCCTAGCAACATCTAAGGTCATATCAGGACGGGTACCGACTTGTGACAGTGCGCACTCATGGCGACTTTATAGTGCTGCCCCACTCGAAGACCAGGCCACCAGCACCATGACCTGATATCCCACTCAGTCATATTAACCTGACACTGAGCCAACCAGTCCTTGCCCTATCCTAATAATGCAGAGTGCCTGGCTAGGGAGTGCCTGGCTAGGAAGTGACAAGTATCAGTTTTTAAGTCATTGCTTTGACTCGACCAGCATTCGAACCCATGATCCCACGGTCTAACAACACGGGAGACGGACGCTCTAACCCATTAGGCCATCCCATCGGGTGTCTGATTTATATATTATATATGGGTTACTTCCTCAAATTCTGCGTCCCTAGTTTGGCGGAGGTGACTGAGATGTTATCCCCAAGTTAGTTACCTAATCCGATGGTTTTGAAATTGTGCTAATTTTTTTGTAAGATAAATATTGTCGTGGGAGTGATGAAAATGAGAAATATTGCATCTAGAGCGGGACTCGTTCCCACCTCTCTTTGCATTCCGGGCCAGTGTGCTAACCATTACACCACCTAGGCTCCCTGATGTCACCACACTACCCACACCTACCTGTCTATGAGCCTCCTTGCCTGAGAGGTCAGTGCAGACCACTACACTTGTCCCAGTGGAATTGTAATGGGCCTGTCACACTACAACGCTTCTCTCGGCGACCCGTCAGCGTTGAAAGTATTATGTTGCGCGTCGAGAAACGTCAAACTTTTCGGCGGTTTGGGGGAAAAGATCGGCGTCAGCACGGCGCGTTATGCGCGCGCGGCCAACGTGTGTCGACGCGCTGGGGAAAAAAAAAAGAAAAGTTTGGCGCGACGTCTTCATTTAACCTTAAATGTTGCTAGGGCGTAAAACAAAAACGGCCCAGTTTGCGCAACGCGTGAGCAACGACCCTCCCGCGCGCGCGCCGTCTTCCTAGCGTTCCCATAACGTTATACCGGCGCGTCCAACGCAGCGCGACGCGCGCCTAACGTCCTCCTAGCGTTCTTACCCATCTTGACATGTTCAAAACAATCAGCGACCAATAACGCGCGCCGACGTTGTCCGCCGACCGTCAACGTCCAAAATAGTGTACCGACGTGTACCGACGCGCCGATAACGCGCCACCAGCGCTTCTCCATATTTCACCAAATATCGCCCAAAAACACCACACGTTGACGGGTCGCCGGCGAGAAGCGTCGTAATGTGACAGCCCCATAAGTCTTTTATGCTTACAATTAAATACGTACAGGCAGTGCACTTAGACATACGCAGTGCACATTGCAGACGGGACGATCGAATGAGTTGAGCGTCGATCTCCGATATTGGTAGATCATGGGATTCGAACCCTGGTCGAGTCAAACCGATGATTTAAAAATTTATACCGATCGCTTCATAGCCTGGCACTCAGCATTATTAGGATAGGGCAAGGTCTGGTTGGCTCAGTGTCAGGATAATGTAACTGAGTGGGATATCAGGTCAGGGTGCTGGTAGCCTGATCTCCCAGTGGTGCAGCACTATAAAGTCACGATGAGTGTGCACTGTCGCAAGTCAGTAGCCATCCTGATATGACCTTAGATGTTGCCAGGGTGTAAAACTCCAACAACCAACCGACCAACCCATTCCATGACCTGGACCGCAGGCCAAGCAGAGCTACGAGTAAGTATCTTCACAGAGGTGACGCCGATAAATAATCGACAAAAGCAGCCATTGTGATGACGAGAGTACAAGATTAGTAGCACGTTTTCTGACCTTCCATTACAGGGCAGTCGTGCTATAGAGATGGTGACGGCCTGTCAAATAGGACATGACCATGTGATCAGCCTAACAGCTCTTCATCTGCTTTCAAGGAAAGCAGAATCCAAAGGGGTTAACGTCGCATCATCGGATGACAGGGACATATATAAGAACATGGAACATAGAGAAGAATGAGGAGTTTATAGGAGAACAGTAAGCATGGAGAATAGGCTACACATAGGAGAAATCGGGATATAGAGAACAGTGGGCTTATAGGAGAACAGTAGGCTTATAAGAGAACAGTAGGCTTATAGGAGAATAGTGGGCTTATAGGAGAATAGAGGACACAGTGGAGAATAAGGGGATTATATATAAGAAGGGGGAATAGGACTAGGAGAACAGTGGGACATATTGGAAAATAGGGAATACATATGAGAACAGGGGCTCTGGGCCTATAGGTTTGTTTGTTTGGGGTTTTACGTCTTGGCAAATTCCAAGGTCAAGGGGCCATAGGAAAAATGGGGCTCATACTCATAGGAGAACAGGGGATATATAGAAGAATGTGGGCTTATAGAACATAGAAACATATGGGAGAATAGGGACATATAGGAGAATAAGGGACACATAGGAAAATAAGGAAGATATAGGAGAATTTGGACATATAGGAGAACAAGGGGGTTATATGAGAACATGGGACACATAGAACAGTGGATATATAAGACATGAGTCATATAAGAGAATACGGTATAAATAGGAGAATGGGGACATATAGGAGAATAGGGACATATAGGAGAATAGGGAGATATGGGAGAACAGGGGGAATAGAGAAGAGGAATGAACATATACGCGAACAAAAGACAACAAGAGCTCATCAACATCATCATGCTGTCGGTCGCGATGTGGCAAAGACTGCTTTCATTACTTGACTGCCGCTCTCCGTTTTGTGCGGTTGTACATTTCATGAAAGCTGCCTGCAAAAGTGTTGAAGTGCTGCTGGCTTTTGCAAGTTACCAGCGGCACTCTCTCGGGGAGCAAATAGAGGTTTCACACCAGCAAGAACATGTCAAGACAGGCGCAAAACTATTTGTCCCTGCAGTGGCTGGTCGGGAGATGTTAATAATGCCGGATGCCTGGCTAAGAAGCGACAAGTACCAATTTTTAAGTCATTGGTTTTACTTGACCAGGGTTCGATCCTGTGGTTCGAATCCCACGATCTACCAAAATGGGAGACGGACGCTCAACTTATTCCGTCATCCCGACTGGCGTTGCACTTTGTTTTGTTGTTGTGGTGGTGTTGCCCCCACCCACCCGCACCCACCCCCACCCACCCCCACCCACCACCCACACGATGTAAACCGGTGGCAAGTACTACTCCCCGTGACACGTGACCGCCACCACTCTGTCACACCTGGCCCGCAGCGTTCCATTACCCATAATTCATTCTGTCCGCCCGCTCGCGAGGAGACATGCGCAGTAGTCCCGCAGTGGGTTCCGCTTGGCAGGTGTTTTTTGTTTTTTGTTAAAACTCCCCGCTGGTTCATGGGCGACATTGAGCACGGAGTGGAAGCACGTCCGGAAGCCCTCACGCCGCGAGCCGTGCATGTTGAATCACCCCCCCCCCCCCCCCCCCCCCACCGCCCATCTCCCGTGTCCAATCAGATTCAGCGGCGGGCAGGGCTAGGGGATTGCCGACTCAAAACTTACCTGGTACTGTCACATTACGACGCTTCTCGCCAACGCACGTCAACATATGTGATTTTTTGCCGCAATGTCAGGATACGTCAGGAAGCGTTACACGCGCGTTAGGCACGCGTTGTTATTCATTGATGGACGGCGACAGTCGACGAGGGTCGGCGGCGCGCGTCGTCGCACGTCGGAAGTTTTGTGCTTGCACAAAACTTTCGACATGCGACGACACGCGGGTGCCAACATTATGGCAACGTTAGGGGGACGTCGAGATACGTTATACGAGCTGGAATAACATTATGCGAACGGTAGGCACAAGCCGTGTGCACATGAGGGTTGTTCCCACACATTGCACTAAACTGTTGCTTCGTTTGTTTGTTGTTGTTTTACATCCTAGCAACATCTAAGGTCATATCAGGACGGCGTGCCAAAGTTTTTTTGTTTTTTTTCTCACAACGTCGGCCGCATGCTACCAATACATTGCATTGACGCTGAAAAGTTTGACGTGTCTCGATGATTAAAAGTGATTTTGCGCATTGGCGGTGCGCTGGCAAGAAGCGTCGTAATGTGACAGGGCCAATAGAAGGGAATAATAATAAGTCAATTTAATAGAACCAGTCACAGTCGAAGCCCATGATGCCCTGCATTTTGGTGTGCACCCACCAATTAATTTCAAATACCACCGGACGCGATGGCCGAGTCGTCCCGTGCGGAAGGTCGGGAGTTCGATTCCCACTCGAGTCAAACCAATAACTTACAAAATTGGTACTAGTTGCTTCCAAGCCCAGCACTTGGCATTAATAGGATAGGGCAAGGACTGGTTAGCTCAATCTCAGGATAGTGTAACTGGGGGGGGGGGGGGGGGTATTGGATCATGGTGCCAGTGGCCTGCTTTCCCAGTGGGGCAGCACTATAAAGTCGCCATGAGAGTGAACTGTCACAGGTCGATATTAGTTCTAATATGATCTTAGATGTTGCCAGGACGTAAAACTATTAACAACCAACCAACTTCAAATACAATTTTTAAAATTATCTTTAGAATAAAACTGTAAAAGTCATTCCAAATTAAAATAACGATTAATCTAATATATTGGGGGGGGGGAGGGGGAGGCTACCAATACCGGAGACGGACGCTCAACTCATTCGGCCATCCCGTCATAATAAGTAAAACCTCTCTAAATCGACCGACCTTGGGACCGACGTTAAGTGGTCCATTCATGGAGGTGGTCGGTTTAGGGAGTTACAATATGCTTACAATGGTACTGTTGGGACCCAAATAAAGCGATCAATATAGGGGAGTGGTCGATCTGTAGAGGTGGTCGGTTAGAGAGGTTTTACTGTATATATATTTATAATATGGCAGAAACCCCAAACCATCAGACTGAGCTCCTTTAATGTGCAGGTGTGGCTCACATCCCATGAGGTGTTTATACTCTCGCATTCCTCATCGCCTCTCGTTAATCTCCCGTGATGCTCTGCGGCTTTCGGTGGCCATCTTACGAACGCGCACAGCCATTTATTTAACGGGATGCCGCCCGCGATACGCCAGCCACACTCTATGATCTTAAGTAACTCTAACCCGTGAGGCGACGACGACTCCAGGTGAATGGCTCCAGGTGCAAGGGAAGCTAAATGGGTTGGAGGCTGTGATAGCACTTCCTCAGAAGAGACCTTGAGGTCGATTCACCGAGCATGAAGCAAGCCCCGCATGGGGAAATCAAATCAGGTAGTGGTGATTATTGTTGCACGGCGTATAGTAGTGATATACTGTGTATTAATGCACGGCGCATTGTAGTGATATACTGATTATTATTGCATGCCGTATAGTAGTGATATACTGTGTATTATTGCACGGCGCATTGTAGTGATATACTGCTTATTATTGCATGCCGTATAGTAGTGATATACTGTGTATTATTGCACACCAAATAACAGTTGGTGCTGGCAGCCTCGTCTCCCAGTGGGGCAGCACTATAAAGTCACCATGAGTGCGCACTGTCACAAGTCGGTGCCATCCTGATATGACTAGAGATGCTGATATGACATAACCACAAACAAACAAACAATATAGTGTAGATTACTGCATACTGGTTATGACCTTCGATGTTGCTAGAGCACAATCTCCCAAAAAATACGCACACAAAACAACAGAAGACAACAACAAAAACAAACAAACAACAACAAACAAACACCCCCCCCCACCCCCCAAAACAACAACAGGCGCATTGATTGTTACAATTCAGCACTCGTCCTGGTTATGGCCTCATACGTTGCCAGGGCGTGACACCCCCTTCCCCCTACCCCCTACAAACCCCCCGACACACAGATAAGCACATAATCACCAATCGCCGAATTGTTAGAGCGCAGGCCTCCTATGCGAAGGATCGGGAGTTCAATTCCCGTCCGAATGAAACCAATGATTTACAAAATTGATCCTTGTCACTTCCCAGCTTGGCACTTGACATTAATAGGATAGATCAGTGTCAGGATAATGTGACTGAGTGGGATATCAGATCATGGTGCTGGTGGTCTGATTTCCCAGTAGGACAGCACTATAAAGTAACCATGAGTCTCCACTGTCACAAGTCGGTACCTTAGATGTTGCCAGGACATAAAACTCTAACAACGAATCAACCAACTGACCTGGTCCTTGTAGGGCGACGCGTCCAGCCAGACAGGTAGTGCATTGGTGAGGTACTGGTGCACAGCACCCACGTGGGACAGCTGGCCAGGCGTGTAGTCGGTGAGGCCGCCAATCGACATGCCATCGTCGGTGCGCCAGTCCACCACCTTCACGGCGCCCCGCCGTCGGGCTGACCGGCACAGCGCATACCGGCCCGACAAGTCGACCAGGAAGTTGCTGGGGTCCCACTTCTGCAAGGGCAAAGGATGTTGAGTTGGCGAGATTGTTACAGTGTTTGACCAGGTTTACAGGTTTGGTAAAAAGTTATTAAAATTAGAATTAGGAAAGTTACTAACTGGGCCAGGGTGTGTGAAAACACAGTCAGCACTCTGTAGTTGAGGTAGGCCCATAGGTGGAGGAAGTGGTATTTAATCCAATGCAAAACATTTGCTCAGGACAATTACACAGCAATCTGCATCAGAAACAAATGTAAGTCAAGAACGCGACTACGTTTGGTCATCACAAGGCATGGCATTATAGATGCCAAGTGAGTTTATAACTTAGGGTCAAGAGGAAAGGATCGGACTGGGAGGAGCACCTTCCCCAACTTCCGGCGTTTAAGCAGAAACTGCATGTTTACACAGCCAGGGATGGAAAATGGTCTCCGGCAAAGAAGGCGGAAAGCAAGCCGGGATTATTACACCGATGGCGAATTTCCACGAAAACGCGGAATTCCCCCCGTGGGCGTAATCGATTAATCAATTCGGGTCACCCGAGCCACTTTTTGGCGCATGCGCACATCCTACAGACTCGGGTCGAATAATCAAATACGCTTCTCCACGCTCGGGGTGGAAAAAATGGTGGCTTAACCCAAAACCTTTTTTTTTTTTAATAACCGATAAAACTACAGCAAAATAGGATTTAAAGTATTTTATGATGTATAGTTTAGCTATATGTCCATTTCATTAATCTAGGTTATTACAAAAAAACAAAAACATATATGACTGGTACTGGTAGCTGTTATCCTGCAGGATGGACCCAGCACAAATGTGACGTCATTGCTCATAGCCAACCCCAGCCAAGAGGTGGGTTACTGGGGTCGGATCGTTTTGCACAGGGCACGTCTATTTGTCGACTCTACTTGTGGTGTTCGATTTGAAATTCTGATGACTCGGGTGACCCGGGTTGCCCTGGTCGTGTTAATCGATTATGACCCATATGATTAGAATTGTCAGGGAATCATGGATAAATACCGGAAGTCAGGTTTCAACTATCCTCATTGTGGCTATATATAACTCGTTCTTGCTTGGGTTTTATGTTCTAGTAACATCTCAGGTCATAGTTATAAGAATGGGATTCAACCCCACCAATGTTGTCATATACATCCTGATTCCGTAGGATTGTGCTTAACATTAATCGGTAAATATAAAAAATCGCGGAAATCTGAGAAAACGCGGAGATGCATCATCCCAGCGGACACTAACATTTTGTTTGTTTGTTGTTGTTTTACGTCCTAGCAACATCTAAAGTCATATCAGGACAGGTACCGACTTGTGACAGTGCACACTCATGGCGACTTTATAGTGCTGCCCCACTGGGAGACCAGGCCGCCATCACCATGACCTGATATCCGACTCTGTCACATTATCCTGACACTAAGCACACCATTCCTTGCCCTGTCCTAATAATGCCAAGCACCTGGCTAGGAAGCAACAAATACCAATTTTTAAGTCATTGGTTTGACTCGACCAGGGTTCGAACCACGGACACAAAGTCAGAATACCTGTATTGTGAATGGGCTCCCTCCCCGCAGTTCATTTCTTTATGAGCTACTTGTGACCGGGTACCTACAATAGACTCAGTGTACTAGCGAATACTCACTCTCTCTAACTGCGCAGGACATTCACCAACATGTATCATGGGTCACTAAAGAAACAACTGACGAAATGAAGAAATAAAATGAATCCTCTCAATCCATACACAGAGAAGGATCTAACGACAGCATGCTTCTTTCTAAACGTGCATCAGTCTACACACATTTGCACACGCATAGGTTCGTTATCTAACTTCTTCTTTAGGGCAATCTATGTTTTATATCTATAACAAAACAACTTTACCTATGTTGAACCATGTTCAAATATGCTAGAAAAACTAATTCTGCTACACCGACTTAAAATTTTTTTGAATAGAGAGAAAATTGCAGTGCAAAATAACTAAATTATTTAAAAGATACTCCAGTTGCAAATTTAAAAAAAAACTATCTGTACTGGAGATTGATTGTTTGTTTGTTTAACGACCCCCCAACCCCAAAAAAGTGAACATCAATTATTGGGAGAAGGGGGTCATAGTTGTTCCAAAGAATAAGTCATTTACAAAAAGATAATAAATTGATGCGAAAAGGAGACAATTGTAATACTCTAAAATAATAATTTAGTTTAAACCATTCAAAGATGTTGTGCCTAGTGCAAATGTTTATTTATTGATTTATTTGTTTATAGATTGCATACTCTCTCCCTCCTCCCTCTCACACCCACTCTCCATCTCTATGGTCTCTCAGAATATGTCTCTTTCTCTCTTCACACGCAGTCTCTCTAGAGACAGGAAGAATGCTTAGTTAGTTAGAACAGCTTTGCCATATCTAAAGCCGTGTTTACACGGGCGAGTTAAAATGGCTCAAATAAAGCGCCTTGCCTAGTTTGCCTCACATTCGCCATGTAAACGCGCCACTGAAGCGGATTAGGGCTGATTCAATTCATATGATTCACTTTATGTAAACCACCTCGCGAGGTAGTTTATATAACGCGAACTAGCTTAAGCACGTCACACGCATGCGCAGTCGAGACCTGAGTTTGTTGATTTTCTGGTTGAACAGAAGCGCATATTATAGAATTTAGTCTATGAAACCGCTAGCTGCGCGCAAATATTTTTTTCATCATTAATTTTTAGGTTTTCACTACCCAGCAGAAGTTTTGATCGTTCCAAAACAATATGATTCAGTCCATACATATCTAGGTCGAACCCACACTCTCGTGGTGACGTCGACTAACCAAAACTGGCGCTGGTTAGTCTGGACTTGCTCATGCGCAGATATCGATTTCCGCCTTAAACCGCTCCATGTGTAAATGCGCCACTACTTCGCTTCATATAAATCGCTTTGTCTAATTCACTTTACAATTGCCCGTGTAAACACGGCTTTAGTGGCGATGTTTTGATTTTCTGTCTCCAGCTGGCGTTCAGGCATTCTATGACTACAGTCTTCAGAACAGTTACTTAGTGGCGCGAGGTGAGATCAATTGCTGCTGCAGATTGAAACCCATGTTGTTGTTTACCTCCCCACGTAAATACACACCCCCTCTCAGGCCAGATGGTCTACATAGATAACTGCCCGCCACGCCCCCCCCCTTCCCTTCTCCTCCCCCCTTCCCTTCTCCTCCCCGCTCATCCCCTCCCACCCCTCATCCTCTCTCCACCCCAATCTCTTATCTCCTCTCCTGCTAGTGTCATGCCCTCCCCTCCCCTCTTCACTCCTCCCCTCTCCTCTCTTCTCTCTCACCCATCTTATATTATCTCCTTTCCTCCCTTTTCTCCCTTCTCCTTCCCCTTTCCCCCTCCCCATGTCCTCTCCTGCCCTCTGCTCCACCCCTTCCATTCCGTCCCTATCTCCTCTCTGCTCCTCTCTCAACCCTCATCTCCCCTCTCTTCCCTCTCTTCCTCTCCCTCCCTTTTCTCCTCCCTCTCCTCCTCTCTCCTCCTCTCTCATCTTATCTCCTCTCTCCCTTTCATTCTCCCCTTCTTCCCTCCATTCTCCCCTCGCCCCTCGCCTCCCCTCTCTTCCCTCTCCTCCCCTCCCTCTCCGTATCCCCTCTCATATTCTCTCACCCCTTTACCTCCTCTCTCCATCTCATTCTCCCATTCTTCATTCCCCTCCCCCCTCACCTCTCCTCCCCTCTGTTCCTTCTCCTCCCCCCTCCCTTACATCCTCTCCTATTCCTCTCACCCTCTTACCTCCTCTCTCCCTCTCATTTCCTCCTTCCCTCCTCCTCTCCTCTCTCACCCCATTGTATCACCTCTCCGCCCCTCCCCATCCCCTCCCATCTCCCCTCCTCCCCTCTCCTCTCTCCTCCCACGACCGCCCATCTTCTGCCCCATCCTCACCCCCTGATATGCTCCCCTCCCCACTCACCTCCCATTTTCCGCTCGAAAATCAGGTTAACAAAAGTTGTATTAATATAATAACATAATAACAAACGCCAAAAAAACATTCGGCTGACACATTGTGTTTGCAGCATCAGCTAAGGTTCACAAATTACGAGGTTTACAGACCTAACAAAAAAGCAAAAGAAAAAGCATATCTTCTGATACTAAGGCGAAAGTGAAAATGGCCACCACTATCAACAACAAATCAAACAAAACACCAACGTTTCTGTCTGAATTGGATGTTGTGGTTTGGGCCAAGTGACGAGTATGATTCGTTTCGATGAAACACCATATCAGGTAGATGAAATGATCCACCTCGTTGTGGTATTTATATTCGAAGGTTTGAAAATACAGGATACGCCATACCTAGGGTGGTACCCGAACACGTATTTCTATCGGCCAGAACCAGGCAGATAGAGAAAATTATGCAATACGCAAGATTTATATTCGAAGGAACGCAGGTTTGCAAATACACGATATGCCATGCGTAGAGTGGGAGTAGAACACGCATTTATGCCATTCCGGTGAATAGAGGTTTGCAAATACAGGCTACGCCATACATAAGCCTACCTAGAGTGGGACTCGAACACACATTTCTGCGATTCCGGGGCAGCCGCCTCAAGAAACTACATACAATGCAATAAACCTACTCACACCAACTGCTGTGTGTGTTATTGTCCACTTTCCCCATTAGCTGTATACAGTAACAACCCTGTAATGTGAACACGTTTGTGTGCTTGCTGCAACCCTACACATGCCATGCACACCTGCATACCTATCTCGTTATTCACAGCACTTTGTTTGTTTGTAGAGATTCATTGGATACACCCACAGGAAGGTTCACCGCTCAGGGGAATGCCAAACCGACACAGCTCTTTGCCAATCCTTCTCGGCTAAATTAAATTAACACTTTTGTTCCTAAAGGCTACATTCCTTACACGCGGTATGCGGCATGCGAATGCGAATGCGGCAAAGAATGGAAAAGCATCTAAGTGAATGGGGGTGCTTCCATGCCTCCGAATGCGAATGTGAATGCGAATGCGAATGCGGCAACCGAATCGGTCCATGTAGCCATCGGTGTGGCATGCGAATGCAAACGCTGCTGCGTTTGCCATAGAGAACAGTGTTAGAGAAACCTGACACTATGTGTGGGTGTGGGTGTGAGTGAAAGGACCCAACCCATTCGCATGCCAAATACCGCATGCCGCATTCGCATGCTGCATACCGCGTGTAAGGAATGCTAGCTTAAGCCTGATAGGGTGAGTGCGTGGTGATGGATGAGATCTACTTACTCCGCGTCTCCCCTGGTGATCAGAACCATTCCCTGTGCACTGCCCAGGTTGGTGCTGCACAAGTTTGTACAATTAACTATGAATGTGGTGCACTCACGTATATATATGTTGTATAAGCCATTACTCGAGTATAATAAGGCCGGAAGCTGCCATCTGTTCCTCAGCCCAAACTCCTCCCTCAGTCATCAACTGTAGGAGCCTTGTTCTAGTCATCTACTGTACCACCCTAGTCAACTTGAGATCTGTTAGGGACACCACCCATCTGTGCAGGCATGGATGCGTGTACACAATCAGGGTTGATGACCTGTTAGGGACACCACCTGTCTGTGTAGGCATGTATGCATTTACACAATCAGGGTTGATGACCTGTTAGGGACACCACCTGTCTGTGTAGACATTATGCATTTACACAATCAGGGTTGATGACCTGTTAGGGACACCACCCATATGTGCAGGCATGTATGCGTGTACACGGTCAGGGTTGATGACCTGTTAGGGACACCACCCGTCTGTGTAGGTATGTATGCATGTACACGATCAGGGTTGATGACCTGTTAGGGACACTACCCATATGTGTAGGTATGTATGCATGTACACGATCAGGGTTGATGACCTGTTAGGGATACCACCCATATGTGTAGGCGTGTATGCATGTACACAGTCAGGGTTAATGACCTGTTAGAGACACCACACATATGTGTAGGCATGTACACAGTCATGGTTGATCACCTGTTAGGGACACCACCCGTATGTGCAGGCATGTACACAATTAGGGTTGATGACCTGTTAGGGACACCACCCATCTGTGTAGGCATGTATGCGTGTACACAATCAGGGTTGATGACTCGGAAACCAAAGATGGTTCCCCGTAGGATGTATTCAAAGTCAGGATCAGTGCTACCACGAAGGAAAAGTTCACAAATACCCTGTAGGGTCTGAGCCTGGAGGCCATATATATATATATATATGTAGGCCTACACATGTATACATGCACACATACACATACATGCATCCACATATACACATGTATACATATATAGTCATTTATTAGGCAAGGCAAATTTTAATTGTGTACAATTGGTCTTCCTCCTTTCACTTCACATAATATTTATGTATTTCACACACACACACATATATATATTTATATATATATATATATAGATCCTCTGGTGTGACTGACACTTGTCGACACCCGTTGGAGGGGAGGTGGGCCGCAGTTGCGCCACAAGTCAAGTGTGGAATCTTACGAAGAATAACAATGGAAATAACTATAAGATAATATATAATGGAAACAATTCCCTTTGTATTTTTATACTCACATAATTCGTTATACATCACATATATATTTATATATATGTATATATACAGTAAAACCTAAATCACCCCCGAATGTAAGTGGTCCATTTAGGGAGATGGTCGGTTTAGAGAGTTAGAATATCCTTACAATGGTATTGCTGGGACCCAAATAAAGAGATCGATACAGGGGAGTGGTCGATCTGTGGAGGGGACGGTATAGAGAGGTTTTACTGTATATGGGTCATTCTCTAAAACTAGGCACAAAAGTGTGACGTCGAAACCAAAAGTGAAAACCTTCCAAATAATAGCAAAAATCCTTCCAAATAATAGCCTAATCCAATGTCCTATGAAGGTTTGCATGTTGTGGATATGTCAGAGTTGAAAAAAATGAATTTCAGTTTTTGAATTAGATCTTATACAACCGTTTCTCTCCAGTATCACACTACTGCTGACATTGCCCAGCGGTCAATGTTTCAGCAGGTTTGTCCTCCTGCCAGACTGTCTTACTTCACCTTGTTACTCTTTATCTCAGCCACCTGCTCAAAAGACTCCGCTAGAGAGCTGGGAGAAGAAGGGGATGAGGTTGCCAGAAATGACCCAGCCATCGTGATGACAAGTGTGTAGAGATAACGAGGTGCTATGTCAACAGAGAATACGTCAGGCTTTAATAACAAGACATGGCATAAATCTGCCAAGCACCAGTTAGCGCCCACAGCAACCAGTTACACCCCCCCCCCCCCCCACCAACACACACACCACCCCCCCCCCCCCCCCCCCCCCCCACTGCCTTCGGTGATGAATTGACTGAACAGATACGATGCGTAAAGCTAGATTGCGAACATGATATTGGAGGAATGTGTTATGAACAAATCACCGATCGCGCTCATATGAATATATTTAAAAGTAGGCGATCGGTGATTGGTTAGTTGGCCATCCCCGACTGTTCACTCCTACTGACACATCACCTGGTAGTGTGTCTGCCGCCCGCAAGGTGGAGTGTGAGTGTGAGCGGGGTGACATAGAAGTAGCTTTATCTTGGTAATGCAGTTCCTGAGGTGTCAGGTAGTACTATATAGTGCATACTGGTCTCTTATCTTGAGTTACAGATAGCCGCGTCAGAAAGGAACCGGAAGTGTATGGCGTGTGCGCCCATCTCCAGAGAAGGGTCCACAGCGAGGAAAGGAGGAAAAACGGGAGACCACTGTCCCATATTGAGCATACCCTTGCAAGAATAGTTGCCCATTCTTTAAGTCCTGATATTGTGTGATTTAAACAGAAGTTGATGTAGATAAATTAAAAATATACGTCAAGCACTTTAATCTGTGCAAAGGATACATATAGTCAGTCTAGAAGGAGGACAAACCTGCTGAAACATTGACCGACATTGAAGTTTTGCTCTATGCATATCGACTATAGTTGGTTTAGCCAGCTGGTACATATATCTATGTATGAACAGGAAAATACTAAAAAAATAATGGATGTATTGGATGGGACCTTTCCATAATTTGAGGCAATCAGAGCTGTTCTTTTTTATTGCAAATGGCCACCACTTATGGGTAAGCCATTTGCAATAAAAAAGAACAGCTCTGATTTGCTGACACTGAGAGCTGTTCTTAGCCAATCAGAGCTGTTCTTTTCGATTGCAAATGGCGGCCTCCATGGAGGTGGCCATTTGCAATAAAAAAGAAGAGCTCTGATTGGCTGACACTGAGTTCTCGCGAAAACGAGAAGAGGAAAATCCATTTCCTGCAAGTTCAAACAGGCTCAGACAAGTTCAAATGTGGCTGGTTGTCCCTCTCCTTTCGGCGCTGAATATGCTTATGCATCTCCAAGGGAAACTGCATTGAAAACACTACCTCTGGACTAGATACTCCCGCAGCACTGTGATAGGGCCGCTAAACAAGCCCATGGAATAAGTGTCAGAATGTTGGGTAATGGACAGATGCACATGAATTTCCAATCTAATATGCTAAATATATTGTTGAAATGTTAGGTTAGGGACATAGCCGCATCAATTTGCAATCTAATATGCTAAATATATTGTTCAAATGTTGGGCTATAAACATAACCAATAATGCCTAATATATTGTTAAAATTTTGGGTTATGGACATAACCGCATCAATTTGCAATCTAATATGCTAAATATATTGCTCCAATGTTGAGTTACAGACTTAACCGCATCAATTTGCAATACAATGTAGCATCCAGTGAGTGCCATCTTAGTTTTTTGCATCAGTTCATCAACTCTACACATATAGAGATAAATAGTGTCCACTGGGACCAGGAGCTCCATTGCTTGTTTACAATCGGTTTCTATCACAATAGCTTTTACTGCGATTTGGTGGATTTAAGCGTGGCTGTCATTCACCCCATCTCCAGGTGAATATTTATTTACCTAGTGCATACTGCAGCATGAATGTGATATATGTAATATATAGCACATTGGGAGGTGGGGGTGGAGTCCTCTCAGACTCAGAGTGGCGTTCTCTGTGGCGGAGTGGTTAGAGTGTCTGACATTTTTCTAGGTCAGACTCCTAATCTGAGGGTCGGCGGTTCGATTCCCCATGCCCCCAGCTCTGCCAATTTGGATTTCCACCGCTGTGTATAACTTACAGCGTCATCAAAGGCCGGTTGCTCTCATACCATGTCTATGTGGTGTGGGAGGTTAAAAATCCCTTGGGTCGGTAAAAGTGTAGGCTTGGGCTTTCTATCGATCAGCAGTGGAATGAGGAAGACCAGTCGTCTATGACTGAAATTTCCCCTGCTTAAACAACTAATGGACCAAAAAAAAAAAAGAAAAGAGTATCAAATAGAGTTTAGCGCTGTTTCTGACTGAAAACAATTCTGGTAAATTACAGTTGCAAAATCCGATGGCTTTGAGTTTATGCCATATCTTTTTGGAGAGATATACAGAATAGCCGAATGAGTTGAATACCAGCTTCCCATATAGAAGGCCATGTTCAAATCTGGCCGAATCAAACCAATGACTTGAAAAATAATATTGTGTGGCCACCGTCGCCTGATGCTCAGCATAAATAGAATATGGCCAATAGCAGTGGAATGAGGGAAACCAATCGTTCGTGATTGAAATTTACCCTGCCTAATCAACAAATATATATATTTTTCAATATATATATATTAGGTTGATGGCTATAATTTAATTTTATCTTAAAGGGCTAACTCTCCATAATTAAGCATTTTGAGCTAAGAAACATACAATTTCAGTCACTTTATAGGCTGATGTTAACATCACCATTGATAGACATAAGTAATTCTTGTTCTAAATATTAAAATGTCAAATGTGTCAACAAAAACTTGCTTCAGAGAAATATTTAACCAATGTCTGATTAACCCTACACATTTCCTAGTCCAACAAATGTTATTAAACATAGGATATATATAAAAACATGGATAAAATAAGTAAAAAACTGACTCTGGCTATGGCTTTAACACTAGTCTGAGTGCCCAGATAAAAAGAAATCTAAATGCAGATGGTATAAGATGTGCTTAGATTGATGTAAATGCAATGCTAGATAAAAGATTAACATCTTAATTTATTATATATATTTTTTTAGTTTCTATTGTATTTTTCAAACAAGAGCTGAGATGAGTTGAAACTAGCACATTTCATAGCTGCACCCAGTGTCTTAGCATTAGCCATGTGCTTTGCAGGGGTTTGTTTTTCTTCCACGCATCCCACAATGCACTGCGCGGCTAGAATGGCGATCTATTCTATTGTCCACAATTTAAATTTTCCCTGCTCAACCACCGACTGTAAAGAAGAAAAATTAAGACTCCAACTCTGACATATGTTGTCTAGTAAATCTTTTCGTAGCTTCCTTGTTTATACAAGCAAGCATGTGTTTGGAGAGTGACATGACGCATTCAGTGATCACCATTTTCAGTTTCTGTTTCCTAACCGGATGTGGTGACCAAATCTGGAATAGCGATGTCTTCACATGTGGAACGTCAAGATTTAAATCCCCATCAAGTCAAACCAATGACTTAACAAAACTGATACTTGTCACTAACTAGCCTGATGCTTGGAATTACTAATGATAGGGCATGGACTGGTTAGCTCAGTATGCAAATAATGTGACTGAGTGGAATATTGGGTCATGATGGCACTGGCGGCCTGGTCTCCCAGTGGGCTAATTTCTATTTCGCTAGTCGATAGTTCATTGCGGGTACCTTGCTGCGCATTCTTTTAACATTCTTCAGGTAGTCACTGATATGACCTTAGATGTTGCTAGGACGTAAAACAACAACAAAAAACAAACAAACAACATCAGGTAGTCACTAAAGCTACAAATCAAATACGATATAACTCATTAATGTATGAATCCAAGAATTTAGCACAGAACTGAACATTCTCTGTGGCGGAGTGGTTAGAGTGTCTGACTTTTTTCTAGGTCAGACTCCTAATCTGAGGGTCGGTGGTTCGATTCCCCATGCCCCCAGCTCTGCCAATTTGGATTTCCACCGCTGTGTATAACTTACAGCGTCATCAAAGGCCGGTTGCTCTCATACCATGTCTATGTGGTGTGGGAGGTTAAAAATCCCTTGGGTCGGTAAAAGTGTAGGCTCAGGCTTTCTATCGACCAGCAGTGGAATGAGGAAGACCAGTCGTCTATGACTGAAATTTCCCATGCTTAAACAACTAATGGATAAAAAAAAATGACACTTATCCCCCCCCCCCACACACAAAGACAATGACGACAGCAGTGTCTGACACCCCCCTCACACACACACTCCCACACACACAATAGCAGCAGAAAGGCTGGGAGCCTTTGTTATTAAAGTTGCAGGGTCCGATGGTTTGGCGCTTCCGGTATTTTTCTGAGATAAATATATTAAATTGATTGTCATAATCTACCTTACTTTAGTTTGAAGCAACTTTTATTTTAAATGGCTAACTTTTGAGATATTTTAAGTAGAAACACATAGTTTGGTAAACACGTCAACACTCTGATCCCCATAGACTTCAGCAGTAACAGGTTCTATTAAATTGACTTAGTACGCCCTTGTATGTGGCAACAAATGCTTGATAAGTCCGTCAGTATCTAAGTTAGATATGTAGAATTATATCTAGATAATTGGCTTGGCTTTGCAAAGTTGATGTTCCATCGGACTACGCAGCTATAACTTCAAAATCAACTTAGCGATGCTAACAGGACCAGAGAAGATGGCCGAATGAGTTGAGCATCCGTCTGTTGTTTTGGAAGATCGGGGGAGCCGAACCCAAGGGTGTTTGCGCTGGAACCCTGGTCGAGTCAAACCAATGACTTAGAAATTTATACGTGTCACTTCCTAGCTAGGCGCTTAGCATTAATAGGATAGGGCAAGGATTGGTTGGCTGAGTGTCAGGATAATGTGACTGAGTGGGATATTAGGTCATGGTACTGGTGGCCTGTTCTCCCAGCGGGGCAGCACTATAAAGTCGCCATGAGTGCACACTGTCACAAGTCGGTACCCGTCCTGATATGCCCTTAGATGTTGCTAGAACGTAAAATAACAACAAACAAAACAGCGATGCTAACAAAATGGTGTTCTGGTCTTTAGCTGGCCAATGGGTATAGAACACTAGTGATTAGACTACATCGCCACTCCAGCCGCACGGTGCATTGTGGGATGCGTCAAAGCAAAACAAACCCATGAGAAGCACATGGCACATGCTAATACACTGGTTGCAGTTATGAAATGTGCTAGATTCAGCTCATCTCAGCTCTTGTTTGAAACATAGAACACTAACTAAAAAATTATATATAATAAATTAAGATATTAATCTTTTACCCAGCATTGTATTTACATCAATATAATTAGCACATCTTATGCCATGTGCATTTAGACTTAGACAAATCTGGGCACTCAGACTAGTGTTAGAGTCATAGCCAGAGTCAGTTTTACTCATTTTATTCATGTTTTTATTTATATCCTATGGTTAATGACATATGTACGACACATTTGTCATTTTAATATTTAGAACAAGAATTAATAATAGTAATGTGGATAAAGTGACTGATTGTTTTGTGTGGAATTGTATGTTTCTCAGCTCAAAATGTTTAACTATGGCTACTTTTGTGTTAGTTATATTCATCAGATCATTATATTGCATGTGTGCATACATGTTTATGCCAAATTGTTCTGTATTTCTATTAATTTTGAATGAAATCAAAGTGTTACCCTATGCGTATCGGCAAACTCAATGGCCATACACATTTGCTTTGCTGCCAACGCCGTTTTCAGCGCATGCACAGTCGGAACGGTGATCTCGTCTATTGCTTCAGGCGTTATTCTTAGTTATAGGCTGGTGATGGATGTAAATTATGGAACCGCCCTGACAGTCAACGCGCTGACTGGGTGGCCTTCTGTTACCCAGGGGGCCTACTTCTCATAAAACAGCCCAAAGCGAAAGCAGCATTTAAGATGATGTCATTTAGTTACTGTCTCCCGGCCCAGCTCAGGTTGCAAGGTTTTAAATACGTTAGTCCGATCAAAATGTTAAATTTGCAAAAGTAAAATTCTTATCTAGATAAGGACCTACATAGCCAACTTAGATACTGGTGCAGTGATTAAGCATCTTGATGCTACATCGAAGGGCGTACTACTGAGACAATTTAATCGGATCAGTTACTGCTGAAGGCTTTTGAGGTTAGAGTTTTGGCAAGCATGCCAAAATTAATTTGGTATGTTTTTACTTCAAATATCTTCTAAGTTTATCATTTTAAAGCAAAGTTACTTCAGGTAGATTATAACAATCAACCTAATATATTTATCTCAGAAAATGATCGAAACTCAAAGCCATCGGACTGTGCAGCTTTAATACAATCGATTCGCAGGCTGGATTGCGTGAAGTAGATGTTGTAAAAGACGCTTATCATACAAATCAACTCCCTTCCTTGTGTGTATTAAACTAGTGAGAGAGAAATAGTAGTTCCATACATTTAATTATATTATATATATGCTGTATAAGAATTATACGAGTATAATAACCTGGAATTCTATACTATCCTAACACCCACCCACCAGTAATCGGGTGGTTGAGCCTCAAACTACTCATCTACTGCTCAGGCTTCAACTCCGACAGTGGCGCCACCGCTCGCCTGCTCACTATCCTACTCACTTAACGCCGACATATCAGTTTTAACAACTATATCTAATGTTTTCCAAACATAGTGAATATCACACATCAGTTCGTATGAATAACACTAAAAATAATTGTTAAAAATTGGATCCATTAGGTAAAACAACTATATATGAGTCATGAAAATGGGTGAAATTATTAGTATTACCCTCTCCTAAGTTACTGAAATTGCCGTTTTGCCGTGGTCACATAGCCATTAGTGGACGAAGTTGAACGTAGTTGAACATAGTGGAGGGTAATGTAGTTCAACGTAGTTCAACATAGTTCAACATAGTTCAACGTAGTTCAACATAGTTCAACGTAGTTGGACGTACCAGGATGCTTACCGTGACATACCGGGATCTGTACCGTAACATATTTATCCGTACCGTAACGTATTTATCCGTACTATTAGGTGGGTGACCTGCCATACCTCAATGAATAGTTTAACATAGTAATAGCACGTTTCACCCACGTTAATCTATCCTACGTTCAACTACGCGCAACTATGTTCACAGACGTGTATGTGACCAGGGCTTAACATTAATCATACGGTGGCTGCATTAATTAACCAGCTCCCTTCCCCACTATGACCTGGTGCCCATTTGTGCAAATAAAATGCACATGGCATTGTGGGTATTAGCATTAATGCATTGGTATTATAAATAAATTCGCTACTGATATATATAGCTGAAGTGGAAGGGGCGTTTATATTAATAAGCAATTACTGTCTTGTTTTGCCTGACAAATTCCGAACTTATGAATGTTTGTGCTTTACATAAATGCCATTTTGTGGGCGCTTCATTTCAGCTTGTGCTTTCCTATTTGCCAGTGTGTTTTAATACTCCTTGATGCTTGCCAGTCACACATATCCGGATCAGGGGCCGGACGAGCCCCGGACCGCCATCCGGGGTGGTCCTGGGCAATCCGGGGTGATCTGTGGCTCGTCCGTGGGTCATCCGTGCCGACCCCCCCCCCTGATCCGGCCTGATCCATGGCTCGTCCGGCACCATCCAGGCTCAGCCCCGGATGTTTTTAAATGTTTAAAACATCCGGGGCGGTCCGGGGGATTTTGCGATCCGGGCTCAATCCGGCCTGATCCGGGGGTGGTCCGGGGATGGTCCGGGGGTGAACCGGGTATTTTGGAGGTGGTCCGGGGTGGACCGGGCCTGTCCGGGGGTGGTGCGGGGTCATTTTGAGCCATGGTTTGACCCGGGCCATCCCCAGACTATCCAGGACTACCTCCGGCCTAGCCACGGACCACTCCCGGACTGCCCCCGTAGTCCGGGGGTTGTCCGGGGGTTGTCCGGGGGTGATCTGGGATAGTCCGGGGGTGGTCCGGGGTGGTCCGGGGGTGGTCCGGGGCAGTCAGGGGCCGGTCCAGCCCAGTCCGGGCTCGTCCGGGGCCGTTCCGGGGGCAGTTCGGGGGTGGTACGAGGCGGTCCGTGTGTGACTGGGGCTTTAATCGGCCTGCTTTGATTGAACAAACGAACTGCCATCGACTCCAAAGATCGTATTTTCACTCCTACCCAAATAGATAAGTATTGCCACCTAAGGAGCGCCATCTACTTTTAGAAAGCTAACACCAAACGTTTTTGTTTGCTTGTTGTTGTTTTACGTCCTAGCAACATCTAAGGTCATATCAGGACGGGTACCGACTTGTGACAGTGTGCACTCATGGTGACTTTATAGGCCGCTGACACCATGACCCGATGTCCCACTCAGTCACATTATCCTGACACTGAGCTAACCAGTCCTTGCCCTATGCTATTAATGCCGAGCACCAGGCTAGGAAGCGACAAGTACCAATTTTAAAGTCATTGGTTTGACTCGACCGGGAACCGAAACTCCCGACCTTCCACACGTGAGGCCCACGCTCTACCGATTAGGCCACCGCGCCCGGTTATGCATGACTGAGTTTGCTAAGACTGAAGAAGAAGACATTTGAGTTAATACAGGTATTCCAATTTCCATCGGTCCTTTATGGAGGACTGAAGCTGCAACCTAGCATGCCTGGTCGCAGCTTGAACCTACACAACGGAAGCTGGCTGGTTTCCACACCCATCCCTATCCTTCGCTATATACCCTATTATTTAAACTCAATTTGCACCTATACCTATAATTAAATTAAATTTGGCATGTGTGTCAAATGTCTACACCATAGGTTCCAACAGGAACAAGTTCTATTAAATTGGCTTAGTTAATTCCGGCGAAATTAATTACACAAGGCACCTGATTAAAGTTGCATGGTCCGATGGCATTTGAAATGTTGTCTTATTTTTTAGATAAATATATCAATTTGATCATTATGAGCTACTAATCATTAGTCCGGAGTGATTTTGATTAAAGATGATTAGTTTTGAAGTAATTTGAGCTGAAATAACCAAAAATAATTTCGACAAGCTTGCCAAAAGTCCTGTGGCTATGACCCAGATGGTCATCTCGCGGTGACCACGTGATGTGAGATGACCTACTAATCCTGGAACCTGACAGGACTGTAGGTAGGTATTTCTGTTTGTGGTAGGAACATTCTAGGACTGGATTAGTGCCATAGGCCCATGGCACTAGGGTTTTTAACCAAATATAATGTGTGTCTTGTGTCTGCTTGTGTCTGTCTGTCTATGTATGTCTGTATGTGTCTGTGTGTGTCTGTCTGTGTGTGTCTGTCTGTGTGTATGTCTGTGTGTTTCTGTGTATAGGTGGGTATGTGTATGTGTCTGTGTGTGTCTCTCTCTGTCTGTTTCTGTGTCTGTGTGTTTCTGTGTATGTGTGTATGTCTGTGTGTGTATGTCTGTGTGTGTCTGTCTGTGTGTGTCTCTGTGTGTGTTTGTCTGTGTATGTCTGTGTCTGTGTGTGTGTATGTGTGTATATGTATGTGTGTGTGTCTGCCTCTGTATGTGTGCGTCTGTCTATGTGTAGCTTTCTGTGTGTGTGTCTCTCTCTCTGCAAAGTCAGGTTGGGTATATTTGTGTCTGTGTATGCCTGGTGTGTGTATGTTTGTGTGTTTCTGTGTCTGTGTGTGCTGTCTGTGCATGTCTGTCTGTGTGTGTCTATCTATGTGTGGGATGTCTGTGTATGTGTGTATGTCTGTGTGTGTATGTCTGTGTGTGTGTTTGTGTGTATGTGTCTGTGTGTATGACTGTGTGTATGTCTGTCTCTGTGTCTCTGTAAAGTCAGGTCAGGAAACATCCACCTCATTTCCCCTTCCCCTCTATGGCCCTGCACAGTAGGCCTACTTGGTTGGGGGGGGGGGGGGGAGGCTAATGAGGTCATGAGATTGGCCTAGTTGGTTAATGGCCTCCCTGCATAATGGGTATTTCAAAGTGAGTGTCTAAAGGGGTGAGCTTATAAATTCACTGGTTATTCTGTATATGCTGTCCCAAATCATTAGCTAATACACCAGTATCTAAGTTGGATATATAGGATCAAATGTAAGTAGTTGTTTTAATTTTGACACAATTATATTTCATCGGACCATGCAACTTTAAGTATGTCATTCTATGCAGCAACACATGCTTAATAAAGGCAACAGTATCTAAGTCCGATATATCGGATCAAATTTAGATACATTTAGGTACATTTTATTTTATTTTGAAAATTTGACGCTTTCATCGGACTATGCAACCTTAACACCAGCAGTCAAACGCAAAACCAGGATTTTCAGCACCACCTGCCCTCTGATGGCAGTGGCAAGAACTAATGCTGCAGATGCCTGCTCACTACTAGTACTAGCTCAAAAAATCCTGCATTTCTACTTAAAGTTGCATAGTCCGATGGTTTTGAATTTTGACGTTTTCTGAGATAAATATATTAAGTTCATTGTTATAACCTATCTTACTTTAGTTTAAAGTAACTTTATTTTAAACGGCTAACTTTTGAGATATTTGAAGTGCAAACATGCCAAATTAATTAGTGAAAATATGCCAAAACTCTGACACCATATGGTTCTGTAGTAACAGGTTCTATCAAATTAACTGAGTATCCCTTCTATGTGACAACAAATGCTTAATAAGTGCATCAGCATCAACATTGTCCATGTTGCTCACAACGTGGGTAATTGAGCGCACGAGACCAGTACACTCAATAACTATGGACGTGATCCATGGCGCCCCCTACCATAGTCTCAGTAACTAAGAAACGGCCGCCGCTTGATGCGCCATCTAGCGTAATTCTCATAAACAAATCGTGACGTATTACCAATCTAAATTACTTCGACTAGAGCGTTTTCAATCGACCGGACGTGTATTTCTCCGGTGTAGATTCACCATCCCACCCGACCCAACTAATGTAATAAACTGTCTCTATAGGGTAAAGTGCCTGGAAACCACAAAAACTCTAAAATCTCGACATCATGCCTATTAAGAACTGTAACAAGCTAAAACAGAAAGAATAAATGCCACTTTATACTGTACTGGTCTTGAGTCGGTCAATTAGACATATAATCAAATTGAGGAAATTGTTTTAGCTTTGACAATTTGATGCTTTCAACCGACTATGCAGCTTGAAGAAAAGTCATGCGCAAAGTCGCAACTTAAAACCACCTCCGCATTAAGGAATGCTTGTGAATTGCACCCATGCAGCCTCCAGACACAATGGTAGGGTTTGTGGCTGTGTAGGTGTGTGGAGGTGTGGAGGTGTGGCGGTGTGGAGGTGTGGGTGTGTGGAGGTGTGCAGGTGTGGAGGTGTGGCGGTGTGGAGGTGTGGAGGTGTGTTGGGGTGTGTGGAGGTGTGGATGTGTGGGTGTGTGGAGGTGTGGGAGTGTGGGGTGTGGAGGTGTGGGGGTGTGGGAGTGTGGGAGTGTGGGGTGTGGAGGTGTGGGAGTGTGGGGTGTGGGGTGTGGGCGTGTGTGGGGGCGTGTGTGGGGTTGTGCATGTGTGGGTGTGTGGGGCGGGATGTGTGCGGGTGTGTTGGTTGTGGCAGTGTGGGTGTGTGGGGCGGGGTGGGGATGAGAATTCCCCCTCGGTGTTCATCACTCTACATCCGACGTCAGAAGCTCGTCACGGTTGCGTCACCGACACCTCACACCGGCCATATTATCGCCCAAGTGGAGTGTCGCCGTATGAGGCGGAGTTCACGCTTGAATGCCCGGTGTGGTGGTTTCAGCGTGTTCCCGTGCTCAGAGGTGTCCCTCGCTTCTGCGCTGCTTCTGCGCATGCGCGGATTTCGCATCAACTCGGGTCACCTGAGCCACTTATTGGCGCATGCGCACATCCTACAAACTCGGGTCGAATAATCGAATACGCTTCTCCCGCGCTCGGGTGGACAATCTTTTTTTTTTTTTTTTAATAACCGATAAAAATACAGCAAAATAGGATTTAAAGTATTTTATGATGGCCCAGTTTACCTATATTTCCATTTAATTAATCTAAGTTATTCTTTTTTTGCACATGGCACGTGTATTTGTCGACTCCACTCGCCGTGTTCTATTTGAATTTCTGACGACTCGGATGACCCGAGTCGCCCGGGTAGTGTTAATCGATTACGGCCATCCTTATTAGATTCTGACGCATGCGCAGAAGCGAGGGACACCTCTGAGCACGGGAACACGCTGAAACCACCACACCGGCCGTGCAGGGTGACTTTGGGTGGGGATCGGGGTAGGGCGGGTTGCGAGTGGAGTGGATGTTGGGGGTTGGGGTTGGGGGAGGGCTGCATAATTCGATGAAACTATGACATTTTAAACCTTTATTTGAGCCAACTTGATGCAATCATTAAAGTTGGTTTTGAGTTTCTATTCTTTTCTGAAATAAACATATACTGTTGGTCATTAAACTCTACCTTACTTTAGATTAAAGTAACTTTTATTTTTAGGTATTTGAAGTGCTAATATGCTAAATTAGTTAAACTCTGACACCATAGTATAAAAACACGGAGTGCTCTGCCGCTGTGAGCACCCTATGTAATTACAAAACCCTCCCCCTTCATTTCACCTGTGATGCAATCAGCCTAATCAATTTAACCATATCTGGAAAGAGGACGGAAAACTAGTCACACAGATGAACAGTGAATAAGTTGTGCTTTATTGGCAGCAACTCCTGTCATCCCCCTTACATGTGACCTAGCACCTGCACTCCTCATATACTGCCCACACTATGTCTCATTGTCACTTTAGCCTGTATACTGAAAGCAGTGCCTACAGCCCATGGGACAGGAGTCCTATGGCTGTGTATACACTCAATTTGAATAGGTGAATTTAGGTAGCATCAGACAGAGTGTCTGGGGTTCCTGCTCCAAAGTAGGTGTGTCTCACTCTAGAGCCCGGATGAGAGTGATTCTCTTCAGTGTCTCAGAAGCAGAATTTTGAATAATTACTTAATTGAGACTAGTGTGTGGTCAGGATAGGCTGAGGGAGTCAGGTGACCGGACATTCCCCCAGCCAGCCAATCAGACACTCCCCACAGACTGGGTGGGTGGCCACCCCCAGTAGGGGCTGTCACTCAAACCAGCTGCAGGTGGTGCACTCTATACATATGCAAATTAGACAGGTGGGTCAGTCGGTGGTCCTGGGTGGACAGGATGTAGCATACAGTTACAGATATGTATATGGATATATATAGTAAAATTGTTCTTTTCCTCCAATTGTATTCTTTATGAACACAGAGAGAAACATTTCAATAATCATGTACATTTCAATAATCATGTACTGTTTCTTGCAAAGGAAATCTTTTCATTAACTCCAAACATCATATATAACAGATAGTTTACACAACCCAGTATCATGTACATTTTCCTTAACTCCACTCATGATATATAACATATAGTTTACATCACTCAGTATCATGTACCATGGGAGTGGAATTTTATTCCTTTTAGTTTACGCAACCTGATTCCCACTCCGGCTCCAAGAATAATAATGCTCTCTGCCAATATATAATTCTTAACCGAAAATCCGTATATTTTAACAATAGGCTTCTGCAGTAACAGGTTATATTAAATTGCTTCAGTGTTCCCTTGTATGTGGTGACACAAGTTTAATAACTGTGCCAGTATCTAAGTTAGATACGTAGGATCAAATCTAGATAACACTTTTGGTTTTGAAAATTTGATGTTTTTATCAGACTATCCAGCTTTAAACATTTGATGTAGCTTAGTGCTACTCATACTAAGGTCTAAATTTTACCAGGAAAGCCTGCGCCTGGCATTTTAGTGTGCACACCCAAATTAATTCGGCATATTTTCACTTCAAATATATTCAAAGGTAACCATTTAAAATAAAAATCTACTGCAAGCAACATAAAGTAACGTAGGGCCTGGCCTACATTATAACAATCAACTAAATACATTTTTCTTTTTTTTCTTTTTTTTAAAACCCAACAAAACCCAACCGTCCAGAAACTTAAAAGAAAATCGTAATTATGCAACTTTAACTAACCGCATAATTTATCAAATACTTCTGCAAATGAAGGGAAGCATCGCGCCAAGAGTGGGTTTTGAACCCAGGCTCTTGTCATTCCACGACTCCCATCTAGCCCATTAGTCTATATAGACTCCCTGATGCAATAAACATATACATATACAGTAAAACCTCTCTAAATCGACCGACCTTGGGACCGACTTTAAGTGGTCCATTTAGGGAGGTAGTCGGTTTAGGGAGTTAAAATATGGGTACATTGGTATTGTTGGGACCCAAATAAAGCGATGAATATACAGTACAACCCCGTTAAACCAAGCTCGGTTAAACCAAACGATCGGTTAATCCAAACTTTTTTCGGCAGCCCAGCAAAATACTACCATTTATCAGATTTTAAAAAAGTCGGTTAAATACACGCTTACGCAAAGTCAACGTCAAAGCCAAAGCTTGGTTAAACCAATGATCGGTTAATCCAAACAAATGTCTAGGGTCCCTTCAAGTTTGGTTTAACAGGGTTATACTGTAATATGGGAGTGGTCGATCTGTGGAGGTGGTCGGTTAGGGAGGTTTTACTGTACATGTAAATACACACTTTCCTGTGCATCAGCATTTCACATTGCATGCGGCATTTCACATAATTGTAATTACAATTACAAATATCCCAGTAACCCACTTATCGTATATATAGGCTACACAGGGACAATTCAACAGTATGTAGTGCATGGCTTGTACAGTGTCCTGGGGCCATATGTATGAGCAACTTTTATCGGCTCCGGTGTTAACGGCGGGTCCCGGGTTATCTAACGCCAGTGTTCCAGATGTGTCACAGGGTATGTATGTGTCCAAAGTGCGGCCGGGTTAGTTAAATATGATCGCATTGAATAGATTTGGGCCTAATATATTGCCGCTGATGCAGCGGCGTTCTGGCAGTATGGATATCGACGTCACTGCAGCGGCAGCGGTTTGTTTAGTTTACATTCGTCGATTCGACAATATGAATTACACCGCCAATGCGGCGGCAGCGTTAATAACGGTTCGATTTTAGGGTTAATTTGATTAAATTTCACTTATTGCGTATGTAATTCTGTTAAATATGACAGCATTTAATAGATTTGGGCCTAATATATTGCCACCGATATGGCGGCGACGGTGGCGGCCATGTTTAGTTGACGTTGGACAGTATGGATATCGACCTCGCTGCGGCGGCGGCGATTTGTTTACTTTACATTCGTCGATTCGACAATGTGCATAATGCCGCCAATGCGGCGTTATGCGTTAATAACGGTTCGATTTTAGGGTTAATTTGATTAAATTTCACTTATTGCATATGTAATTCTGTTAAATATGATCGCATTGAATAGATTTGGGCATAATCGGTCCCTAACATCGACGTTAACCATCCTATGGCTTGGGGTTAGTGCAGGCGACTTTAAGCTCGCAGTGTTTGTCTAACGCCGACACATACATACGGAGTTATCGCCGCTAACCCGGTAAACCCACCGAAAACCAGCTTCGCAGTGCTAACCCCGACACATACATATGGCCCCTGATCATGGTATCAATGTCATGGGGGGGGGGGGGGTGATTTTGTAGATAATCAAAACAGTGTACCCACAGCGTAATTCGAACCCACACAGCAGCTACTCACAGCTGCCATTCCGAGGTTAACGTCACAACCATTACCCTACCTAGGTTCCCCGATGCAATCAGCCTACCCACACCTTCCTGTAGTGTATATGCGGCATTTCACATGTGAGGAGGAGGTCAGTGTAGATCACTGCACTGTGGTGGATTTAGACACAAATGCCACCACACGCATTATGAATCTAAATTTGGCGTGATACTGATACAGTGATAGACAAGGAGCGGTGAACTGGGTGAACAGACGGGGCTTGGCAGGGTTGTGTAGCCGCGCCGACTCGTCAGTGTGACAGATAGGCAATGGATCACCCTGGTAACCCCTGTTATCATGTTGTTACAAACCAGGACAGGGAGGAGGAGTCAACGCGCGGGGCGGGCAGCTCACGCACAAAGCACCCGCGTAACGGGCCCTGCGCGGGCGGCGGGCGGCGGGCGGCGCGCGGCGGGCGGCGGGCGGCGGGCGGCGGGCGGCGGCAGCGGGCGGCGGACGGCGGCGGCGGGCGGCGGGCGGCGGGAGCACTCACGAGCAATAAATTAGGGACCTGGCGTTGTTGTTATTGTTTTGGTGGTTTTTTTGCGTGTATATATATATATATATATATATATATATATATATATATACACGCATATATATATATAATCTATACTTAAACACACATATATACACATATATATACAATATACACAATATATACAATATATACAATATATACAATATATACAATATATACAATATATACAATATATACAATATATACATATGTATACATATATAATATATATGCCTACATATATATATATACATATATACATATATACATATATATATATATATACATATATACATATATATACACATATATACATATACATATACATATATACATATATCATCATCAGCATCATCATGCTGTCCATCGCGATGCGACAAAGACTGCTTTCATTACTTGACTGCCGCTCTCCATTTAGCTCTCTACATTTCATGAAAGCTGCCTGCAAAAGTGTTGAAGTGCTGCTGGCTTTTGCAAGTTACCAGTGGCACTCTCTCGGGGATCAAATAGAGGTTTCACACCGGCAAGAACATGTCAAGACAGGCGCAAAACTATTTGTCCCTGCAGTGGCTGGTCGCGAGATGTTGGGAGTTCCATACATCAACCGCCCTTAATGCTGCCACAGTGACATGGTTTTCTGTTTAGGGTTTGCTCCTGTAGCCTTCGGTTCTGTCAAGAACCTGTACCACAAGGTATATAATATATATAATATATATATATAATATATATAAATAATATATATATATATATGCAAACACACACACATATATACACATATAACTTCTGCTCTCACTGCTCAGGGTATTTGTACGCTGAACATAAGTTCCGACTTTTAAAATTTTTGTTTTTGGTGGACAGGATATCCACCCCTCCCCCCTCCCCCCGCGCTTTGGAAACTCAGTTTTCGCTGAAATCAGCGATTTCGCTGAGAAATTCGATCCCTCGACAGACAAGACATCAAATCAGACGCGCAAAACAAGCTGGTGGGGGGGAGGGGGGAGGGTAAGGAGGGCCTAACATTCCATTTATCAGAGGTTGCTACTTTTGTGCTCTTGGAGCCGACCACTGGCAGTGAACAATCCGCGAGTGGACATCAAACGGTGACCTCGAGGTGATTGATGTAGTAAACTCGGTAAATTGCTGGTGTGCAGTAGCCACAAGTATAAGTTACAGTATTAGTGGAATGTACTGGATGGCCTGAAGGCACTGAGGTCATTCCGAGAGAGCACACTCCGCAGACCCACCGACCTCCTTTACGCCCTCTGGGCAGAACCAGTCCACTGTGCAGGTGGGAAGACACGGATCGAGGGGGCGGGGCACCCCCCCCCCCCCCCCCCCCCCCGACACACACTCATACTCCTATTACCCCACCGGACCCACCGGACGCGGTCGCCGAATCGGTAGAGCGCGGGCCTTTCGTGCGGGAGATCGGAAGTTCGGTTCGTGGGCGAGTCAAACCAATGACTTATCAAATTGATACTTGTCGCTTCCTAGCCAGGCGCTCGGCATTATTAGGATAGGGTGAGGACTGGTTGGCTAAGTGACAGGATAATGTGACTGAGTGGGATATCAGGTCATGGTGATGGCAACCAGGATGTAAAACCGCCACAACCAACCAATCCCCTCTCTCTCCTGACCCGCCCCTCACCCCCCCCCCCCCCACACACACACACATTCACACTCCTCTTACCCCACCGTGCTGTTGCCTTCACCCCCATAGGTGTGATCTGGTTTTGGGCCTAAAAACATCTCAGGTCACATCATGAGGGGTCCCGTCCTGATATGACCTTAAATGTTGCCAGGACGTAAAACTCCAACCATCAAACAACCAACCAACCAACATCATGAGGGGATCGGACCTTTGATAGTGTGCACCCATGACGACTTTATAGTGCTGGCTCACTGTACCGCCAGGAATATGACCCAATATCCCATTCAGTCACATTATACTGATTATCCTGATGCTGAGAAAACCAATCCCTTCTCTATGGTATTATTAATGCTGAGCCCCGGGCTTGATACTGGCAAGTATAATTTTGTAAGTCATTGGTTTGAACTGCTGACCTTCCGCAGAGGTAGTAACCAGCTAGTGCTCTTACTAATGTAGCCATTCCCTTCCACTCCACACCCCCCCCCCCTTATGCCCCACGATTAACTGCTAAAAAAATAAAAACTGGAGAAAATATGTTCACCGTGATACCCATATCAACCCCCATCGTAAAAAAGAGTATTTAATAGTTAAATGGAATGATCAAATGAGTTGAGCGCCCACTTCCCATGTAGCAGGTCACGGGTTCGAACCTTGACCTAGTCAAACCAATGACTTAAAAATTGATACTTGTCGCTGCCAAGGCTGGCACCTGGCATTACTAGGATAGGACAAGTAAAAGTGGAATAAGGAAGACCAATCTTTCTGCAATTAACATTTCCCACTTATTCAACACACGACTGTAAGTTGTAACTATAGCAACAAAGGTCAGTTCAAGATGTTTACTTTTTCACTATGAACCATCTCTCACTCATTTATAGACTGACCACCCCTCTTTTTTATTTTTGGTTGGTGAAGCTTAACTTATCATTGGCTGCTTACAATTTAATTATTTAGGTGGCGAGAGGTTAACATTGTCGCCAGTCAAATTGGGACTGTTCTACATTACGCTATAGAGAACTTGACAGAAAACGCCGAAGGGGGTGAGAGATTCTATTTCCGGCCCACATACCAAAGTTTAGTTCCCCGAGAAGCAGTGCCGACAGATTTATTACCTTTGTTTTTCACATACCGAAAGTAGCGGTCGGAGTGTGTGTGTGGGGGGGGGGGGGGGAGGATAATGACAGTGTGAGTGTGTGAGTGACATGGGGGTTTTACACCAAGTCGGCAACTATAGCCATATTCATGGCGAGATTAATTACATTTCTGACGGTGACCCCCATAGATGTGATTTTTTTTGTACTCAGAAATTATTGCATTTCTTTATAATCAGTGATGATTGTGGTATATGGCAAACAAAAAGAGCTGAAATCTGCAACGAGAAATCTGTAAATAATCAAGAACATTGAAAATGTAATGTTGTTTCAATAATAGTACCATTATCCTAGTAATTATTCTCTTAGTTAGATTGTCCAATATAATTAAATTTCCATGAAAATGTGGATATTCTCCCATATGCCTAGCACTGTCAGAGAATCGTGGAACATTCCAACAATTCAGGTTTCACATTCAGTACTCTCCTATCACTATCCTAGCTCCATTCCACTGACAGATATGTTAGTCCAGACTATCCTTGGAGAGTGTTTCACTGTCCTTGGTATGACCATGTCACCCATGCCACACATTAGTCTCTTATCTCCCCGCAATCACGCCTTGCTTTTCTGTTTGTTTCAGTTGTATGTCCTAGCAACAGCTAAGGTCATATAAGAAAAGGATTCAACCTGACCAATTGCTGTCATAATATATCCTTGGCATTTTGTGATATTTAATTTGGGATGATCAAAAATGGCGGAAATCCGCGAAATTACAGAGATCTTGCATCCCCGCTAATAAGTAGGGTTAAATAAGAAACAAACAAAAATGAACTAGGTATTTTTAACTCTAGTGAGAACTATCAGTGCAGTTATCAGACCGTCATGAACTCGATTGAACCTTTACGGTGACATTATTTATCAGAAGTAGAATATAGTGGTGGTAGAGGAAAGCGCCTCCAGGTGGCGCCAATGGTACGGGTAACCCATAACGGATAATGTGAGTACCTTTTGTTATTTATACCCACATACTGACGTATACATCACATAATACATGGATGTGTTAATGCAAATATTATCTTGCAGAAGGTCGGGAGTTCGAATCCCAGCAGAGTCAAACCAATGACTTGCAAAAGTTATCCTTATTGCTACCTACCCTGGCACTCGGCATAACTAGGATAGAGCAAGGACTGGTTAGCTCAGTATCAGGATAATGTGACTGAGTAGGATATTTGGTAACTGTGCCAGTGGCCTGGTTTCCTAATGAGGAAGCACTATAAAGGTCGCAATGAGGGCGCACTATCACAAGTCGGTACCCGTCCTGATATGACCTCAGATGTTGCCAGGACATAAAACTCGAACTAACTAACAAACTGCATATATTATGGGCACAACACTACGGTTTGGAGCCAGTGTTTCTCCGACATCAATAGACTACATCACGGTTCCAGCGGCGCAGTGCATTGTGGGATGCATCAGAGCAATAGCTAATACACTGGGTGCAGCTATGAAATGTGCTAGTTTCAGCTCAGCTCTTGTTTGAAACATAGAATACCAACTAAAAAAATATATATAATAAATTCAGATATCAATCTTTTATCCAGCATTGCATTTACATCAATATAATCAGGACATCTTATGCCATGTGCATTTAGATTTAGAAAGATCTAGGCACTCAGACTAGTGTTAGAGCCATAGCCAGAGTACTCAATGCATTGTCAATGGCAGTGAGCAATCTCCATACAGAAAAAGTAAAATATTGATAAAACCACACGACCTAGAGACAAACCGCTTGGAACACAAGATTATATTAAATTGATAAGGTTAGGGTTTTGGATTTCTATTAATTTTGAATAAAACTGATGCTCTTCACTGTGCGTATAGGCAAACTCAATGGCCGTACCGTTGCTTTGCTCCCAACGCCGTTTTCAGCGCATGCGCAGTCGGAACCGTGATCTAGTTTATAGTGAAAGGTCCCTAGGAGTAGGGAAGGGCGAGCTAGGGTTCGGGCGTTCAACCAGATAACCTTTCACACGGGTTATGGTCTCGGGGAAAGGTTATCTGGCCAGCGGGCTCTTAGTCTTAGATACACAGCTAAGGACAGCGGGTATATAGTATAGTTATACGAATCTTACCTGGGTACATATGATGGATAACTGTTGTTTTCCCTCGGTACTACGCCTCTGGCTACTCGTAGTCCAGGGAGAAAGAAGCACATCCGGGTCCAGCAATTAGCATAATCTACTCACAACTACACAGTGCAGTGTGGACCAACGGTGGCGACCCCCCTAGAATCGTCCAAAACCAGTTATATACTACTGTACACAGTGCAGTGTGGAACACCAGAGGGTGCCCCCCACAGAATCGTCCAAAAATACTGATATAATACTGCACACAGTGCAGTGTGGACCAACGGAGGGCGATCCCCCAAAGAATAGTCCAAAAACACTGTGATATACTACTGTACACAGCGCAGTGTGGAACACCAGAGGGTGCCCCCCACAGAATCGTCCAAAAATACTGATATAATACTGCACACAGTGCAGTGTGGACCAACGGTGGGCGACCCCCCTAGAATCGTCCAAAACCAGTTATATACTACTGTACACAGTGCAGTGTGGAACACCAGAGGGTGCTCCCCACAGAATAGTACAAAAAGCCTGTGATATATATATACTACTGTACACAGCGCAGTGTGGAACAACAGAGGCCACCCCCCACAGAATCATCCAAAAACACTGTGGTATACTACTGTACACAGTGCAGTGTGGAACACCAGAGGGTGCCCCCCACAGAATCATCCAAAAACACTGTGGTATACTACTGTACACAGAGCAGTGTGGAACACCAGAGGATGCCCCCCACAGAATCGTCCAAAAACACTGTGATATATTACTGTACACAGAGCAGTGTGGAACAACAGAGGATGCCCCCTCACAGAATCGTCCAAAAACACTGTGATATACTACTGTACACAGAGCAATGGAGGAGGCCACCCCACAGAATCGTCCAATAACCCTATAAATCCATTGCAAATGTCTCTGGTGTGCACGCTAAAGTTACATTGATATGTTTAAATCAAAGTGGGTTACATCTGTTGATTAGGCAGGGGAAATTTCAATCACGTACAATTGGTCTTCATCATTCCACTGCTCCGTACCATATCCTAGGAATACAGAGTTCTAGGCTAGATAGCGACAAGTATCCACTTGTATCGGTTTAATTCAGCACTGTCACTGACCTGACAATCACCAAAAAAAACAGGCCCTCACCTCATTCGGCCATCCCATCTGTCAAACCATATTATGTATGTTTCTTTTCATTTTTTCTTGAAGATTTATACTGCCTATCATGGGTAAGTCTGAATAGACTTGTTTTCACCATTAGACAGTTTGTCGATAGAAAGCCTGAGCCTACACTTTTACCGACCCAAGGGATTTTTAACCTCCCACACCACATAGACATGGTATGAGAGCAAGTGGCCTTTGATGACACTATAAGTTATACACAGCAGTGGAAATCCAAATTGGCAGAGGTGGGGGAATGGGGAATCGAACCACTGACCTTCAGATTAGGAGTCCGACCTAAAAAGAAGTCAGACACTCTAACCACTCCGCCTCAGAGAATATATCCATACATAATATGGTTAAATAATTGCATTAACCATTTTGTAAATATAGTTTATTCATTGAATAAAGTCTTTTGTCAGCGCCATGACACTGGTCTTCCAGCCATGTGGCAATACAGTTATTTACAATATATGTATATGTAGTCTGATACTGTCATCAGCAGCTAGCTCAAGTGAGCTGAAATAACAATATTAATCATTCCAAGACTTACATATGGTATAGTTTGACAATTCACATATAAAATAGTAGTTATATGTTGTATATATACATACTTAGATACATACGTTTGTATTGATTATACCTTTACATTACGGAGTGCTTAGGTGCATAGTTTCCCTTCACAGGTTTGTATGCCAACTGTGTTGTGAATTGCATAATTATCATGTTGTTGGAGATATCAATTGTGCTTACTATTCCCACGTGGTACTCAGTAAGCAAAATTAGTTTCGCCAAAGGGGACCAACCGTACATGCATACATACTGCGGGCAGATGAGCTGCTTTTCCTGCTATGCCTCACATGCCA